>PSQN01000007.1:736368-818801 GCA_002989075.1 Arthonia radiata
GTAGCAAGAACCCAGCAGACGCGCCGTCGCGCCGTCCAGATTACGAGAATTTGCGTGGAGCAAAGGAAGACAACGCCAACGAGATGTTGCCGAGCCTGCAGCAGAAGCTCAGGAGAGGTGCTGCTTTGCCTGGTGCTGGGGAAGAGCCCCCTAGCCCAGAAGAAGGTGTGATTGCTGCCTCAATCACATTGCTTGAAAATCAGTTTGAACACTGTCAGCGGTTTGGCCACCGACCTGAAACCCCGGACGCGACTGTGGCCCAAATCGGGGGCAGATCGGAGTCAGATACAGACCTCATGCAGGACGCCCAGGAGCGAGAAACGCGTCCGTCTTCCCCTGCTGATGCAGAGCCTTTTCCGGTAGCTCTCGTATTACGAGTTGAGGTAGTTGCAGCTACCGCTCTTAAAATAGCTTACAATGATACTCCTCGGGGTCTCGCGACCCTGATCCTCGAAGCTCAGCAGAGGGACGCCTTTGTGAAGCAGAAAGTATCGGAGTTGAAATTATTGGCTGGGACTAAAGGTCAGCAGAGTGATAAAACGGCAACAGATCGCCGTTAAGCCGGCACGAGAAAGCGCCGTGCGAGTCGAATCGACTCAGATGCCCCAACAGGGCCCGACTCGGACTCCGAGTCTCTAAAGCACGCAGAATGGTCAGTCGACAGCTACGGGTTGTTGCGCCAAGGTGGCAAAATCTGGATACCAGAATGCTCTGCGTTGAAGCTTAAAATTATAAGCAGAAATTATAATAATAAGCTTGCTGGCTACTTTAAGGTCGAGAAGACCCTTGAAATCCTAAGACGTAAATATACGTAGGAAAAGATAGCAACGTATATCAAGAACTTTATTGCTGAATATAATATATGCCAACGGACAGCCGTAAAGAGGCATAAGCCATACGGCGAAATGGCGGCAATGCCGGTCCCGATTGGCCCTTTTGAGGACCTATCCTTGGACTTTGTTGTTAAACTACCGATGGTTCTTTTAAAGAACGGGGACATTGTTAATTCAATCCTTGTAGTCGTGGACCGCTTCTCTAAGTTTGTAACCTATATTCTAGTCAGTAAAACTATAGATGCTATGGAGCTAGCAGAAGTGCTTTACAAACACTGGGCGAAAACGTCGGGATTCCCAAGGAGCCTCTTGTCTAACAGAGGATCTGTGTTTACTAGCTTATATTGGAGCACCTTTTGCCAGCATTTGGCCGTAAAACGAAGGTTAAGCACAGCATTTCACCCTTAAACTGATGGCTAAACCGAGCGCTAGAACCAGGAGCTTGAAAACTACCTACGTATCTACATCTCTTGGGATTAAGATGATTGGCATGAGTATCTAGAAGAAGCTGCTTTTACGTACAATTCAAAAGTTTATTTATCGACAAAAATTTCGCCGATTGAATGTGCGTTCGGTCGCGTTGCAGACGTACTAGACGGCGCGCCGCCGCCGGATCGGCACCGCACCGTGGTTAAGCCGAACGACCTTCCTGTCGGTAAGGACACCTCCCGTTAAGGGGGAAGGCAGCCTAGGCCAGAACATCCTATGGCAGTTGAGCATATAGAAGAACGCCTTCTCCGCTAACAAGAAATAAAGCAGTAGCTAGAGAAAGCTTAGCGTCTGCAGACAGAATGGTACAATACTAAGCACACACCAAAACACTATGCAGTAGGTGACTTAGTGCTGCTATCGTTAAAGAACCTTAAGACAAAGAGGCCAATAAAGAAGCTCGACGATCGAAGCTTAGGACCATTCAGGATCCTTAAGAAAGTAGGTAAACAAGCTTACCAGCTGGCACTGCCAGACTCCTACCGCATCCACTCTGTCTTCTACGTATCCTTACTAGAGCTATATCGCCGTCGGCCCGGTACGGAACCGCCTAGTCCGGTCGAAGTCGATAGTAGTGAAGAATAGCTCGTTGAGGCGATCCGCTTTAAGGTCAAGAACAAAGACTAGTATTGGACCAAGTGGCAGGGGTAGTCGGAGGCAAATAACACGATGGAGCCGCGGGCACATCTTGAAGACTCTAACGCCCTCAAGAAATTTGAGAAGCGTAAAGACGCTGAGCCGAGAGGCAAGCGTCTGAGACGAACTAGGCAACGCGGATAAGAAAGGGCTACAAGCCTACGCGATTAGCCCACGATGTGACGCCGAAGAGAAGGCGGATTACCTGAAGTACAGTTCTGAACATAGAATTGGTATAGTATCAAACCCCAAGACTATTCGTACATAATTGTGAAGCTCAAGCCATAAGAAAGCTGAAATAAGACTTGTACAGGAAGAAAATGCAGAACCATTCCGATAAGCCAAGGAAAACCACTCACACAGACCAAACCCCAGCCAAACAAAAGGCAGAAAACCACGAAAAGACTACCCGAACTGGCACCGAAGTTAGTACGGATCGGCGGTATAATACTGTTTGACCCAGCCGCGACCACCGTCAACGCGGTCCCGAATCCAATCAACCAGACCTGCCATAGCCAGCTCGTGAGGAGCCTTATTCGCAGGCGGCTGAGGGCCGTACAACCCTATACCAGAATCGAAGCTCTGGCGTAGCGCCTTGATGCGCTCAAAATCGTCAGTATCGGCCTGCTCGACCGACTTGGTGCCCAGACCGCGCTGCCAGGCCTGCAGCTGAACGCAAAAGGCGCGAAGCAGAGTAAGATAGTCGTCGCGGAAAGACTCTTCGTCATCCCAGACGTCCTCGCCAGAGGTCAAGAAGAAGTTGGCGCGCACGAGGAGGTTGCAGGCACGTCTCCACCGAGCGGGGACCTAGCACATGTCAATATGGGGTCAATTAGTACCCAAGACGGGGGGGTATCAGACTTACCATCTCACACTTGTCTCCTGACCTCCCAACACTAGCACAGCGAGCACACTTAGCGTACTGCCCCTTGGGCCACTCGCAGGTCCAGTCCTCGTGATGCTTGAAATCGGAGTTCGCGGAAGGACCACCACGTGCAGCCATGTCGCCAAACAAGGCCTTCATGCAACGGCAGCACACTGGGACGTAAGCCTCTGGCTGAGGCTGGATTGACGCAGGCACGGCGCGAAAAGCGGGATTCGAGGAGGCAGACCGGCGAGACTTCGCAGGCGACTCGGGCTCATAAGCAGTGCCGCGGTAATAGGGAGAACGGACAATCTCGTCATCGTCGGAGTCGTCTTTACGGACGTGACGCTTTCAACGAGCTAGAATGCTAACAGTCAGACTAGGACAAAGCAATGAGAGATAGGAGACTTACGAGGAGTCGCAGGAGTCAGAGACACGCTACCTAGTTCGGGAGAGCGTAGAACAGGAGAAGCCGCAGATGATTCAGGAATTGGTGAAGCAACCTTGGGAGCTTTCTTCTTGCGGGCGTCACGAAGAAGAGCTTCAGGATCAACAGCGGCTTCAGGGTCCTCAATGCCGCGAGTTGAGCGGCGAGTTGGCGCTTCAGGAGAGCTCGCTCCAGCAGCGGGTTTGTTGACGGGGTTGAAACCCGACATAGTGGAGATTGTGAAGGCGAATTGGAGGCAATCTGACACCGGATTAGCTACGAACTCATCACCCAAGAAGAGAAGTGAAGGCCTACCAGAGAAGAGAAGCTTGCAGGCCAAGCAGAAGAGTATGATGATGTTGAAGAAAGAAAGAGGAAGTTCGAAAGAGCAAGAGCCTTGTTTTATGCCTATCGTCAGGTACCGATAACAAAGCTTCCGCCTACAGGTGCGGATTTGGGAGCAAAGAAGCCTATTTACGCAGGTTGCTACTACCTACAGGGGCAATTAATCGGCAAAAGCGTGCATGAGAGTATGTAAAAGAACGCGAAATTAGGTAAAAATAATACAAAACCTCACCACCGAGCTCACAACTCAGGCTCGGGAGCTTCAAATTAAAAGTAAAGCTTAGCACTATAACTCGGTGCTGCAGAAAATTAGCACTAAACGACGCGCAGGATGATAGTGAGCAACATTACTCTTTTCCCGACTGAACGCAGACATGAGCCAGCGGGTTTTTAACGAGGTTGTTGCCCTGCGTAAGACGATAAATGGAAGGTGCGATAGAGATAGCGGATTGCACCCGGATCGAGGGCGATCCTCCTTAAGGGGGAAGGTAGTTGTGATGTATGGACGTCCCGATGGCGAATTGGGACGGAATGTTGCCTATTTGGGAAGGCTGCGATCCTTGGAGGATATCTTCCCTCTAGTGGACGTATCCCTTTCTGGTCTCCTCAATAATTAGCTTGAACACCAGTAGGGCCTATCTGGGCCCTTTTTGCTACCTGACTGCTCCCTGCCCTACACCCAGATTACAGGTTAGCAAAGACTACTAGTAAGTTTATTGCCTTATTACAGCTATCTTTTATCTATATTTAGATAGTTGTATTAAACTATTATTACAAAGAGTAGGGTTTCTAAGATTAGTTATTATACTTACTTTGCTTAGTACTATTAAACTATTATTTCTTAAAGTAGTATTCTTTAACTTAATACTCTAGTTTTCTATAATATAAGTATAGCTTATTCTTTATTCTATGTTTTCTCTTCTAATTGTTTAGTTTCTTTTATAGTTTTATAAAATCTAATTCTATTAGATCGTCTCAATTTTATTGTATATTCGCTTAGTTCTTTGTTTTATAAAATCTATTAGTAAGATTATTCTTCTTTTTTATCTATCTTTTAAAGTTACTATCGTTAATTTTCTTTTTATAAATATAAATTATTTTCTTAATATAGTCTTTAAGTTCTTTATAAAAGGTCTTAATAAGGGATTTCTTGTTTTATTCTGTTTAATTAGTATACTATATAAATTTAGCGGTATACCTGCTTGCTAGTCCTATTTACTTTAGATTCTAGAGTTTTCTAGTAGCGACGCGTCTAGCGTTTGTCTAATTAAAAATCTTTCTAAGCTTTTTTTAGAAGAAGATAAAGCTAGCGAAGAATTTATCGGTATCCTTATGCTTACTCTTTATTAAAATAAACAAAAAGTCGTTAAAGTAGTACTCAACTTACTTATAAGCATCTCTGTTTATATAAAAAATAGTAAATAAAACTAAAGTTATATTATTTAAAAACTAGTCTTTATAAGTTTTAAAGTATATAGCTAGGTGTATTAAAAATAAAGTAACTTTAGAATATTTACTTAAGAAGCTTTTTTCTATTTTAATATTAACGTTCGATATCTTACTTATATTAGCTATTCTATTAGCTATATAGTCTAAGGTATATAGATAAGTTTCTCTGTATTCAACGGTTTTAATAGCTCTTTTATTGCGTTATTAGGATTCTATTGCAATATAGCGACGTTGCTAACGTCGCTATATTAGAGTTATTGGATATTCTATATAATGCTCTAATAAGGCTAACTGCGCTTAGCCTTGTACTAGCTAAATGTAGTAAGACTATAATACTTATAGTTATTAACCACGTTTTAAAGTTTATAACCTATATTCTAGTTAGTAAAACTATAGATACTATAAAGCTAGTAGAAATACTTTGTAAGTATTAAACAAAAATATTAAAATTTCTATAAAGTCTTTTACTTAATAGAGAATCTATATTTACTAGCTTATATTAGAGTATCTTTTACTAGTATTTAGCTATACAATAAAGGTTAAATATAGCGTTTTACTTTTAAACTAATAGCTAGACTAAGTATTAAAACTAGAAGCTTAATAACTATCTATATATATATAGATCTTAAAACTAAAATAAATAATATAAGTATCTAAAAGAAGCTACTTTTATATATAACTTAAAGATCTATTTTTTAATAAAAATATTGCTACTAATTAAATATATATTTAGCTATATAGTAAATATACTAGACAGCGTACTGCTACTAAATTAGTATTATACTATAGTTAGACTAAATAATCTTTCTATTAGTAAGAATATCTCTTATTAAGAGGAAAGGTAGCCTAAGTTAGAATACTCTATAGTAGTTAAGTATATAGAAGAATATCTTCTTTATTAATAAAAAATAAGGTAGTAGCTAAAGAAAGCTTAGCATCTATAAATAAAATAGTATAATACTAAGTATATACTAAAATACTATATAGTAGGTAATTTCGTACTACTATTGTTAAAGAATCTTAAAATAAAGAGGCTAATAAAGAAGCTTAATAATTAAAGCTTAGAACCGTTTAAAATTCTTAAGAAAGTAAGTAAATAAGCTTACTAGCTAGTTTACTAGACTTTTACTATATTTACTCTATCTTTTATATATTCTTACTAGAGCTATATTACTATTAATCTAATATAGAACTGTTTAGTTTAGTTAAAGTTAATAGTAGTAAGAAATAGCTTATTAAGATAATCTACTTTAAAATTAAAAATGAAGACTAGTATTAAACTAAGTAGTAGAGATAGTTAAAGGTAAATAATATAATAGAGCTACAGGTATATCTTAAAGACTTTAATACTCTTAAGAAATTTAAGAAGTATAAAGGTATTAAGTTAAAAGATAAGTATTTAAGATAAACTAGATAATATAAATAAGAGAGGGCTATAAGTCTATATAATAAGCCTATAATATAATACTAAAGAGAAGATAGAATACCTTAAGTATAGTTTAGAATATAAAATTAGTATAATATAAAACTTTAAGGCTACTTATATATAAGTATAAAGCTTAAGCTATAAGAAAGCTAAAATAAGACTTATATAGAAAGAAAATATAGAACTATTCTAATAAGCTAAGAGAAACTACTTATATAGATTAAAACCCTAGCTAAATAAAAAGTAAAAAACTATAAGAAGACTACTTAAACTAGTACTAAAGTTAGTATAGATTAGTAGTATAATACTACTTAATCTAGCTATAACTACTATTAATATAGTTCTAAATCTAGTTAACTAGACTTCCTATAGCTAGATTATTAGAGGCCTTATTTATAGGTAGCTAAGAACTATATAACTCTATATTAGAATTAAAGCTTTAGTATAGTAGCTTAATACAACTAAAGTCCTTAGTATTAGTTTTATTAACTAAATTATTGCCTAGACTACGCTACTAGATCTGTAGTTAAATATAAAAGATATAGAGTAAAGTAAGATAGTCTTTATAGAAAGACTCTTCTTTACTTTAAATATTCTTACTAGTAGTTAGAAAGAAGTTAGTATATATAAATAGGTTATAGGTATATTACTACTAAGTAGATATTTAGTATATATTAATATTAAGCTAATTAGTATCTAAGATAGAAAGTATTAGACTTACTATTTTATACTTATCTTCTAACCTTTTAATACTAGTATAGTAAGTATACTTAGTATATTACTTCTTAAACTACTTATAAATCTAGTTCTTATAATATAAGAAGTTAGAGTTTATGATAAAACTGCTATATATAGCTATATCGCTAAATAAGACCTTTATATAATAATAGTATATTAGAACGTAAGCCTCTAGCGAAGGCTAAATTAAAGTAGATATATTATAAAAGATAAAGTTTAAGAAGATAGACTAGTAAAAATTTATAGATAACTTAGACTTATAAGTAGTACTATAGTAATAGAGAGAATAAACAATCTTATTATTATTAGAGTTATTCTTATAGAAGTAATACTTTTAGTAAGTTAGAATACTAATAGTCGGACTAGAATAAAGAAGTAAGAGATAGTAGACTTATAAAGAGTTATAAAAGTTAGAGATATACTATTTAGCTTAGAAGAGTATAGTATAAATAAAGCTATAGATAATTTAGAAATTAATAAAGAGATTTTAGAAGCTTTCTTCTTATAGATATTATATAGTAGAGCTTTAAGATTAATAGTAGCTTTAGGATTCTTAATACTATAAGTTAAGTAGTAAGTTAATACTTTAAAAGAGCTTACTTTAGTAATAGGTTTATTAATAGAAGTAAAACCTAATATAGTAGAGATTATAAAGGTAAATTAGAGGCGACTTAGTACTATATTAGCTATAAACTTATTATCTAAAAAAATAAGTAAAGGCTTACTAAAAAAGAAATTATAAACTAAGTAAACGAGTATAATAATATTAAAGAAAAAAAGAGAAAGTTTAAAAGAGTAGAAGCCTTATTTTATATCTACTATTAGATAATAATAATAAAGCTTCTATCTATAGATACTAATTTAGAAGCAAAGAAGCCTATTTATATAGATTACTACTATCTATAAAGGCAATTAATTAGTAAAAGTATATATAAGAGTATATGAAAGAATATAAATGTAGATAAAAATAATATAAAACCTTACTACTAAGCTTATAACTTAGATTTAGAAGCTTTAGATTAAGAGTAAAGCTTAGTACTATAACTTAGTACTATAGAAAACTAGTACTAAACGATATATAGAATAATAGTAAGTAATATTACTCTTTTTCTAACTAAATATAGATATAAGCTAGTGGATTTTTAATAAGATTATTGCTCTATATAATATAGAGATAGAAGATATAATAGATATAGTAGATTATATTTAGATTAAGGGCAATTCTTTTTAAAAGGAAAGGTAGTTATAATATATAAACGTTCTAATAGTAAATTAGAATAGAATGTTGTCTATTTAGAAAGGCTATAATTCTAAGAGAATATCTTTTATCTAGTAGATATATTTCTTTCTTTTCTCCTTAATAATTAGCTTAAATACTAGTAGAGCCTATTAGAACCCTTTTTGCTATCTAATTACTTTCTATTCTATATTTAGATTATATAAAGCCTTTTATTAAAGTAGCTTAATATACCTTTATATATGTAGAGGCTATTCTAGACCTAGTATTTCTAAAGATTAGCCTTAAAAAGCTACTATTAAAATATAAAATTGTTCTTTACTAACTTTAAGAGCTATTATTAATTAGTTAAATTAATCTACTTATTATCTTAGCTTAATTACTTGCTATTAATATTACTTAGAGTATCTTAACAGACCTTAATAGCTAGACTTAACTAGCTATATTACTACTTATAGAGTTTTATTAACTTCTATCGCTACTATTTATTAAGGTCTTTAAGCTATAATTTAACTAACTTAGCCTTAATAACTATATAAAAGTAGCCTATATACCCGTTATAGTCTATCTAACTAAGCATCTATTAAATATTAACTAAACTATCTTATTTAACTTAATAAATATAGTTAATATTATAAAGATTAATACTAAAGCTAAGTATAACTGTTATACAGATTACTAAGTATTTATTACTATTAAATATAGTTGAAATAGCCTTTTATATATTGTTCTATAGTTAGCTATAATATAGCTAGATAATATTATTTATTAACTAAACTGATAATTTAAGCTATATTAACTATACTTAAATTTAAGTAATAAAAATAATAACTTTTAATACTTTCTATATATAAATAATTATCTTTAATAGCCGCTTATTAGGTTATTATTAAGCTATATTATACAGTAGTTAAATAACGTACTATTAAATAGTTAAAAGACTTATATTAGACTCTCTCTTAAAGAATAGATTAATATTACTTAAATTAATTAACGTTTGAATAATATATATACTGTTTTTGATTATAAGCTTAAACTTTAACTTATAAAATATTAAAATTAAGAGTATAGCGATAGTTATAAAGAAAATAATATAGTTTAGTAATAAATATTAAAGTATACTAAGTTTAAGAAACTTAGAATAAAAGAACTCTCTCTATTTACTATAAATATATAGTTTATTAATAGTAAGAAGGTAGATAGCTTTATAAAAAGAAGGCTACTTAATTGTATTTTAAAAAAAGATATTACTTAATATAATTTTAGAACTAGCTATATATATATATATACTATCTATTTATAATTTATTAATAGCTCTTTTTACTATTAATTAAACTATTTAATATAAATAGCTATACTTCTTAAAGCTACTTTATTATTTTATACTAATTATCTTTAATTATCTTTAAGAGGCTAACAATTAATAAAATACTTAGATTTAGTATATAGAGTAGGCTAAATACTTAAAAGATAAGTATCTTTGTAAACTTATATTTTATAATTAATATAATATCTTATTAGGCTTTTAATATCTTTAAAGCTTTAAGCTATTTAACTTTTATCTATTAAAGACTATTTAGCTATTTAATTAACTATATAAAAGTAGAAGATAAGTAGGTTATTTAGATATTATTAATAGCAGACACTATATTAGTATTCTTAGCGTATATATACATTACTATATATAACTAAAATAGTTCTTAGACATTTTTAGTTAGAATTTTTATATAGTTAGAAATGTAAGGTATTATTAACTTAATTGATATACTTTTTTAATTGAATTTTAACGATTAGAGTAATCCTTGGTTAATAAGACTAAAAAAGCTGCTATAGGGCCTTAGATCCTTTAGGCGTTCACACCCTAAAGGGGAATAGCGTGGTAAACATGCGCGGGCGCCCAAGGGTCTGAGCGGGCTGAGACTAGCGGCGGAGGCGGCGGAAGATGCGCAACGGCGCGGCATCAGTCCGCCCCGCAGGCGCTTGGATTGCGATGCTGTCAGTGCGTACCGAGGCTTGGACGAGTGTCCAACCAATCGACATGGTGAATGAGATGCAATGTGACCCTCGTCCAGTCCTCTGTTCAACGCAGGGTTTGACAATAATGGATGTACAGAGACTGTTTGATGTCCACGACAAGGTAGTGCTGGTCACAGGCGGGGCAAAGGGCATAGGGTTTGCGCAATGCACGCCCGCGATCCAAGACCAACTGCTGACAGCCCACAGGCGCATGATTTCCGAGGGTTTCGTACGCGCAGGCGCAAAAGTGTACATATCCTCCCGGGATGCGTCCTCATGCGAGAACGCATGTCAGGAGCTCAACGTGCTGGGTTCAGGCTCGGCACACGCCATACCGGCCAACTTCTACGACGAGAAGGAATGCAAGAGGCTTGCAGATGAGATCAAGAAGCAAGAAAAGAAATTACATGTCTTGGTGAACAACAGCGGGAGTAATTGGGGTGCGCCCTATGATGAATATCCAGAGAGTGCTTGGATTCGGGTCTTAACACTGAATCTGCAACGTGTGTTCACGATAACACAGCTGCTCACGCCTCTGCTAGAAGAAGCGAGCACGGAAAGCGATCCGGCGCGCGTGGTGAACATTGGAAGTGTGGACGGCTTACGAGTACCCGCTCTCGAGACCTTTGCGTACAGCAGCAGTAAAGCTGGTCTTCACCATCTCAGTCGAGTACTGGCCAATCATCTCGGCAAAAGGGGAATCACGTCAGTACAGCTCACTTTCTGCTGCCCCTTGCCCGCGATCGAGCGCAGTAGCTGACGTCTTCGTGCAGATCCAACACCATTGCCTGTGGTCCTTTCCAGTCGAAGATGATGGCTGCTACTTTGGATCGTTTCAAAGACGCCATTGAGGCCAGCATTCCACTAGGCAGGATAGGTAGTCCCAAGGATATCACTGGAACATGTCTGTTCCTCAGCAGTCGCGCCGGCGCCTATGTGAATGGGGCAACAATAACCCTAGACGGTGGTTCCGTAATAGCCTCAAAGATGTGAATACGTATGTGTAATGTCCAGCTTTTCACGAGCATGGCAAAGCGCCACCGAGTGTCAAGACGGAGCCGTCTCTCTCAACTTTTACTGCCTGCCAATCGTAAATGCCGTTCCCAGCCGCGTGTAGACCATCGTTGTGGAAACGCTGCGTGATCATACATGGTCCTGCGCAACCCTTTGCCAGCTCGACGACGGGCTCGAGCGAGATGCGGTGCGTATGCGTAGCGTATATTCGGATGTCCTCCGCGCCGCTTTTAGGGGAGTCTTCGGGCCATCGGAATCTGTGGTCGCGGACCTCACGGATGTCCACTCGGCGTAAAGACGGCAACGACAGCCACGGCACCAACTCCCAGAATGTTGCCAAATGCGGGATGTATTGCATGGCTGTGAAGTCGTATAAAAGGTGACGGAGGTTGTGAAACGCGTTGTATGGCGTTGGATTCTGTACGCGTAGAAGCTCGTGCTTGCGGGACGGATCCAACGATGAAGAGGCGATACGAGAAACTATTCCAGGAAGACTGCCCAGCCCTGTCAGAGTCAGCATGGAGCCAAGGATGTTTGCACCTCCTCAAGGTGGCCGCGAAAGGAAATTACAGTGCGAACTTGGTTGGTCTTCTTCCGTCACATCATCCATGCCTGGTGCCAGCTCAAGGCGCTCCAGATTCGGCAGCAAAGGCAGCAGAACTGCCAGAATGTTGTCGATATCTCCTTCTTTCACTTCTTTGACGAATCCCGTCATGTTGAGCGCATTGCTTCGGGGTCCGCACGGTTTGCTTTTGCCATTGCGGAAGATCCATGGAGACGACAATGCGGCGCGTATGACCACATTCATGTCTTCTTCTTGCCACGGTAAACGCGCTTCTTGACTCTTCGCGTCCAGGTCGGAGAGGGTTGGTAGCTCGCGCCAATACCATGGGCAATTCGTGAGCCGTACGGCGGACACATAACTAGGCGGGAAGTCATGTTTGAGCAGGCGTGCGAGAACATCGAACCAGCCCAGATTGCAACCTGTAGCTGCCCAAGAGCGGTCGTGAATGGCAGTGTATTGACGTTTCAATAGCTTGTGATGCTGGAGACGATCACGCACAACTTCATGAAGCTTGCGGCACACGAGAGACAGCGCGGCGAGGTCGTCGTACAAGAAGTACTCAGCCACAGAGAGCAGAAGCTCATTGGGCAGGTTCGTCAATCGGTCCATGTCGTACAAGATACGTGTTTGGTCTAGAGTGGTTGTGATGGAAGACACAAAGACTCCTTCGCGCCAAGAGCTCCTTCCTGCAGACATTATTCTCGCGCTCTCCGCGGCTGCAAAAACGATTGCAGCAGAAGTCGTACACTGAAGAGACTGCGTGTCTTGATCATAGGACATATCCCATTACTAGCTAGTATGTACGGACACTTTCAACCCGGAAACTCTCTCTTCCAACCACCGCGAGCCGCTGAATACGAGATATAATTGAGGAAGTAGTAAATCAAAATGACACTCATACCAAGGTCGTAAGTCGAAAGGAAATCGTATGCTCGTGGCAGGCATGTCAGCAACGTCGACTTGAACTCTAGAATACCTCATCGTCCCATTCGAACTCCTCCCTCACCGTCTGGAGTTTTGATGGACTCGGCGTATTGTGGCGAAACTGACTGCCCGACTTCCTAGAATCGTCGCCATCCTCGTTTTGCTCGTCGCTAGGACCGAACACTTCAACATTCTCGCTCGCTTTACCCTTCTCGCTTGGCGTTTTTGACCCAAACGCTTTCATCAGATCGTACGTAGGGCGGCCTTTGGGCGGGGATCGGCTCACATTCTGGCCTCTCTCAGGAGTCCGAGGCTTTGCGCGAACATATTCAATCTTGTATGGCTGAGACTGAATGGGCGCAATTGATCCACGCTTCAGCTCAAGTGCCGACGGAGCATGGCTCTCACTAGCGGATCGTCGGCTATGCTGTGGAAGCTGTGGAAGAGACTTGTCTCTGGGCATATCATGAGATTGCTTTTGCCTTCTCGCAGGCGGTCCCTCATTGACGGTTGTGGCAGTGTCGCGTACGCGCTTGTTGCTGCCGCTTGCTGATCTTTGTGGTTCGCTGTCATACGACTCTTGAACTCGTCTCCATTCCGCTGCACGAAGCTCCGATCGCTTTCTCTTCAAGTGGTCTGTGTTGTCCTCCTCATCGCCCATGAAATCGCGTTCTAGATCTCTGTATGATGCTAGGGCGGAACTCCTTCCGGAGTCGGCAGCTCCGTGCCTGTTGGTGGCCGTGCCAGCTCTCGAAGAGTATGAGGCTGCGCGAGCATTCGCAGACTCATAGTCTTGCTCCAGCAGACTCTCAACCAAGCCATCATATACGTTCCCGCGCATCAACCGTTGATGTCGTTGTGAGGCATCCTGATCGAAGTCTGCGTTCGCTTCGTAAGAGTGCGCTCGACGAGCTGCACTGGGTCGCAACCGCCGCGGCGACATGGCCTTCCTGGGCGAAGCATTGGCAGCGGTCTGTGCCAGCTGTGCCTGCGCGGCTTTGAGCTGCGCTTCGAGATGCTGCACACGGTCTGCAAGTCGCGGATGCTCATCTGCTGGTGTAGGTGCTCGGCTTTGGACATCGACGGGGCGTTGGACCTTGCCTGGCACCGAAGAAATGCGGCGGTGCTTAGTTGGGAGTGGGAGCTCCTCCTCGACGGGTGGCTTGCCTCGCTTGAAGCCACTGAACTTTCTCTTGGCTGCCTTGCTGTCTTTTGCTGGACTTATATTGGTGTCAAGATCCTGCATGACATGGCGCGCTTTGGTCGGACTTCCATTGTCTGCCGGAGCTTTGGGCAAAGGTTTATTTCTAGATTTTAGCGGAGAATGTCTTCTCCAGAACGCTTTGATGGGACTTTCGCTTGCGCTGTCCATGTTTGAAATCGTTACACAAATATGTAGGCTGTTGAGCTGGGCCAAAGGGTTCTACTGTCAACAACACACAAAGCCAATGGATGTTTCGTCTCCACGGCAACGGCGCTAAACTCGACTTGATATGGCCTATCGCGCAAACTCTCCACGATCAATTTCGTGGTTCAACACATACCTCCAATTGGTGCGCTGTAGAATATCTAAGTATCTTCTATTCAGAAAATACCAGACAGGACACAATCATCCTACGTATGCAGCATTGACTCGGTTTCGAAGGCCGGAATGCTTGCGCTCAGACCTCTGTTGCTGAATGTGCGATGCCCTCATGAAGTGATTCAGCTTGCACCTCAGCTTCAAAGATAGGAGTGTCATCACCCCCATCAAATGGTAGGAGTGCTTGCTTGTAACGCGAGAGACATGAATTCATTGTAATGTAAGCCGCATCGCGTTCGGTTCGCTTCTACAAACCCCGTGTTGGAACGTCCAGACTCCATTGTCTGCATTCGGGTCCGAAATCATTGCTGCAAGCAGCCAGGTTCCGATCCTGAATATTCCCTCTCAACGCCAATATGCATATTGGTCAGAACACCGGAGCCAATACAGCACGTCATGGGTGATCCCAAGTAGGCAAAGCGGGGAGCTCTTGGAGAGGACCGTTGTAGGCCCAGCCAAGTCTCAAATTGCATCTCCAAGACGGTCTTCTCTTGGCAAATAAGTATCAAAGTCTCTGGCAAGCATGTCGGTGGTTATTGATTACGATCGTTTCACGGCGTGCGGACGACCTTTGAGTAAGGCGCCTATCGTCGCGGCCGGGGGCTGGTCTCGAGGCTTTGCTGGTGCATCAGGCATTCTCCATGTTCCTGATGCCTTGCCACACCGTTTCACCGACGAGAGCATGATCCTCGTACCTATACGCATGGCGGATTTGGAGGATCCCGATATCGACTTTGATGCCTGGTGGGCGACGATCAAAAAGGAGTCAGCCGCCAAGCGCCGAGGCCTCAAGTCCTTTGTACGGAATGTTCTTCTTCGACCACCGGCGGGAGCCAAGAAAGGAGACTTTGTCACTATCGAGATGTCGCGTGCTGACTATCTTCGGTACTGCGCCAAGGATGAGAAGGGAGCATACATAGGGACAGAGCCGAAGAGCGTCAGCTGTGAGGTATTGAGAGACATGATCACTCGTCAGCATGGCGACCGCCTGTCTTCGACTGCAAGCGCGCCGTCTGATGTTGCTCAAAGGATGAGGCTGAGCTACGTTCAGAACCCTTATGAGAGGAGACCGACCTACGGATAATTCATGAGGTCCTGTTGAGGAAATAAGTCTATACACTTCACTCAAAATCGTTTCGATATATTAAGGACGCTACGAAGGGCGCCAAGAAGCGGCAGTATGGCCCGAGGGGTCGAGGGTTTCCCAACGATATCGTTACCCACGACACGTACTCATACAACGTATAGAGCGGACCTTCCTCAGTACGGCCGCATGGAAGGCGGCGCGACTGCCAGCCTGTGCGCACTCCTTCCTCGGCTTGAGACGGAAGTCGTAATGTCCAACAGCAGCGCATCCGATCTCTACATCCTTCCTGTCTAAGTCTATCCATCCACAGTCGACAACAGCCTGATCATCCCAACCAATCTCACTATTGCTTTCCAGGAGCAACTATTTCCTTGTTAGAGAACACCTCCAAGCGGTATCTTACCATTCATTGTGCACCCACGGTCCTCCAGTACCAAACCCATCGACCCAACAGCATGGCATGCACGTCGAACCTGCTCGCTAGCCTCTTTACGGGCTTGCTGCTCTTGACCCCCACCTTCGGCTTGCCCCAATTCGACTTCTCTGCTCCGGTACCCACAGAAGCGTCCAAGACAGGCGCTTTCCGCAACGCTAGTTTTGATGATGTCGTTATCGTGGATCCTCTTTTGACCTTCCAGCACATGGTTCCAGGCTACATGGGCCTCTACTGGGAGAACGTGAGTTCTCTGATGGCTTTTAACAACACAGTGTGACTGACAGCCGCCTACAGATGACTGCAGTCCTCGTCGGAGGTGGCATGCTACTCGGTGGACCCCTTACTGGCGTCCCCGCACACTCAGGATCTCAAGTGGCCGCCTTCTCTCCGCAGCTGTTCTCGATGGCGTACGGTATACCCCTTCCGCAAGTCCCACTCAGCGCCTCAGCCGCTCTCACCACGGCATGGCTGGGCAGCAAAGCTCGTGAGTTCGACTTACAGGAGTTCTGGTTTGGATGCCATATCAGCACACCTCAAAGCGTCATCAGTGCTCCACAAGCGTGCGTCCTGGACGTTAGCGGTTGGAAACAGGGCACACCAACAGCCGCGGCGCCGCAGGCTCAGCAGAGCTTTGTCTATTACGCCAACAACTTCGTCAAGGCTCCGATGATGTATGCAAAGATGGACTCGAACGACTGGAGAGGCATGCAGAGAGTTGAGTTCAGACGGAGGACGGTGGGTCTGCTGGATGCGGCGAGCCAGGGCGTGGTGATGGATGATGTTGCCATTGTTGTCCGTTGAGATGGTCTCCAGCATATTCTGGGTAGATGTACGACTGTCCTAATGCTCCTGTGTTGCTTTTAGTATCCGGAATTCCATGACCCTGTAACTTTGATGTCCACATCCTGTGCATTAACTTGTCTGACAGATCTGTCGAGGTGAATGTCCCATTGCAAAAGAAGGCCGGTCATTTTATAGTCTTGGCATTCCGCTGCCGGGTGGGGCGGCAATGGCGGAACTCAATGGATCGAAGCTGCCGTTTTCCCTTTGCCTGAGTTCCACCTCACGCACGTTTTACTTGCCAACTTCCCACCTCGGCGCCACTGCAAAAGCTTGTCTTTTTGCGCCACTTCGCCTCTTCATTGACTTCAGCCTCTTCGCAGACCTTATCACCCTCTCCTCGTTCTGCTGACAACGACGGCCAGAGTGCTTCATTGAGGAGGTCAGAAGTCGCCCCACGTCATCCCGAGCGCGCCAAGCTTTCAGTTCGTCCGCAGTGGCACATTGGATCTTACGATTCATTGAAGCGACTCCAGCGACGAGGCCAGGGAGATAACCATGGCGTTCCCGCTACCGCTTCCACCTATCTGCTTCCAGTGCGGAACTGATCAGAATCCCTGCCATTGCAAGGTCGTTGGTAAGCTCACATCTTCATATCTGGGATTGCAAGATACGCCGGTAATAGCCTGGTTATTCAAGCCATTGAAAAACAATGGCCATCAATGGGGTCTGCTCTGCGTCTGGATCCGTTGCATAGGCCCTTGTCGCCTTGATTTCGTCGGCGCGTCCCTCCATGTCGATAGTACGGGCAAATGAGGCTTTGTTTCGTTTCTTCAAGGGACGACGTCGTCCTCATTGCGAACAGCTGCCGTGGCGTCTTGCAGAATTGAGCATTACGAGTCCATTGCTGACCATGTCACCATACAGGCCCGACGCTCGGCTTCCTCGGCACCGTCGTCCTCGCCATTGTCTGCTGGCCCGCCGCAATCCTGTGCCTGTGCTGCGCGACCGACGCCGGCAAGAAGTAAGTCGTTCCCGCTCCCGAGAACTCTCCACACAGTGTTGTTCCGTCTTGTGTAGCCATTTGAGCTTTGCATGTCCGTGGACGTGCTAACCCTGACTTGCATAGGATGCTCGCATTCCCCGCGGATACCGGTGGCGCGATCAGTAATGCCATACCTATATGACCTTCACAGCGTCACGGGCCTCCGGATGTATCGCCATTGTTGGTTCATCCGGCTGTCAGACCAGAATCGGGAGTGGAAGAGCAAGCTTCGGTAATCAGGCATTGGGCTATGCGTTGGACAGGTGATGGAAGCATACGAACTACGTAGACGCGTATAGACTACTTGTAATGCATTGATATTTGAGCCACCGGCTTGAAATTTCCCATGGATTCCCTGTGGATGGAAAAGCTCATGATCGATGCTTCGTGTGGTCAGAAAGCAAGAAGCAAGCACGGAAATCGTCATCAAATATTATTGATGCTGTTTTGACTACTCTTTGCATACACCCCTCTAACCATGTGTCTCACTCCTATAGTATTTGAATAACAGTAGTCAAGAGACAAGCCGCCCATATCATGTCGTGTATTACAATGTAGTAGCAGGGTCATGCCGTCGTGAGTGTGGTTTCGTTACCGATGATGCCTGCCCCAAAAAACACCAAATTGGCTCGTTGCCGCCAATGCCTGTGTTCAGGCGCCAACAATCGTCGTCGTCGTCGTCGTCGTCGCCGTCGTCGACTTGGAAAAGGACTCAAGGGTCGTCCAAGCGCCGGTATACGCCGTTAAGTCGCCATTCCGAAGAAGTCTGAGCGGTTGCTCACCTTCACCAACTCTTATAAGCAAAGTCCAACGGCATTTAATGCCAAACTTGGGGGCTCTAAACGGAGCCCAAGGATTCTTTGCTTTGATCAGCCTGGACGTCCCATACC
Source organism: Arthonia radiata (assembly GCA_002989075.1). Taxonomy (NCBI): domain Eukaryota; kingdom Fungi; phylum Ascomycota; class Arthoniomycetes; order Arthoniales; family Arthoniaceae; genus Arthonia; species Arthonia radiata. The sequence continues at coordinate 755,153 of PSQN01000007.1, forward strand.
AGGCCCGCCACTGATCGTCCTGATTGGAGCCATTCTGCGCCCGGCTGCCACCGCCTGGGCAGCTTCTTGGTGTGCCATTTGCGTCCTCGCGTAGTTGGCCTGGTGGAATCTCAAGCTTCCAGGGCCAGCGCCAGGAGACTGTCCCTGTGCCATGTACATGTACGCTCTCGGGTCGACTCCGCTGGCCGTCAAGTTCTCCATGGAGCCAGCGCCGGTCATCTTGGGAGGACTGACGCTCCCAGTTCCGGTCGGAGTACCCATGCCGCCACTGCGCTGTCCTGTGTGTGGATAGCTCAATTGTGCTTGCTGCATTGCGTTCATTTGCTGCATGCTATGCATCCCATTGGGCAGGCTATCCTCGATGTAATTGTAGCTCACAATACGCGTTGGCATCAGAGCTTGCAGCTGACGCACCTGTGGTGGAGCACTCCGGTGCTGATGTCTGAAGCAGACGGAAACCGGCCCAGGAGTCTGCGAAGGCGGCGCCCGACACACAAGGGTGGAGTCTCCCCAAAAGGTGGTGCTGGCAGCGGGAGCGTCGCCGAACATCACCTCAAGACCTTGAAAGAAGCCGGCGCCAAGGACGGTGACTTCTTCGCCGCCAGAGCGGGGGCCTGAGGCGGGGATAAGCCGTTGGAGTGTCGGTGGCCGTGTGATGCTTAAGCCAGGGGGCAATGACGTCAAGGCAACGGCCGTGTCGTCCGGGACCTGCACGCGGTGACTGCCATACTGCACACGTGAGGACGAATTTGGGGATGGTGCTCGAGATGCGTGCTGGGATGTTGGCGCAGAGTAGTATTGAGACATTTCCATCTCTCCTATCAGTTGGGTTGTGGAGGGATGCATTGGTGTCGTGGGCCCGCTCGCATAATGCGTGGGTGTACGGAGGGAAGCCTGTGCCATGGGGTTGTCGATCGGTGTGGTCCCAAAAGCGCTCGAGCTCGGGGACGCGAGGTCGAAGTTGCCTGACATTCGGCCAGAAGCTGATCCCAGATTGCTTGCACTAGTCGGAGGGTGGCGTTGCGTCTCAAGCGCTGTCATGTGGAGTCCAGATGGTATGTTCGTTCTTGATCCGCCGGATCTACGTTTCTTTGCGCCCGGTTGCCCAGCCGGGTTTGTTGGGCTAGCAGGCCGGGAAAGGTTTCGCGGTGTGGCAGAGGCTGTGCTCGGGTGGGACATGAGATTTGTCTGTGAGAGTTGTCGGGGCAGTGTAGTAATGCGGGGTTGAAAAAGGCTCTGGCTCATGTTGCTCAGGTTCGGCGTAGACATTGATGGGCGGAACGGCAGTTCGCGTCCAGCGTTCTGTTCAGCAGCTTCGGCGTCCTGCAAATCCTGCAGATTCTGATGCGAATAGAACCGACCGTGCTCATCCACGGCTCCAGTAGGAACATAAGCCAGTTGGGGTTCGTCAAATTGCGGCACCGGTTGCTTGTGATCGTCGGTGATCATTATCGAGGGCGAAATGGTTTGTGCAACCATCTGGCCTCGGTGATTCTTCAATGTGAAGATAACCCTGTTCAGCTCGAAATTAGCTTCCATGTGATACTCCAGGAAGAGATTACCCGACGCACTGGAATCCAAGCTTCTCTTGCTGGTGTCTGCAATAACACGCAATACGCATCGGCATATATACCGTCATAGCCCCAAGCGGTCCAGGATGCTCCTTCACAGGGACATCTCTGTTACCCTCAGCTAGACAGAAATCCTTGACCTCCGGGCAGTTGAAGACGACCACACGCTTGGCTTCATCTTTCAGCCACTCCTCCTCCTCTTCGGGCTTTTTGGTCTTTTTACGACCTGCACGTTTTCGCTCTCGTTGCTGGCAACCCGGGCAGATGGCAACCGAGCCACCGTTTAATGGTCGTTTAGGGTCGTCCTCAGACAATTCTTCCTCCTGCTCGTCTTCTGACTTCTCTTTCCGCACAGGAATTTCGCCCTCCGCAGCTCTCTCCAGAGCTGCTTCGTAAGCGCTCTTACTCTTACGCATAGCACTGGCACAAACGAGCAGGACTGTCAATTCGAGTGTTTCGCAATCGCCTTTGAAGAGCGGCTTGGTCTGGAACTTTGGCTTCGAGATGGTATACGTAGGCAGATGAATGCGTCTGATGCCCGGCGGAGGATCATGTAACGTTATGCGGATGGGTATTTGTGTCTCGACTCTGGATTTTTCCGGTACTGGATCGAAGGTGATGCGGCTTTGGCGACCACTGCTAGAAGCTGATGAGCGCGCGGTTGGTGAGCTCACTGTATTCGGCAACCCTGCGCCCCTGTCGTTCCAGGTATTGCACCCAAAGCCTTGGTTGGGATGACCTTCAAAACCGGGGCCAAGCGTAGCGAGAGGAGAGTTGGGTCCAAACCCCATCGACGGCGATTCATTGCCGGTCATGAACAAGTCATTTGGGGACTGCTCCCTGGAGCCCTCTAGGAAGAAGGTTTTGTTTGGCTGCACAGTGTTTGACTGGTGGAGGTCAGCAGCTGTAATAATTTACATAGAAGCGCAGTCGGACTGACGGGTGAGTGGAAAGAGTCTTCAGCATTTGACACGCCGAAATCCACCGTCGGAAAATCTTCACTCGATGTAAAAAGGTCCGAAGGCATCATGTCCACAGCATTCCCAGTTCCAAAATCTACCTGACCTGCAGGTTGAAGAGACAGGTTGTCCATTTCGGTATTCATATTGGTGTGTGCACTGTGAAACTTGAGGCCGTCAACGACGTCTTGTCCGCGTATCGTTCCCTCAGTCTTCACGACGGGTGCTTGTGGAGCTTGCGGCATCGAAGATCGTGAAGCATAGAACCCAGAAGAGGGGGAAGCTGCGGCATGTCTTCTTGCGGTCGGGGAGGTAGAGCTCTGCGAGGATTGCTCAGACACAGATGATGGATGTGAAACAGGCAATTGCGACTGCCCGTTCTGTCGCGATTGTCCATGCGGCTGCGGTTGGACATCCGCGACAGATCTTTGTGCGGCGTCTGCATTCTGATGATGTGTAGACACGTGCTGAGGGAAGGGCAAATTCTGGTGTTCTGGTTGAGGAGAGAAGTCGACGAAGGCTGAAGAGTCAAAGTTGTCGTTTTCCCAGTCCGGGAAATTCGAACTGGTGTAGTGATTAGGAGGGTTGGTGTAAAAGTTGCTGGACATGTCGGCGGTCACCAGCTCAGAGCTAGATTAAAGCTATGAATGACCTCGGCGATGAGGCAGCGCGCATAGATGCGTGGAACCAGGAAACTTTGCGCCTCAAGAGATAGCTGGGGAGCTGTCTGCCCGGGACAACGTGAGGTAGCTAGCAGTGCCGGAACGATTGCGAGGCTCGGTGGGGCAGTGTGGCGGAGAAGGCCTTCGCGCAGGTTACGTTCTGGTGACGGAAGACTCGGTCATGGCTGATGGAGCGGCTCCAATAGCTTTTCCCTGGGATTGGCCGCGACGGGCGCGAGACGTCAGACGTATGTCACAGGATTCAAAGGACAGCGTTCGATACGCCCCAGCGACGCTCTGACTACAGATCCTGTTCGCGCAATAGATGTGCAGAGAAGTGGCCCGTCGTCAAGGAGTGAGGCGACGCTGTGAAGGGACTCGAACACCAGAGGATGCGGGAAGGTGCAGATCGAGGAGGAAAAGCTACGGCGCACACGGCGCGAAGGGGAGGGCGTAATGATAATAGGCCACAGAGTACAATTACTGCTCGAAGGGGGTTCTTTTGTGAACACTGAAGGCCTCTGAATAAAGATGCGCCTGACAGACGGCAGACAATAATGGGTCGCGAAAATGGAGAGGAGGAGATGGTCGTAATGGTTCCCCGCGAGAGCGCCAGACACCAGCACTAGCCACTCTGGGTCTAGCGTCTGGACTCTCCCATAACGACGATCGTCAGTACTCCTAATGCCCTTGCACCTGCGTCTTCTGGCTCTGTCCATCGCCCATAACATAATGGCGAGTGGCTGATGACCTTGCAGATGCTCCCAAACCCTGTCACAGCCCTTGTCAACGACGAGTTCGCCACCTGCACCTTGTTCCCACTTCAACATCGACTGGTCACCCCCATGTACAGCAGTTCTCAACGTCGAGTCTTGCCGCGCCGCTCGCTATCTCCCTTCGGCACACCCTTTTGACGTGAACATGAGAGTCTGGGAGGATGTCAGCCTCCGAGCGAACCATGGCAAAACGGTATCTCAGTGTCCCCGCCTTTGTGTGGTAGCACAGGCACTTGCCTGGAAGGTCACAGCACCCCTGCGCAAGCCAGTCACGAGGCGCCTTCCGCCAACAGGAGATAGGCCGCTTGCTACTGGTTCATGAATTGCAAATGCAGCATATAAATATTCATGCGTTTTAATACTTCTTGCTGCAGGTGTGTTCAGCATCCTGTACATCTATCAACGTTGAAGCCCGTATGTTTCGGTATACCCCGAATCTAGTGTATCAATAAACAAGATTCCATCGTACCGCCAGTTCACCATATTACCTAACTCCTACAACACGATGGCGCTACGGCTGCAACGGCCTATAGTTTAGCCTTCATGCCGAGCTTAGCGTCGCCAGACGAGGCCTCGTCGTACAGCCTGTCGATCTCGCTTCGGTATGCCTTCGCAGTTTGTGGGCGCTTGAGCTTGAGACTACAGCTTTTCGTTAGCTCAAGTTATGGCGCATCTTCGCTTGCTGAGTACTTACGTTGGAGTCAACAGCTCGTTCTCCACGGAGAAGGGCTCGTATAGAAGCGACATATTCCTCACCCTCTCATATGGATTGAACCTCGACTGCTTGCCTACCTTGTCAAGCTCCTTCATCATAGCTTTTTGTACTCGCGGATTTGATGCCGCAGCCTTCAACGCATCGACATCGTTCTGACCGAATGCGCGATCCAGAACCTTGCCCGCGAAAGTCGCGAAGATCTCAGGCATCATGGCGCCAATCAGGACAAGGCTGCTCTGGCTGCTGTCCCCGTGTACGTATGCAGCGCTCATCCAAGGACAATTGGCTAAGTAGACGTTCTCGATGCGTTCCGGTGAGACATACTCACCCTGAGCAAGCTTGAGCACGTTCTTACGACGGTCGATGATTTTGAATCGACCAAGAGGGTCGATCTCAGCCACGTCGCCTGTGCGAAACCAGCCGTCTTCAGTGAAAGCTTTGCGGGTCTCATCTTCATTGCGGTAGTATTTCTTGAACAGCGCTGGGCCGCGCAACATAAGCTCGCCGCGAGGGTTCGGTTTATCCGTACTTAAATAGTCCATGTCCGGTAAATCCAAAAGACAGGCTTCAACACAGGGCGACAAGGCGCCGCAATTGCCAACCGAGAGGTCCCCCTCAAGTTGATTCAGGGAGACAGCGTAGCTCTCGGTAAGACCGTATCCTTGCAGGAAATGTACCCCAAACACAGCTCGCAGGAACTGGTGCAGGCTCGGATCTAACGGAGCAGAGCCAGACACAAGAAACTGCGCCTTCTCAAGGCCAATGGCACTGACCACCTTATTGCCCCATATGCGGTCGTAGATGGCGTGCTTCTGCGTGGCTCCTGGTGAATCGGGATCCTTGAGCCGGTCCAGCTTGGTCGCAACAATGTGGCGGGACAATGCGCCTCGGAAGCCTGGCGCGTCCGTCGTCGCTGCCTTGATAGACGCGCCAAACCGGTTGTACAAGCGTGGAACTGAGGCAAACCCAGTGGGCTTTAGAATCTTCATATCGTCTACAATCTCGAGTACGTTGCCATGGAAGAAACCAATGCGCGTACCAGCACACAGCGCGGCGTGCTGACCGACTCGTTCGTAGATGTGCGCAAGGGGTAGGTACGAGAACATGCAATTATCTTTCAGAGGCTGGCAGGCGAGGATGCTGGAAAAGGTTGCTGCGACCGCGTTCCCGTGGGAGAGCACGACACCTTTGGGATTGCCCGTGGTTCCGCTAGTATAATTGATCGTGATGTTGTCCTCCACACGTGGCGGCACCATCTGCCGATTTGAGGATGCTCCAAGGCCTTCAACCTGCGCGAATGACAGAATCCGAATGTCCGTTCCATGCGCCATCTCTTTAAGCAGGTCCGCTTTCGAATAGCCAGGCTGCTCTCCGACGTCGAGGGGCTCGAGAGAGATAATGATCTTGAGGGTTGGACATCGCGGTTTCAGCTTCAGGAGAGCGGGAACGTGATTTAATGATGCGACCACGCAGGACAGTGATGCGTGATTGATAATATACTCCGTGGCATCAGGACCGAGCGTGTCATACAGAGACACGGAATAGAGCGCCTGAGACATACAGGCCAAGTCTAGCGCAAGTCAGCGTTGACACAATTTGGAGATTGTTTAGAAGCCACCATGACCTACCGGTGATTTGCCATTCTGGCCTGTTCTGACACCACAGGCCGATCGGCTTTTGCTTTCCGTATTGTCCTATAGACTCCAGCAGCTCCACAAAGCCCTTGCCAACGTTCTCACGTCGGGCAGCTACTGTTGCGTAGTCCTGCCAGACATAGTCCTTGTAAGTTTTCGTTTGCGGGTCGTAAGGGCGCCATCCGAGGCATCTGGATTTGCCGAATAGAGACACTGAAATCGAATGAGCATGGTTGAAACGAAATCAATACAGTCCCGATAGGTCCATACCGGCCTTTTCGAACAAGTCAAATTGTGTCCTTTCCTGCCTAGGGTCAGTCTTCGCTCCAAGCTACTCATGCGCGGGCCACTAACCTCTGTCAAAGTCGTAATGAGCCCATCCTGAAATCTCCAGTGTCTGTATACCTCACTCCTTCCATCTTGTTTCGAGTTTGGTAGGGCGATGCTGTGCGGATGGCCAGGAGGTGGGGGTGGGCGATACGGCTCCGCTGCCTTGACTGCCGGTGTCTTCACTTCCTCGAAGATGCCCATTGCTGACGTCAAAAGCCCAGCTCAGTCTCCGATGGCGATGCTGCCAGGTACGGCCGCAAAGGAAGACTCCGCCTGTTCCAAAACAAATCGCCTTCACAGGCCTAGTTCATAGTGCACGAGGAGGCATGCGCAAACCCAATGGATGGTTTCGGGCGGAGAGAGGAATGTACAGGGGGAAAAGAGTGCGTCGAGAAGTCAAGCTACAGCTGGAAAAACAAGAGCAACAAGCAGCAAGAAAAGGAGTAGGCCAAGGATAGACGGAGCTGGAGAGATGCTCTCACGACGACTTCAACAATGGATCAGATGCTCCGGCCGAGGCTCCAGCTACGTCGGGCGTCTCCAGCCAATCACGGCCATTGCCGAAGCGCGCTAGCATCGCTGCCACGTGATATGCCTGTCGGCCACGTCCCGTCGGAAGAACCAGAACTCCTCCGTCTGCTGCATCTTCGGCGATGGCAGCAGCAGTCTATGTTGCGCCCGACAGCTTCGCGGTGTGATTCACGGTCCCCTCGTGGCCTGCATTCTCGCTTGAGCCTGTCCCGGGCTTGGTCGCTGACTTGGAAAACGCTTGATCCAAGTCTGCAATGATGTCGTCAATGTGCTCAATGCCAACGGAGATTCTGATCAGGTCTTCCGTCACACCACTCGACGTCTTCTCTTCATCGCTCAGCTGCTCATGTGTTGTGCTCCACGGATGAATCGCCAACGTCTTCGCGTCACCCACGCTGAGACCCAATGTCAGCTCACTGGATAACGCTCAGAATGGGAAGCACTTACTTGGCCAGGTTTGAAATCAGCTGCAAGTTATCCACAACTTGGTTGCCCGCTTCGCCGCCGCCTGTCACTCCAAACGACAGTACGCCACCAAACCCTCGAGGCAGGTATTTCTTGGCGAGTTGATGTGACTGATGGCTCTCCAAGCCCGGGTAGGACACCCAAGATACGTTCTTGTTGCTTTCGAGCCACTTCGCCAGCTGCAGCGCATTGCTCGCATGCCTCTCAGCTCGAAGACTAAGTGTCTCGATACCGAGAATCAGTTGTTGCGCTGCGAATGGGTTTAATGCCGCGCCCAGATCGCGCAGGATCTCCACGCGCAAGCGAATAATGAAAGTGATAGGTCCGAAGGTATCCCAGAACTTCAAGCCGTGATAGCCATCGGAAGGTTCGACCATCTGCGGAAACCGCTTGCCATTCTTACCCCAGTCAAAGTTGCCAGAGTCTACAACCACGCCACCAATGGTGGTTCCGTGGCCGCCAATCCATTTGGTCGCCGAGTGAATCACAATGTCGGCTCCGTGCTTGATGGGTTGGCAGTAGAAGCCCCCGGCGCCAAAGGTATTATCCACTACCACAGGTACGCCCTTTTCGTGAGCAATCTTGACGATGGCCTCGAAGTCAGGAACATTGTATCTCGGGTTACCGATGGTCTCAATATAGACAGCCTTGGTGCCATCGTCGATGGCTTGTTCGAAGTCGGCGGGTGAGTCACCGTTGACGAACTTGGCTTTGATGCCCAGCCGAGGCATCATGACCTTGAGCTGATTGTAGGTGCCGCCATAAAGATTAGAAGTGCTGACAATGTTGTCGCCCGCGTGCGCAAGGGCAGTAAAAGTCATAAACTGCGCGGCTTGACCCGATGCCGCTGCCAAAGCTGCCTTGCCACCCTCCAGAGCAGCAACACGCTTCTCAAAGGCATCTACGGTCGGCTACGTATGGTGTCAGAGGTCAATACCCTTCATCGTAGGAGACTTATGGGGAGGGTACTTACGTTCATGATTCGACTGTAGATGTTGCCGAACTCTTTGAGGCCAAACAGCCTTGCACCGTGCGCGGAGTCATTGAAGACATAGGACTAGGGCAACATCAGCATCAGTTGCATAAGCACACACTCTATCAGCGTCAACAGGTCGCACCGTGGTTGCATAGATGGGCACAGCTCTAGCATTCGTGGTGGGATCTGGCTGAGTTCTGGTGATGCATCGTCAGCATCTTCCCCCGCGCAAGGTGCCTCGCAATATCGACAAAGGTCGAAGGGACGTCCAACGTTCACACGCGCGCTCGTCACAATTCGTCACTTTTACGGTCATGTGGGGTGCAAGGCTTGACGCTGGGATCGAGCCAGTCTGCGTGGCCTCGTTCTGTGCTCTTTTCAGGAGACTCCACAAGGTATCAAGGACACGTTCCACGGTGCATCAAGCTCAACAACGGATGGTAGCTTGGGCTTTGCGTACGCATGTGGTACGCGAGCAGAATACATACCCCGCATGAAGCTGCAATGTTTCGAATTTGTCCGAGACTTCACTCGCCATATTGGGCTGTCTTTGTTTGGGGAGCTATTCGATGGTTTCTGGTGATGTTGTAACAATATCGTCTGCAGCTCTGTCACTAGGGCAAGGTTGTTGGCAATTTGTTGGAAAGACCAGGGTGGGGTGGTTAATACGGAATAGAGGTCAATGGGATCCACCATCACGCCATCCTGGTCGGCCGGATCTTGACGACTTGGGCTAGGCTTGGGCCAGAAAAGACTATCGATTTGACAGTCCGTTTCTCCGAGCATACCAACGGATCATGGCACGCATAAGGTATGCTACAGACCCTTTCTCGGCCATCTTTGCTTGTAAAGTTGTGCTTCTCTTGAAACCTGTGTACAAAATGGTAGTCCTCCCGCCGAGCGCAGACCAGGGTTTTGGTATGCAGCTTCGTGCGGGGATGCACTTGTCACTCCACCTCCTCCAAACGACCCCATCAACCTTTGAGTGCTAATCGAGCGCTTAGTCCCTACCTATTGAAATGCGCATGAGGAATAATCCGTTCCGCGGCAAACCCGCTACTTCGTACACATGCTTTGATGGCATACAGACGTCGCAGGGCAGGTCTTTCGCACCATGTGAACATCCCAGCGACGAAGCACGTACTCCTCTTCTGCAAGATAGGAAAGATTCGCCAGTCATAGCTTGTGCTGGGTCACACAAAGGGCTTCGAAAATCTTAGTCAGGAAGAAGTGTGCGTCTCCCATGCAATCCATGCAATAACCGGCCCCGTGGCGCCCTGAGCACGCACCGATCCTCCCACGCCCGTACACAAAAAGTTTTCGTCGCTCTCTCTTACACGTTCCCTCTTTTCATATCATCTTATACGTAGTTGATCGACGTCAGCTGTGTACTACGCTGCCATATTACGTTGCCAAAGTCCGACACTAGACCGCAAACAAGATGGTCGTTAATCTCGGAGGTCTACCAAAGCACATCAAGCAACCGCTCTTGAAAATCCCAGCCTTTCCGGGAAACAAGCTTATGAAAGTATCTCGATTTGTGGATGCCGTGTTGAGCTCGAACGCCTCTGAGCCGCATTTGCATACTGTCGAAAACCTGCGAGTGTGTGCGGCGTTCTTCAGCTACAAATGTCAGCCAAAGCATTACCAATGCTTTATGCGAGACTTCAGGAAAGCCGAATATTTGATCAACACAAGGTGCTCCGAATCCAGGCAAGAGGCGGAGGGGAAGCGCAAGACACATGAGAGCGAGCAAGGTGTTCTAGACAAAGACTTGACCTGGCCCGGTTTTAAGAAAATTGATTACGCCAAGATCACCTACGACTAGTTCATCACAAGCTTAGAGCGCCGCAACCCAGATCTCATTATTCACCGAAAAACGGCCGATGCGGAGCTTGAGAAGATTATCAAGACTATCGTACCAAAGGGAGGCAAAGCAAACAGCCGTGGCTTGAACGAGAATTCGCTGCGCCGGCGGCTTTTAATCAAGGAGTCGAACGAATACTGGGCGGAGAGGCATGTAGCCGGCGAAGACCATTACGATAATACTGCCGCTCTATGACATGGAGGTTGAACCATAGCAGCTTGTTACTAGAGAATTCATAGCCTCTGTGTAATTACTTCTACAAGGACTTCATCATGCTAAGATTACTGCAGTGTATAGTTTCGAAACATAATATTACAACATATTGTTCTCTATATCGTATAGAGCCAACAAGTCAACCTTCTATATTATATATAATAAAAGTAGTGTAGCTTAGTCTTGATTTTCTATCTAAAGGCTTTTACTACTACTAGAAGTTCTAAAACTTACTATCTAAGACTTATTTACTAGAAAAGATATTTATAATCTAAATTTAATACTTTACTTAAATACTATTTATTCTCTCTATATTCAATATCTTTATTATTATTGTTATTAAATTTCTAATCTATAATCTATTACTATGTATAGCGTAGTTCTAGTTATATAGAGTACTTTTAGTAGCTAATTTATAAGCTATATTAGTTATTTCTAAGACTCTATATACTATAACTATCTACAAAAAGAGTATTATAAATATAATATCCTATTTTAACTCTATATTTATACCTGTTAAACTCTATATTCTATATATATTAAAATTAAAACTAAGAAACTAGAGGAAATAATAGCTTTAATAAAGAAAAACTAAAGATAAATAAATAAGCCTCTATATTATAAGTTACCTATAAGACGCCCCTCTACCCTCTAAGTTATCCTAGATATAGAGGGTTACCTATACTAAAGTATCTTATAGCCTATTCTATAGGTAAAGATACTATAAAATTACTATTATAATATTATTATAATACTATACTAAAATAGATATATAAGGTTTTAAGACTAGATAATACTATTTTTAAAATACTTATATATTCAGATCTTATAACCGCTACCGCTACTAAAATTTTAATTCTTATTTATAATTCAGTTATAAGATTTATTATTATTATTATTATTATTATTATTATTATTATTATAGTAAAAATAATATCTAATCTAATTTTACTACTATATTATAACTATATTATAACTTTATATTAAATAAACAATCTAAGACCGACCTAACTCTACTTTAGATTTAGATTTTTATCTAGATTTTTATTGAGTTTTAGTATAGATAGCGGTTATAAGATCTTAAATATATAATTCTATTTTTTCTTCTAAGTATAGCTTAGCCTGGTAGATACTATACTAGATACTAGAATAGCTTTCTATAGTAACTTTTAGCCTAAATTCTAAATCTTTAATAATTTTTTATCTAGCGTTGCTAGTAAGTAAGTTAGCTTTATATTACTATATAGCTACTTCTTCTTTAAGATAGGGTTAGCTAACCCTAGCGTAGCTTCCTAAAATAGCTTTATATATAGTTTTATAGTAGTATTATATTACCTATATTATATAAAATAAATCTTATAACCGTAACTAGAACATTTTTAGATAGTTTTCTTAATATTTTTACTAATTTAGATAATGAGAATAGAATATAAACTAGTATATGAGTAAAAATATAGTCAGATAGATAAACATATATATATATACTAGTATAGTAGCCCTAACTTTAATTAGAATCTATCAAATTATAAATATATTACTAGATATAGAGTTATCTACTACTCTAGATATAGAGAGTATCTAAGAGATTATTCTAGTTTTAATATAGTTTTAGCAGTTTATTTGATCTAGATTAGTCTAGTAGGAATAATAAAAACTATATCATAACCTTTTTATAACTATACTATAACTATCTCTAAGCTTCTAAGAGGGCCTCTAAGGTATTACTCTATATATACATATACTTTAGGAAATAGATAATAGAATATATCATTAATCTAGCTATAGCTACTATAGCTAATATAGAAAAGTTATTTATATTAATATAGAGTTTAATATAAAAGCTTAAGAACTTTCTAAGCTGTCTATAGAATAAAGAAACTAAATACTAAATAATAAGATATTAGATCTAAATTAGACTATATTTTACTATATATACTTACCTTTATAGATTAAAATAAAGCTAATTAAGTAAAGTCTCTTAGAGAACCTACTTAAAGATATAAATAAGCTTCTAAAGAAGGTTTATTAGTATATAAATATTAATTATAGTATAGTATAGAACTTCTAAGATTTTTAGATAGTAGATTAGGTATAAACTATAGTAGTTATAATACTAGAGTAACTCTATAAGGGTTAAGCTATAGATAAGATAGCATATATTAAGAATAAAATAACTTACTAGTCTAATAAAGAGATACTAGCTTTACTAAATAGAAATATCTAGATTTAATATTTAATAAGTTAAATATATAGTTTTTTATATATAACTAGAAGAAATACCTTTTTATGGAATATATCTTACCTTAAACTAGTATTAATCTAATACTAGTTAGATTAGAAAATAATAAGAGTAATTCTTATATTTCTAGAGCTTAGAGCTATTAATTAATAGTAAGAATAAATTAAAGTCTTAGTATAGCCAAATAGGTTACTATAAGAGGTCTTTATACTAGTAGATTCTAGTATAGAGATTAACCTTATTAATTACTATATTATACTTAAATAAGAATAGTAAAAGTTATATTAAGTAGAGCTTCTATATATTAAGTTTTATTTATAATAAGAATAAGCTATAGCTTAGGTTTATAGTATATATAATATAAATATAACTATAAGAAATATATGTAAGGAGAAATAGTATTACTAACCCTATCTATATTTAGCTAATTTTATAGAATATAGCCTAATTTTAGAATATCTATAGCTTAAGTAAGTTAAGCCTTAGATTAGCTAGATAATAAGAATAATTATATAAAAAAAATTTCTAAATCTAAAGAATAGATAGTTAGAGCTAAATTTATTAAAATTATTAGTAAAGATATAATTCTAGTATATTTATAAAAAGATAAGTAGTACTATTCTATAATTCTATAAATAAAAGTAGATAAATACTATAAGTATTAAACAGTAGTTCTATTAGATATTAGTTTACTACTAGACCAAACTTTAAATAGTAAGTCTAAAAAAGTAGAAAAGTAAGATAAGCTTTCTTCTTAGTATAGTAAATATAAAGATATTTTTCTAAAGAACTATTAAGCAAGCTTTTACTACTTAATAAGTATACTTATAAAATTAAGCTTAAAAATACTACAAAATCTTTATATAAGCTAATCTATTTTATATTATAAAATAAACTAAAAATACTTTAAAATTACTTAGATACTATAATTAAGAAGAAGTAAGTATAACTTTTTACTAATTTAGTAATTACTTTAGTTCTATTTATATTTAAGATAAATAAATTATTAAGACTATATATAGAGTACTATAGATTAAATAATATAACTATAAAAAATAACTATATATTACTATTAGTCTCTAAATTCCTAATTATTTATAAGACTTAAAAATATTTATAAAGCTTAATCTTTAAAATACTTATTACTATATATATATTTATAAAAAAGATAAGTAAAAGATAGTATTTTATATCTAATATAGGTACTATAAGTATTTTATAATATTTTTTAGACTAGTAAATACTTCTACTATATTTTAGATATATATTTATAAAGCTATAAATAATTTCTTAATTTTTTTTAAAGATAAGAAAAGTTATAAAAGCTATATTAAAAAAGTTCTATAAAGGCTTTATAAATAGAAATTATTTATAAAGCTATTTAAGTACTAATTTTATACTACTAAGGTTTTTTTTTGAAATTTACTATAAAAATTAATAGTATTAAAATAGATTTAAAAAGAATAAGAACTATAGCTAACTAGCTAGTTTCTATTATAATAAAGTAAATCTTATTTTTCTTGAAATTTATAAACTTTTACTAGTAATTTATTTATAAATTTAGCTATATTATAGTATTTATATATATATAAATAAAAGATATTAAGTTTAATTAGAGTAAAGCTTAATAAAAAGCTTTTAGAGTACTAGAATAAGTTTTTATAAATATATTTATACTAATATATTTTAATCTAGTACTACTAATTATCTTAATAACTAATATATTGGACTTTATAATAGTAGGTATCTTACTCTAATTATAGAACGATAGTTAATTAATATTACTATTAAATATTAAGTTAGACTTATTTTCTTTAATAATAGTAGATACTATCTAAACTAGTACTAATAATAAGGTAAATATATATTTATATCTAGTAGCGTTCTTTTTAAAGAAGTTTATAAATACTAAACTAAGATATAATATCTATAATAAAGAGCTTATAGTAATATAAACTATTTTTTAGTACTAGTACTATTATCTTATTAGTATATAGTATTTAGTGAAGATTATAATAAACTATAATAATTTATAATAATTTATAATAATTTATAATAATAAAAGTATTATTTTACTAATATATATACTAAATAGAAGCTTTATTAGTATTTAACTTTAAAATACTATACTACATAAATAGTAAAAATCTAGTAGACGTACTATTATACTATTTAAATTATAAAAATTTATATGGAGTAAAAAAAGATAATACTAATAAGATATTACTAAGCTTATAGTAGAAGATTAGAGGAGATTTACTTTATTTAGTGCTAGAAAGAAGTTTTTTAGTCTAAAAGAAAAGATAATTACTATATTAATTATATTACTTAAAGATTAGTTTAAATACTATTAGTAGTTTAGTTACTAATTTAAAATTCTAAATATAACTATAGTTTAAATTAAAGATAGATTAAAGTTAGATATAACTTTATATAGAATATTTAAAAGTAAAAATATATTTATTCTTTTTTAGTAAATTAGAGCCTTTTTAGTAGCTCTTATATTATAAGTTAAGATATTTATAGCTACTACTCTTAAATTAGCTTATAATAATACTTTTAAAGTCTTATAAATTTAATTTTAGAAGCTTAGTAAAGAGATATCTTTATAAAGTAAAAAGTATTAAAGTTAAAATTATTAGCTAAAACTAAAAATTGATATAATAATAAAATAGTAGTAGATTACTATTAAGCTAGTATAAGAAAGTACTATATAAGTTATATTAATTTAAATACTCTAATAAAGTCTAACTTAAACTCTAAGTTATTAAAATATATATAATAGATAGTTAATAGCTATGAGTTATTATGTAAAGATAGTAAAATTTAAATATTAGAGTATTTTATATTAAAGTTAGAATTTATAAGCTAAAATTATAATAATAAGCTTACTAGCTACTTTAAGATTAAAAAGACTCTAAAGATTATTAAATATAAATATATATAAAAGAATATAGTATTATATATTAAAAACTTTACTACTAAATATAATATATATTAGTAATTTACTATAAAAAGATATAAGTTTTAAAGTAAAATAGTAGTAATACTAGTTCTAATTAAACTCTTTAAGAATCTATTCTTAAACTTTATTATTAAACTACTAATAGTATACTTAAATAGTAGAGATATTATTAATTTAATTTTTATAGTTATTAACTACTTTTCAAAGTTTATAACCTATATTTTAGTTAGTAAGACTATAGATACTATAAAACTAGTAGAAGTACTTTATAGATTCTAAATAAGAATATTAGAATTTTTAAGAAGCCTTTTATTTAATAAAGAATTTATATTTACTAGCTTATACTAAAGTACCTTCTACTAGTATTTAACTATAAAATAAAGACCAAGTATAGCTTTTTACTTTTAGACTAATAGCTTAACTAAGTATTAAAATTAGAAGCTTAAAAACTATTTATATATATATATCTTTTAAAATTAAGATAATTAGTATAAATATCTAAAAAGCTACTTTTATATATAATTTAAAGGTCTATTTATTTAGAAAAATCTTACTAATTAAATCTACTTTTAGTTATATTATAGATATACTAGTGTTGAAAATTAACCAACTAGCTGGTTAGCCGGAACCCTCAGAGGCCCGGAGTATCGGACAGGTCCTACCAGCTGTCTCGGCCTAAAATAGAGCAAGTCTTTTATCTAAAGGGTCGGGCCTAGTAGCCCAGGTCTAGGATAAAAAGGAGCATTATACGACCTGTTCTAGACAGCTGGCTTGTAGTCTAAGACAACATAAAATAAACTTAGAGACTAACAGTTTTAAATAGACAGAATTACTGTCTTGTACGGTAAGTTACAGGTTATCTAGCTTCTATCAAAAAGAATAGATATCTAGTAAGTTCTATATCGGCCGCTAAACTTAAATATATAAGCTAGAATTCCTCTAGAGAATTTTAGCTAATAAGACAGACAATATAATAACAGCTTCTCCTTGCTACTAAGTATTATACCTATATTAAGCTTAAGTATTGTACTAGTCTTAAGCTAGTCTCGTCTTTCTACTCTTTGTAGTAGTATCCTTCTTCTTCCCTGCACCTTTTTAACAGGTTATAAGCCCGGGTTAGCACCAATTCCTTTCAAATTTCCTTTTTAGAAAATATTCCACCTATTGGCATCTTTGAACGATCCTATTACCAATCGACTCTAAATTTTTAGCCCAATTTAACTATCAGAACAGAATTTCCTTTTTTTTTGGAAATCTCCGACTATATATTCGGCTATAGACTCCTCTCATAAGATTTCTAAACTTAAGGGCTCAACTAATTGAGACATTTGATCGATTCGAATGGAGGCCCTTTTAACTAAAAAGGGCTATAGTAATGTTATAATCCCCTTTTCTAGCTATTTAGCTAGAGATATTACCGAAGCTAGCCGTTAGAAACGGTCGACAAGGGCAGCAGCCTTTATTTAACTAACTCTAGAGAACGGTCCTCTTATTTAAATAAAGAGAATTTATAACTCTCTAGAGCTTTAAGATAGCCTAAAAAGGTTATACGAATCGAAAGGTTTTAGTTTCGAGTTTCTAATTTGTAAGGAGCTCTTTAGCACTACACTTAGTAAGGTAAAAAACCTTAAGCTTTATCTTAATAAAATTAGACAATTAACGGACAATTTGGCAACCTAAGGACTAGCACTACTCAACAAGGTAGTAGCTGCCTACGTTCTTTACAATCTGACCCCCGAATACAAGTACACGGTAGCTATTATTAGCTAAAGCTACCGGCAAACGACTAGCGATATAAGTCTACAGGACTTATTTAGTTAACTTATAGACAAGTCTCGCCGAATCCGCGGTAGTACCCTAGCAGAAAAGGTTTTTACTGCAATAGACAATAAATCGACGTAAAGGACCAAAGAAAAATTAAAATCTCTAAGTAAAAACTAAGAAAAATGCCTCTTTTACAATAAAAAGGGGTATAAACCGGCAACTTGTTAGAAAAAATATCTAAATCTCCGGCTAAATTCCAACAAAAGCTCTAAAAACACCGATTTTTTAATATTTTCTGTATATAGTTCCAACTCACAAGAAGAACAATGCTTTATAGCATTACTAGACAGAGTCAATTACTCTATTAATTCTTAAATCCTTGATATAGGCTTAATAAGCTATATTTGCTTGAATATTAACCTTCTAACGGATATCTGGCCAACTAACCGAATTATTCGTTAGGGAGGAGGAAAGTTAATCCGAGCATTTTAGACAGGTAAAGTAAAACTGTTCTTTAAGAATAAAATAATTGTTCTAGACAAAGTTTTATTTGTTAAAGAATTTAGAATTAACCTTCTAAGCTTCGATAAGCTTAGAAAGAGGGGAGATAAGGTAACTCTTAGCTAAAATAAGCCAAAAGTTGATTGAGCCGGACAACTAACTACCGAGAGGCGGTATGTTAACGGCCTAATAGTAATAGAAGCTTAGACTATTAATATAGTCCGATCTCTTTATACTATTTCTTTAAAAACTGACCTTTGATATCAACAAATAAGACATATAGGCAAAAACGCCTTAAAACAGCTTAAAAAGGTTGCTCTAAAAATAGATCATTCGGATAAATCGGAAGATAATTGCTAAATTTACTTTAAAGCAAAGGCAACGGCTAAAGTTAGCCGAGAAACTTTAGACGAATCGGCTAATTATTTGGAAAAAGTCTACTTAGATATTTGTAGGTTAATTGTACCGCAAACCCCTTCTAAAGGTTAATTATTTACTAGCTTTATAGACAATAAAACTTAGTATACAACTACCGAGGTACTATAGTCTAAAGATTAGGTTTTTAACGTACTATCTACCTATATTACTTAGAAAGAAACGCAGTTCGAGCATTCTTTTAAAAGACTATACTTAAACAACGCAAAACAATACCGGGAAGGTCGAGTAAAACAGCTTCTAGAACAAAAAGAAGCTATTTTAACGATATTCGTACTATATACTCTTTAGCAAAATAAATGAGCCGAACGCTTTAACCGAACAATTGTTAGTAAAGTTTAAGCAATACTTTATACCGCCGGGCTACTTTAGATATATTAGGGTAAAGCGCTAAAAACAGCTACCTATATTTATAATAGAACCTTCTATACTAGATTACCGGGGTTTATTACTCTGTACGAAGCAAAATACGGCAAAAAACTAGATGTTAGTACTATTAAAATCTAGAGCTTAGTTACTTATCTTAAAGAACCTAAACTAAAAAAACTAGACGCCAGAGCAACTATTTATATCCTAATAGGCTACAAATTGAACTGATATAAGCTCTTAGACCCTAATAGCCGGAAGATTTACTAAGAAAGAGACGTCTACGTCCAAAAAGAAAAATTTGTTTGAAACCTACGGAGATCTACAGTTAATCGATTAACCAAGAGTATTTCTAAAGAGTCTAAAGAACAACTAGAAGTTAAGTTTAAAAATAAGCTAAATCCGACCGCTAAATCTTAAGATAATAGGGAGGTACCTTCTAATAAAGGAGGAAGTTCTCTGTATAAGAAACAGTATACCCCCTCTATATCTTAATAACTAGCGGACGAATCTAAATAAGAACTATACTAAACTAGAGCTCTAAACGAGTCTAACCTTTCTACCGAGTTAAACTATAGAAGTACCGAAGACCTCGGCTGGATAGACACTAATTGCGCCCAGGAAATAGATTTTATATACTAAAACGCCGACAAAAATTGGTTTAACGAGTTCTACAATAACCTAGAATAATAAGCCGAGCAGGCCTTAGTTGTAGTTATTAAAGAGCCTAATAACTTAAAAGAAATAAGAGTATCTAAGGATTAATCTTCTTGACTAAACGTAATGTAGTCGGAGCTCAAAGAGCTAGCTAACTAAGAAACCTAGATATTAACCGAGCTGCCGCTGAATAGAAATACGCTAAAAGGGCGCTAAATACCGAAGATTAAGTACCCTCCGAAGAGCGAGCCGATTTTTAAAGCCCGCTAGATAGCTAAGGACTATTAGCAAAGACCTAGCCTTAATTTTACAGAGACCTTTATAAATATAGTAAATTTAATTACTTACCGGCTTATACTAGCCTTAGTAGCAGAAAAAGACTAGAAAATAAAGCAATAGAACGTGAAATTAGCTTATTCTAACGCAAAGTTAGACAAAATTGTCTATATCGAGTAACTAACTGGCCTATTTAACGGAACTAATAAAGTTTATTGAATAAAGAAGGCCCTTTACGGTCTAAAACAGGTCGACCGACAGTAGAAAGCCTATCTTCGAGAATTACTAAGGGGAATAAGTTTTAAACCTCTAGTATCTAATTAGTTAGTTTATATTCAAAGAACCAGAAAGCAGGCAATTTTAATTGCCTATATAGACGATATATTAGCTATATCCGATTCTATCGAAACAATCTCTAGAATCTACTAGGAACTAAATAAGACTCTTACGGTTAAGAACTTAGAAGACGTTAGTAAGTTTCTAGAAATTAAAATTACCCGAGATCGCCCGGCGAAAACAATTCGCCTAGACTAGTCGACTTATTTAGCTAAAATTTTAACTAAATACTCGAAGAAAAATAAGCAAATGCCTAGAAAAATACCGCAACTCGTCGGCTTAAAATTGGTACCGAATCCTAACTAAGCTAGCAGTGCTAATATTTCTAATTATTAGCAACAAATTGGGTCGATTTTGTATCTAATAACAAATACAAGACCCAATATTGCCTTTATAACTAGCCTACTAGCCCAGTATATATCGAATTCTAGCGAGAAGCACTAAAGAGTTTTAAGTAGCCTTTAAGCTTACTTAGATAAAACTTATAACCTTGGCCTTTACTATAAATCTCCCTTAATAGACAGTATAACTGGCTATTATAACGTAAATTGGGGGGGAAGAACCTCGGCACCAGGAGATCGACTACCGGCTATATCTTTCTACTCAGAAACAGAGCCCTTAGCTAGAATTCGAAGCTATAAAAAACGGTCGCCTTAAGCTCTTATAAGGCCAAATATATAGCCCTTAAAGAAGCTATAAAGGAACAGTTATTTATCCAATTAATTGCTACCGAACTGTTCGGGATTTTTAAAGAAAATTCGAACACTACCGTTTTAGCGGGTACTTTTAAAAAGTCTGCGGATAAAAAGACTTGGCGGACTCTAACGCACCAGGCAAGTATATATTTGCCCGAACAAGCCGGTTAAATTAGACCGGAGACCCCAGTTTTACTAGTAAAACTGTTACTTACCGACAGCAATTTAACAAAAGAACTTATAAAAAACCCTACCTTTTGAGCTAAATCTAAGTATATTGATATACAGTATTACTATGTTAGAGAAAACGTTCAGGCAGGCCAAACAGAGCTTAAATACGTTTCTACAAAGAAACAATTAGCAGATAGTTTAACAAAACCAATTAACTTAGCTAAAATACTAACGTTTAGAACTTAAATTAGCTTACAATCCGACTAAAATAACTAGTCGATTAAGAAAGTGTGTTGAAAATTGACCAACTAGCTAGTTAGCTGGAACCCTTAGAGGCCTAGAGTATCGAATAGATCCTACTAGCTGTCTCGATCTAAAATAGAACAAGCCTTTTATCTAAAGGGTCGAGCTTAGTAACCCGAGCCTAGAATAAAAAGAAGTATTGTACGACCTGTTCTAGACAGCTAGCCTGTAGTTTAAGACAATATAGAATAAACTTAAAGACTAATAAATTTAGATAAATAGAATTACTATCTTATACAGTAAGTTACAGGTTATCTAACCTCTATTAAAAGAATAGATATCTAGTAAGTTCTATATAGGCCGCTAGACTTAAATATATAAGCTAAAATTTCTCTAGAGAATTCTAGCTAACAAGACAGACAATATAACAACAGCTTCTCCTTGCTACTAAGTATTATACCTGTATTAAGCTTAAGTATTATACTAGTCTTAAGCTAGTCTCATCTTTCTACTCTTTGTAGTAGTATCCTTCTTCTTTCCTGTACCTTTTTAATATAGCTTAAGTAAGTTAAGCTCTAAATTAGCTAAATAATAAACATAATTACTTAAAGAAACCTTTTTATATCTAAAAAATAGATAGTTAGAGCTAAATTTATTAAAATTATTAGTAAAGATATAATCCTAGTATATTTATAAAGAGGCGAGTAGTACTATTTTATAATTCTATAGATAAGAGTAAATAAATACTATAAATATTAAATAGTATTTTTATTCAACGTTAGCTTACTACTAAACTAGACTTTAGATAGTAATTTTAAAAAAGTAGAGAAGCGAAATAAGCTTTTTTTTAGTATACTAAATATAAAGATATTTTTTTTAAAGAACTATTAAGTAAGCTTATACTACTTAGTAAGTATATTTATAAAATTAAGCTTAAAAATAGTATAAAATCTCTATATAAGCTAATTTATCTTACTTTATAGAATAAGCTAAAGATACTTTAAATCTATTTAAATATAATAATTGAGAAAGAATAAATATAACTCTCTACTAGTTTAGTAAGTACTTTAGTTCTATTTATATTTAAGGTAGATAGGTTATTAAAACTATATATTAACTATTATAGTTTAAATAATATAACTATGAAGAATTAATATATTTTACTACTAATTTCTAAGATTTTTAATTATTTATAAGACTTAAAGATATTTATAAAGCTTAAATAGAAAATAGTATTTTATATCTAATATAAATATTATAAGTATTTAGTAATATCTTTTAAACTAGTAAGCGCTTTTACTATATTTTAGATATATATTTATAAAGCTATAAATAATATTTTAATTTTCTTTAAAGATTAAAAAAGCTATAAAAGCTATATTAAAGAAGTTTTATAAAGCTATTTAAGTATTAATTTTATATCACTAAGATTTCTTTTTTAAAGTTTATTATAAAAGTTAATAGTATTAAAATAAACCTAAAAAGAGTATAAACTATAGCTAACTAGCTAGTTTCTACTATAATAAAGTAGATTCTATTTTTCTTAAAATTTATAAACTTTTACTAGTAACTTATCTATAAAATTAGCTATATTATAGCGTTTATAAATATATTAATAAAAGATATTAAGTTTAACTAAAGTAAAGCTTAATAAGAAACTTTTAAAGTACTAAAGTAAGCTTTTATAAATATATACATACTAATATACTTTAATTTAGTACTAATAATTATCTTAATAACTAATATATTAGACTTTATAATAGTAGGTATCTTACTTTAATTATAGGAAGATAGCTAATTAATATTACTATTAAATATTAACTTAGACTTATTTTCTTTAATAGTAATAAATATTATCTAAAATCAGTACTAATAATAAAGTAGATATATATTACTATTTAGTAGCATTCTTTTTAAAGAAGTTTATAGATACTAAGCTAAGATATAATATCTATAATAAAGAACTTATAATAATATAAACTAGCTTTAAGTACTAGTACTATTATTTTATTAGTATATAGTAGTTAGTAAAGATTATAATAGACTATAGTAATTTATAATATTTTATAATAATAAAAGTATTATCTTCAATAGATATACTAAATAGAAAATCTATTAGTTCTTAACTTCAGAATACTATATTGTATAGATAGTAAGAACTTAATAGATATACTATTATACTATCTAAATTATAAGAACTTATATAAAGTAAAGAAAGATAATACTAATAAGATATTATTAAGCCTATAGTAGAAGCTTAGAAGAGATACTACTTTATTTAGCGCTAAAAAGAAGCCTTTTAGCCTAAAAGAAGGTATAATTACTATCTTAATTATATTACTTAAAAGTTAGTTTAAATACTATTAGTAGTTTAGTTACTAATCTAAAATCTTAAATATAACTATAGTTTAAATTAAAGGTAAATTAAAGTTAAATATAGATCTTATATAGAATACCTAGAAGTAAGAAATATATTTATCTTTTTTTACTAATATAGAGCCTTTTTTAGTAGCTCTTATATTATAAGTTTAGATAGTTATAGCTACTACTCTTAAAATAGCTTATAATAATACTCTTTAAGGTCTTATAACCTTAATTTTAAAAGTCTAATAGAGGAATACCTTTATAAAATAGAAAGTATTAAAGTTAAAATTATTAGCTAAGACTAAAGGTTAATATAATAATAAAATAGTACTAGATTACTATTAAGCTAGTATAAGAAAGTACTATATAAGTTAAATTAACTTAAATACTCTAATAAAATTTAACTTAAACTTTAAGTTATTAAAGTATATAAAATAGTTAGTTAGTAGCTATAGATTATTATACTAAGGTAGTAAGATTTAAATACTAGAATATTCAATATTAAAGCTAGAGGTTATAAGCTAAAATTATAATAATAAGCTTACTAGCTACTTTAAGGTTAAAAAGACTCTAAAGATTCTTAAATATAAATATATATAAGAAAATATAGTAACTTATATTAAAAACTTTATTACTAAATATAATATATATTAGCGTACTACTATAAAAAGGTATAAGCTATATAGTAAAATAGTAGTAATACTAGTTCTAATTAGACTCTTTAAGAATCTATCCTTAGACTTTATTATTAAACTACTAATAGTGTACTTAAAAAATAAAGATATTATTAATTTAACTCTTATAGTTATTAGCTACTTTTTAAAGTTTATAACCTATATTCTAGTTAGTAAAACTATAGATACTATAGAGCTAGTAAAAGTACTTTATAAGTATTAAGTAAGAATATTAGGATTTCTAAGAAGCCTCTTATTCAATAGAGAATCTATATTTACTAGCTTATACTAAAGTATCTTTTACTAATATCTAGCTATAAAATAAAGGTTAAGTATAGTATTTTACTCTTAAACTAATAGCTAAACGAAGCGCTAAAACTAAGAGCTTAAAAACTATCTATATATCTATATTTCTTAAAACTAAGATAATTAGTATAAGTATTTAAAAGAAGCTACTTTTATATATAACTTAAAGATCTATTTATTAATAAAAATCTTACTAATTAAATATATATTTAGTTATATTATAAATATACTAGACAGCGTACTACCGCTAGATTAGTACTATACTATAGTTAAGCTAAATAACCTTTCTATTAGTAAAAATACCTTCTATTAAGAGAGAAGATAGCCTAAGCTAGAATACTCTATAGTAGTTAAGTATATAAAAGAATACCTTTTTTGTTCATAAAAAATAAAGTAATAGCTAGAGAAAGCTTAGTATCTATAGATAGAATAGTATAATACTAAGTATATACTAAAATACTGTATAGTAGGTAACTTAGTACTACTATTATTAAAGAACCTTAAGATAAAGAGGCTAATAAAGAAGCTTAATAATTAAAGCTTAGAACTATTTAGAATTCTTAAGAAAGTAGGTAAATAAGCTTATTAGCTAGTATTACTAGATTTCTACTATATTTACTCTATTTTCTATATATCCTTACTAAAGCTATATTACTATTAGTCTAGTATAAAACTGCCTAGTCTAGTTAAAGTTAATAGTAGTAAGAAATAGCTTATTAAGATAATTCACTTTAAGATTAAGAATAAAGACTAATATTAGACTAAGTAGTGGGGATAGTTAGAGATAAATAATATAATAGAGCTATAAATATATCTTAAAGACTCTAATACCCTTAAAAGATTTCAGAAGTAAAAAAATACTAAGCTAAAAGGTAAATATCTAAGATAAACTAGGTAATATAGATAAGAAAGGGCTATAAGCCTATATAATTAGTCTATAATATAATACTAAAGAGAAGATAGAATACCTTAAGTATAGTTTAGAATATAAAATTAGTACAGTCTTAAACTTCAAGACTATATATATATAATTATAAAGCTTAAGCTATAGAAAAGCTAAAATAAGACTTTTATAGAGGAAAAATATAGAACTATTCTAATAAGCTAAGAAAAACTACTTATATAGACTAAATCCTAACTAAATAAAAGGTAGAGAACTATAAGAAGACTACCTAAACTAGTACTAAAGTTAGTATAGATTAGTAGTATAATACTATTTAATTTAGCTATAACTACTATTAATATAGTCTTAAATTTAGTTAACTAGATCTACTATAGCTAGGTTATTAGAAGCCTTATTTATAGATAGCTAAGGGCTATATAACCCTATATTAGAATTAAAGCTCTAGTATAGTAACTTAATATACTTAAAGTTTTTGGTATTAGCCTTATTAACTAACTTGTTATTTAGACTATGCTACTAAGTCTATAGCTAAATATAAAAGATATAAAGTAGAGTAAGATAGTCTTTATAGAAAGACTCTCTATTATTATAGATATTTTTACTAGTAGTTAGAAAGAAGTTAGTACGTATAAGAAAGTTATAGGTATATCTCTACTAAATAGTAACCTAGTATATATTAACATAGAGTTAATTAGTATCTAAGATAGAAAGTATTAAACTTACTATTTTATACTTATCTCTTAACCTTCTAATACTAGTATAATAAGTATACTTAGTATACTATCCCTTAGACTACTTATAAGTCTAGTCTTTATAATACCTAAAGTTAAAGTTTATAGAAAGAGTACTATATATAGTTATATCGCTAAATAAGACCTTTATATAATAGTAATATACTAAAATGTAAACCTCTAGCTAAGGCTAGATTAATATAAATATACTATAAAAGATAGAGTTTAAAGAGATAGACTAGTAAGACTTTATAGACGACTTAGGCTTATAAGTAGTACTATAGTAAGGTAGAGAATAGATAATCTTCTTATTATTAGAATTATTCTTATATATAGGGTACTTTTAGTAAGCTAGAGATACTAATAGTTAGACTAGAGTAAAGTAATAAGAGAGAGTAAACTTATAAGAAGTTTTAAAAGTTAGAGATATACTATCTAGTTTAGAAGAGTATAGAACTAGAGAAGCTACCAAAGACTCTAGAATTAGTAAAGTTAGCTTTAAAGTCTTTTTTTTATAAAAGCTATATAGAATAGCTTTAAAATTAGTAGTAGCTTTAAAATCCTTAATACTATAATTTAAGTAATAGATTAGAGTTATAGAGGAGCTAGGCTCTATACTAGATAGATTAATAGGAGTAAAACTTAATATAGTAGAGATTGTAAAGGTAGATTAAAGATAATTTAATTCTAAATTAGCTATAAACTTATTATTTAAGAAGAGAAGTAAAGACTTACTAAGAAAGAGAAGCTTATAGACTAAGTAGAAGAGTATAATAATATTAAAGAAAGAAAGAGAGAGTTTAAAAGAGTAGAAGCCTTATTTTATTTATATTATTAGATACTAATAATAAAGCCTTTACTTATAGATACTAATATAGAAGTAAAGAAGTCTATTTATATAGGTTACTACTACCTATAAAGGTAATTAATTAGTAAAAGTATATATAAAAGTATATAAATAAATATAAACTTAGGTAAAAATAGTATAAAACCTTACTACTAAGCTTATAATTTAAGCTTAGAAGCTTTAAATTAAAAGTAAAGCTTAGTACTATAACTTAGTACTATAGAAGACTAGTACTAAATAGTATATAGAATAATAGTAAGTAATATTACTCTTTTTCTAACTAAATATAGATATAAGCTAGTAGATTTTTAATAAGGTTATTACTCTATATAAGATAATAGATAGAAGGTATAATAGATATAGTAGATTATATCTAAATTAAGAGTAATTCTTCTTGAGAGGGAAGATAGTTATAAGATATAAACGTTCTAATAGTAAATTAGAATAGAATATTACCTCTTTAGAAAGGCTATAATACTAGGAGAATATCTTTTATCTAGTAGATATATCTCTTTCTTTTTTCCTTAATAATTAGCTTAAATATAAATAGAGCCTATTTAGGCCGTTTTTACTATACTATAGCTACTAAATAAAGATATATTTAATCTATAAGTATATAAGATTATATACTTAGTCTATTATAATAATCTATTATACTAGTGTAAGAGTATACTAAGATAGAGTAGTAGAGAGAAAGTAGTAGGCTATATTAGATATTATAGATACTTAGTCTATATCTTCTTTAAAGATAGTATACTTACTCTATAGTAAAAAGCTATTTATTAGTAATATATAGTACTTATTAACTTAATGAATTATATAGCTTAGCTATTTATTAGACTTCTATATACTAGCTATTTTAAGCCTTAATAATTAGTATATAATATCTCTTATAAAGAGATACTCTATTAGATTAGGTAGTACTATATTATTAGCTATATACTTAGAAGGTCTATTTAGTAGTTAGTAATAGTTAGTAAATATTAGCTAATTATACTTATACTTTAGCTCTCTAGCTAAGATATTATAGTTCATAATGATAGTATATTCTTATATAATATTTATAAAGTAAAGCCTTATATAGATATTAAAGAGGCCTAGTAGTCTATTAAATTTAGTACGTGCTCTATATAGCTTCCTTAATAATATAAGTTAGACTCTAATTAGTATTATCTAGAGTATTCACCTCTTTTTTATTATTAGTAGCTACTACTAGAGCTTATCTATAAGTCTTACTAGTATATATTAATAGTATCTAAAATACTTTATAGAAGTAGATTAGCTAGCTATATACTTTTTTAGGGCTTTTATACTACTCTATATAGATAGGTATACTATATTATATAATTATTATTATTACTTAGATAATAAGCTTATCTAGAGAAAGGTTTATATTAGCTACTATATAATACTATATTACTATAGTTAAGAAGAATAGTCTCTACTATATTATCTATAAAGTACTTTTCAAAATTAAGAAAGTAAGAATTAATATATAGTCTATCTTAGAGAGTAACTATAACTCTATATAGTATATTAGGCTCTAAATATATTACTAACTTAGAGAATATTAAAATACTTAAAAAGTCTTAAGATATATATTTATACTATACTTACTTAGTATACTTAAGAATAATAGGCTTTATAAAATTCTATCTAGGTCTTACTACTTAGAGTAAGATATAATAAAAGATTAAATTAAAATTAAGTTATAACTAAAAATAAGTTATATAAGAGATAGAGACTTAATATAAATACTAGTACTCTTAATAAACGTATAGTACTATAGATTACTTATTTATAAAAATACTGTAGCTCTATATTAAAAATGTTCAAAAAGGTAGCAGAGAAGAAGAAGAATACTACTACAAAGAGTAGAAAGACGAGACCAGCTTAAGACTAGTACAATACTTAGACTTAATATAGGTACAATACTTAGTAGCAAGGAGAAGCTATTGTTATATTGTCTGTCTTATTAGCTAGAATTCTCTAAAGAGATCCTAGCTTATATATCTAAGTTTAGCGGCCTATATAGGGCTTACTAGATATCTATTCTTTTAATAGAGGTCAGATAACCTATAACTTACTATATAAGATAGTAATTCTATTTATTTAAAACTATTAGTCTTTAAGTCTATTCTATGTTATCTTAGACTATAGGCCAGCTGTCTAGAATAGGTCGTATAATGCTTCTTTTTGTTCTAGGTCCGGGCTACTAGGCCCGACTCTTTAGGTAAAAGGCTTGTTCTATTTTAGACCGAGATAGCTGGTAGAACCTATTCAATACTCTAGGCCTCTAGGGATTCTAGCTAACCAGCTAGTTGATTAATTTTTAATACACCTCCTTAATCGACTACTTGTTTTAGCCGGATTATAAGCTAATTTAAGTTCTAAACGTTAGTATTTTAGCTAAGTCGATTAATTTTGTTAAACTGTCTGCTAATTGTTCCTTTATAGAAACGTATTTAAGCTCTATTTGGCCTGCCTGAACGTTTTCTCTAATATAGTGATACTGTATATCAATATGCTTAGATTTAGCTCGGAAGGTAGGGTTTTTTATAAGTTCTTTTGTCGAATTGCTGTCGGTAAGTAACAGTTTTACTAGCAAAACCGGGGTCTCTGGTCTAATTTAACCGGCTTGCCTGGGCAAATATATGCTTGCTTAGTGTGTTGGAGCCCGCCGAGTCTTTTTATCCGCAGACTTTTTAAAAGTACCCGCTAAAACGGTAGTAATCGAATTTTCTTCGAAAATCCTGGACAGTTCGATAGCAATTAATTGGATAAATAACTGTTCCTTTATAGCTTCTTTAAGGGCCATATATTCGGCCTTACAAGAGCTTAAGGCGACCGTTTTTTGTAGCTTCGAATTCTAGCTAAGGGCTCCGTTCCTAAGTAGAAAGATATAGCCGGTAGTCGATCTCCTGGTACCGAAGTCCCCCCTTCAATCTGCGTTACAATAGCTGGTTATACCGTCTATTAAGGGAGATTTATAGTAAAGGCCAAGGTTAGGAGTTTTATCTAAGTAAGCCTAAAGGCTACTTAAAACTCTTTAGTGCTTCTTACTAGGATTCGACATATACCGGGCTAGTAGGCTAGTTATAAAGGCAATATCGGGTCTTATCTTTGTTATTAAATACAAAATTAACTCAATTTGTTGCTAATAATTAGAAATATTGGTACTGCTAGCTTAATTAGGATTCGGTGTCAATTTTGAGCCGACGGGTTGCGGTATTTTTCTGGACATTCGACCGTTTTTCTTTAAGTATTTGGTTAAGATTTTAGCTAAATAAGTCGACTAATCTAGGCAAATTGTTTTTGTCGGGCGATCTCGAGTAATTTTAATTCCTAGGAACTTACTAACGTCTCCTAAGTTCTTAATTATAAGAGTTTTATTTAGTTCTTAGTAGATTTTAGAGATTGTTTCGGTAGAATCGGATACAGCTAATATATTGTCTACGTAGGCGATTAAAATTGCCTGCTTTTTAGTTCTTCGAATATAAACCGACTAATTAGATACTAGGGGTTCGAAACCTATGCCCCTTAGTAATTCTCGAAGATAGGCTTTCTACTGTCGGTCGGCCTGTTTTAGACCGTAAAGGGCCTTTTTTATTTAACAAACTTTATTAGTTCCGTTAGATAGGCTAGTTAGTTGCTCGATATAAACAATCTCGTCTAACTTTACGTTAGAATAAGCTAATTTTACGTCCCATTGCTTTATTTCCTAGTCTTTCTCTACTACTAAGGCTAGTATAAGCCGGTAGGTAATTAAATTTACTATATTCGTAAAGGTCTCTATAAAATTGAGGCCGGGTCTTTACTGACAGCCCTTAGCTATCCAGCGGGCTTTAAAAATCGGCTCGCCCTTCGGAGGGTACTTAATCTTCGGTACTCAGCGCCCTTTTAGCGCCTTTCTACTCGACAGCAGCTCGGTTAATATCTAGGTTTCTTAGTTAGCTAGCTCTTTGAGCTCCAACTGTATTGCGTCTAGCCAAGAAGGTTAATCCTTAGATACCCTTATTTCTTTTAAATTAGTAGGCTCTTTAGTAACTGCGACTAAGGCCTGTTCGGCGTATTGTTCTAAATTATTGTAGAACTTATTAAATTAAATTTTATTAGCGTTTTTGTATATAAAATCTATTTTCTGGGCGCAATTAGTGTCTATCCGGCCGAGATCTTTAGTACTTCTATAATCTAACTCGATAGAAAGGTTAGACTCGTTTAGAGCTCTAGATTAGTATAGTTCTTATCTAGATTCGTCCGCTAGTTGTTAAGATATAGAGGAGGTATATTGTTTCTTGTATAGGAAACTTCCTTCTTTATTAGAAGGTACCTTCCTATTATCTTAAGATCCAGCGGTTAAATTTAGCTTATTTTTAAACTTAACTTCTAGTTATTCTTTAGGCTCTTTAGAAATACTTTTAGTTAATCGATTAACTATAGATCTCTGTAGGTTACAAACAAATTTTCCTTTTTGAATGTAGACGTCTCTCCCTCAGTAAACCTTCCGGTTATTAAGGTCTAAGAGCTTATATTAGTTCGATCTGTAGCCTATTAGAATATAGGTAGTTGCTCTTGCGTCTAGTTTCTTTAGTTTAGGTTCTTTAAGGTAAGTAACTGAGCTCTAGATTTTAATAGTACTGACATTCAGTTTTTTTGCTATATTTTACTTTATACGGGGTAATAAACCCCGGTAATCTAGTATAAGGGGTCCTGTTATAAATATAGGTAGCTGCTTTTAGCGCTTTACCCCAATATATTTAGAGTAGCCTGGCGGTATAAAGTATTGCTTAAACTTTACTAACAATTGTTCGGTTAAAGCGTTCGGCTCGTCTATTTTGCTGAGGGGTATACGGTACAGATATCGTTAGAATAGCTTCTTTTTGTTCTAGAAGCTGTTTTACTCGACCTTTCCGATATTCTTTTGCGTTGTTTAAGTATAGTCTTTTAAAAGGATGCTTAGACTGCGTTTCTTTCTGAGTAATATAGATAGATAGTACGTTAAAAACCTAATCTTTAGACTATAGTACCTCGGTAGTCGTATACCGGGTTTTATTGTCTATAAAGCTAGTAAATAATCGACCTTTAAAAGAGGTTTGCGGTACAATTGGCCCGCAAATATTTAAGTAGACTTTTTTCAAATAATTGGCCGATTCGTCTAGAGTTTCTCGGCTAACTTTAGCCGTTGCCTTTGCTTTGAAGCAAATTTAGTAATTATCTCCTGATTTGTCCGAATAATCTATTTCTAGGGTAACCTTTTTAAGCTGTTTTAAGGCGTTTTCGCCTATATATTCTATTTGTTAATACTAAAGGTCAGTTTTTAAAGAAATAGTGTAGAAAAATTGAACTATATTAATAGTCTAAGCTTTTATTACTATTAGACCGTTAATATACCGCCCCTCGGTAGTTAGTTGTTTGGTCTAATCAACTTTTGACTTATTTTAGCTAAGAGTTACCTTACCTCCCCTCTTTCTAAGCTTATTAAAGCTTAGAAGGTTAATTCTAAATTCCTTAACAAACAAAACTTCGTCTAGAATAATTGTTTTGTTCTTAAAGAATAGTTTTGCTTTACCTGTCTAAAAGGCTTAGATTAACTTTCCCCCTCTTTAATAAATAATTCGGTTAGTTGGTCGGATATCCGTTAGAAGGTTAATATTCGAGCAAATATAGCTTATTGAGCCTGTATCAAGGATTTAAGAATTAGTAGAGTGATTAACGCTGTCTAGTAATACTATAAAGCATTGTTCTTCTTGTAGGTTAGAACTGTGTACAGAAAACATTAAAAAATTAGTGTTTTCGGAGCTTTTGTTGGAATTTAGCCGGAGGTTTGAATATTTTTTCCAACAAGTTGCCGGTTTATGCCCCTTTTTGTTATAAAAGGGGTATTTTTCTTAGTTTTTACTTAGAGATTTTAATTTTTCTTCGGTCCTTTACGTCGATTTATTGTCTATTGCAGTAAAAACCTTTTCTACTGGGGTACTACCGCAAATTCGACGAGACTCGTCTATAAGTTAACTAAATAAGTTCTGTAGACTTATATCGCTAGTCGTTTGTCGATAGCTTTGGCTAATAATAGCTACGGTGTGCTCGTATTCGAGGGTCAGATTGTAAAGAACGTAGGTAGCTACTACCTTGTTGGGTAGTGCTAGTCCTCGGGTTACTAAATTATCTATTAATTGCCTAATTTTAGTAAGATAAAGCTTAAGATTTTTTACCTTATTAAGTGTAGTGCTAAAGAGCTCCTTACAAATTAGAAACTCGGAACTAAAACCTTTCGATTCGTATAACCTTTTTAGGCTATTTTAAAGCTCTAGAGAGTTATAGATTCTCTTTATTTAAATAAGAGGACCGTCCTCTAAAGTTAGTCGAATAAGGGCTACTGCCCTTGTTGACCGTTTCTAGCGGCTAGCTTCGGTTATATCTCTAGCTAAATAGCCGGAAAAGGGATTATAACATTATTGTAGCCCTTTTTAGTTAAAAGAGCCTCTATTCAAATCAACTAAATGTCCTAATTAGTAGAGCCCTTAAGTTTAGGGATCTTGTAAGAGGAGTCTATAGCCGAATGTATAGTCGGAGATTCCCAAAAAAAGGAAATTCTGTTCTAATAGTTGAATTGGGCTTAAAATTTAGAGTCGATTGGTAATAGAATCGTCTGGAGGTGCCAATAGGTGTCGTAGAGGAAATATTTTCTAAAAAGAAAATTTAAAAGGAATTGGTACTAACTCGGGCTTATAACCTATTCAAGAGGGTACAGGGAAGAAGAAGAATACTACTACAAAGAGTAGAAAGACGAGATTAGCTTAAGACTAGTACAATACTTAGGCTTAATATAAGTATAATACTTAGTAGCAAGGAGAAGCTATTATTATGTTGTCTGTCTTGTTAGCTAGAATTCTCTAGAGAAATTCTAGCTTATATATCTAAGTTTAGCGGCTTATATAGAACTTACTAGATATCTGTTCTTTTAATAAAGACTAGATAACCTGTAACTTACTGTATAAAACAGTAATTCTATCTATCTAAAACTATTAGTCTTTAAGTTTATTCTGTATTGTTTTAAACTACGGGCCAGCTGTTTAGAATAGGTCGTACAATGCTTCTTTTTGTCTTAGGCCCGGCCTACTAGGCCCGACCCTTTAGGTAAAAGGCTTATTCTATTTTAGACCGAGACAGCTGGTAGGACCTATCCAATACTCCGGGCCCCTGGGGGTTCCAGCTAACCAGCTAGTTGGTTAATTTCCAATAAAAAACTAGTATTAAAGTAGTATTATAAGTTAGTAGTAATATTAAATATAAGATTAGGCTAATTCTTTCTTATATAGAAGTATATACAGTAGCCTTATATTATATTATAGTATAGAAAGCTAGTATTATTAGTATATTATAGTATATTACTAATAACTATTATTAGTATATTATAGTATATTACTAATGACTATTATAGTAAATATATAAAAAATTCTCGTATAGTAGTCTTATCAACTTTATTATCTAGAAGCTCTATATTCTTAGTAAGATCTATAAACTTCTTTATAAGGTATTAAACTATATTACCTATACTAGTACTATAAGAACCTAGTAAGATAGTAAATAGATTAGTTATAGTATAATACTTCTTATAGCTTAGATCTATATAAAATTTAGTAGAAGGCCTTAATAGATTAATATATATTATAATATATAGAGAAGTTATTAATAAATAAGATTATTAGTATACTTACTATATAGTCTATAAAGATATTCTTAAAGTAGTTATTAACCTATAAATACTTAGACGTCTAAATCTTACTATATACTAGATAAGTATACTATATTAAGTAAGATATCTACTAAGTAAATTTACTTTATATTATATAAAATCTTACTTAAACTAGATATTTTAACTATTAAGATAGTAATACCCGCACCCTCCTTACTTGGTCCTATCGAACATAGAATTCTACGCTATTCTGCTTTAGGTTTCCTTATTCGTTAGTACTAGCTAAAGCTAGTACCCTACGCTTATATAAAATCTCTGGTTACACAAGATTAATTTACCTTCCTATTATCTTTCTACGCTTCAAACTTCTAGATATAGCATAAGATCTATAGAAACAGGAATAGAAGATCTAGAAGCTTCTATATACCAATCGATTAAAGAAGAAGCTTAACTTTAAGCAGCTAGCTCGCGATAATAATATCCTATACGCGACGCTTTATGCCCGCTTTCGGAAGCGCGGATCGATCTAAAAGCGCTATAATACCCCCGAGCGGCTTACAACTACTCAAAATAGAGCTCTCTGTAGCTATATTAATCGCTTAGGGAAGATCTACCTCGCTCCGACCCGTCGTATAATCGTATCGACAGCCAATTCGATCCTAGCGCAAGCGTTAAATGTAGATACAGACGCATCTCTCCCCTAAGTTTCGAAGTCTTGGTGCTAAAGATAGCTAGCTCGGTATTCTTAGTATAAGCTAGCACGCTAGAAGCCAATAAAAATAACGCGGTACCTGACGTAGAACCAAGATACTATCCGAAAGTAGTATTAAGAGCTTAGAAAGCTAATACAGGAGTATACAATCGACCCGCATAATATCTAGAATATCGACTAAGCAGGCTTCTACGTTGAAATAGGAGCTTCAAATTAGATTGTAGTACGATTGTATACAACAAGAGTAGCAGCTCTAA
The DNA here is from genome assembly GCA_002989075.1 of Arthonia radiata. NCBI lineage: Eukaryota > Fungi > Ascomycota > Arthoniomycetes > Arthoniales > Arthoniaceae > Arthonia > Arthonia radiata. The sequence goes on from PSQN01000007.1 coordinate 790,991, forward strand.
GCGCAATAGATTGTACACTAGTTACCCTAATTAAGACAATCTCTGCAACTAGATCGAAACTAGAGCCAATTACAGTGCTTTCAGACGTCGTTCACCAGATATACTAGGCCAGAACGGATATTGAAGGCGAGACAATGCTTGCTCTTTCTAAATTAGGCTATACTAATAATAATATTATGCTTAAGTACCTACAGCACTTCAACAAAGCTACCTTAAAGAGGCAACAGAGAGTATATCGACTGCTTCTTTTAGATAGGTTTGCCGGCCAAGCTACTGCAGAGTTTATATAGTATGCCGACGATTATAAGATTAAGATCTTCTGCTTCTTAGCGCATATAACATACCTAATGCAGCCGCTTAACGTATCGATCTTCTAAGTTAAGAAGCACTACTACGCGCAGGTACTCGATCGGGCAGTACGTTCCGGCGCAACCAAGTTTAGAAAGACAGACTTTCTTAATAAGCTTCTAGAGATACGTAGGAACACGTTTAAAGAGGTAACTATACGCTTAGACTTTGCTAAAACAGGAATCTGGCTGTTAAATACAAGTAAGGTACTTAATTAGATACTGGACCTATATAAAGCCTATTAGAAACTAGATGCCGATTGGGAAAAGCCGCCTAAAACTCTCCAAACGGTACGAAAACTAGATCAATACGTTAACTCGATCGCAGATTAGATACAGTACCTGCAAGGTTCCGATCGTCAGGTTCACCCGACTTGGGACGCATTTAACCAGCTTGTGCGTGCTAGTTCGCGTACAATGACCGAACAGAATCTAGCTCTTAAAGATCTCGATTCTATTCAATTAGAAGCGTGCAGACGTAAGGAACTTAAGCGCAAGAAAGGCGATAGTCGCTAGATACAGAAAGGAGGCGTAATTACGGCTTCCTCTTTAAGAACAATGGTTGGAAAGCGGGATCGGGAGGGCGATTAAAGGGAAGCTCGGCGCGCAGAGAACGTAGGAACGGGACAAGCTAGAGCTCCAACTGCTAAAACAAGCAAGCTAGCTATAAGATTGGAACTCAAGCTATCGATTGGTAAGCAGATTATCGAGTTCTGAGCTTGTTACGATCTATAAGTAGCTAATATAAGCGAATCGATCTCGTATAACTAGAAATTTTGTATAAGCGTAGGGTGCTAGCTTCAGCTAGCACCAACAAATAAGGAAACCTAAAGCGGAATAGCGTAGAATTCTATGTCCGATAGGACCAAGTGAGGAGGGTGCGGGTAATTCTAATTTATCTTATAATTAATAAAGAGTTAGTATTTATATATCTTAATATTTATAGAATATATCTTAAATGTAATATCTTTAGCTAGAAAGTACTCTTATATATAGATACTAGAAAGTAAGGTATTATAAAGTATTTAATACTCTTTATTAGTATAATCTTATTTTATCTATATATATTAGTATAAAAATTATAGCTAATAAAAATAACTTGACTATACTTTATATAGCTATTAAGCTAAAATAGATATCTTAATATAATAATGTATCTAGATAGTATAATCTAAATATTATAGCTATAACTATAGTATCTAGATATTATATATATAGAAAAATTCTATATTTTAGAGTACTATAGCTTAGTAGGTTTATTAATATAGTATACTATACTAAAGTATATCTTAATATAAATATTACATATAAGATAAATAGATTATACTAGTATATCTATAATAATCTTATAATCTATAATATTACTTATCTCTATCTATTAGCTTACTACTTACTAGTAGTAAGTAAAGCCTACTTTTTAAGTATTGCTATAATTATTTTATATTTAAGCTTTAGAAATAGTAGATAAGTTTAAATATAGTGTTTAAGAGTATTTAGCTTAAGTAGTACCTTAGAGGCCCTCTTAAAAGTTTAGAGATAGTTATAGTATAGTTATAAAAAGGTTATAATATAGTTTTGAGTATATATACTATACTAATCTAGATTAAATAAACTACTAAAACTATATTAAAACTAGAATAGTTTCTTAGATACTCTCTATATCTAGAGTAGTAAAAGACTCTATATCTAGTAATATATTTTTAATTTAGTAAATTCTAATTAAAGTTAGAGCTACTATACTAGTATATATATATATATTTATTTATTTAACTATATTTTTACTAATATACTATTTTATATTTTATTCTTATTATTTAAATTAGTTAGAGAATTAAGAAAATTATCTAGGAGAGTTCTAGTTACGGTTATAAGACTTCATTCTATATAATATAGGTAATGTAATACCATTATAAAACTATATATAAAACTATTTTAGGGAGCTACGCTAGGGTTAGCTAACCCTTTTCTAAAGAAGAAATAGCTATCTAGTAATATAAAGCTAACTTACTGACTAGTAACGCTAGATAAAAAATTATTAAAGATTTAGAATCTAGACTAGAAGTTACTATAGAAAGCTATTCTAGTACCTAGTATAGTATCTACTAGGCTAAGCTAGACTTAAAAGAAATAATAAAATTATATATTCTAGATCTTATAACTGCTACCTATACTAAAAGTATATTAGAATCTAGATAAAAATCTAAATCTTAAGTAGAGTTAGACCGGTAGCGGGTCGTTCGTTTAATATATAGTTATAATATAGTAGTAAAACTAAGTTAGATCTTGTTTCTATTATAATTATAATAAGGTTAACTATTACAACTAGATTATTAGCAAAAATTAATATATTAATAAACGTAATAATTATAAGATTTAAATATATAAGTATTTTTAAATATAGATAGTATCAAGATATTCCAGCCCTAAAACTATTCTATATCTATTTTAGTATAGTATTGTAATAATATTATAATAGTATTTTAATTATATCTTAACCTATAGAATAGACTATAAGGTATAGTAGCTACTATATTAGTTCTAATCTAATCTTGATACAAAAAGATAAACTAATAATAGTATAAATATAATACTAAAAGTTCTATTCAATAGTAAATACAAAAAGAATTAGATGTAGAATAAGAATAAAAAGTTAGAAAATATGTATATATATATTGATAGAATCTAAATTTTCTAATTAATATACTAAACTACAATAGAATAGCTAGGAGTAGTAGTATAGTTTAAATATACTATTTAACTATTAAAAATTAAGTTAGAAATTGAGTTAGAATATCAAGAGCTAGACGACCTAAGACTATTTAATAATAGTATAGGTAGTACTTATAGACTACTATTGTAGTATATACTATACGTATTAAGCTTATAAGAGTAGCTTAATAGAATCTACTATATAGATAAAGATTAGAAAAGTTATATTAACAGAAAGTTAAAAACTTCTTAAAAAGATTTAAAAAGATAATTTTAGCTAGTATAGTAGTTTAGACTCTTTAGAGTAGTACTATAAAGATTACACTCTCTAGTATATAGGCTATACTTTAAGTATAAAAAATAGTCTTAAAAATAAGCTAAAGTCTTATATTAAAACTTTTTTATTAAGTTCTTAAATATACTACTAAGTATAGAGATTAAATAAAGTAAAGAGATAGTAAATATATAGTCTTATAGAGAGCTACTAAGTAGAACTCTCTGAAGATAGTATACCTTATATAAATTATATAGATAAAATAGCTTTACTTAATACTAAAATTAGCTAGCCTCTAAAAAAAGTAAAAATAATATATATAAAAGTATAAAAATATATAGCTTACTAATATTTAGTTTTCTAAATTGAGCTATATAGTACTAAACTATTTAGAAGAGTCTTATCTTCAATATAAGACTTTATAATATTATAATATTTACCTATACAATTTAAACTAAGAAGTACTTTAAGTATAAGTAATAGAAATACTAATAGTTAGTATACTACGTAATATACTATAAATAGTATATATAAGTATATAACATTTATAAGTATAGTATAATATATAAATTATAGTAAAAACTACTAGATCTAGTAGTACTAAATTTATATAGCCTTCTAATTTTACTATAAGAAGATTTAAATATACTAAATATATTTTATAGTATATTTAGTATGTACTAGTTATATAAATAAATTTTAAGAGATTTATCTTTTAAATAGAGAAATAAAAGATAATTTACTAGCTTAAACTAACTTATTAGATAGATCAAATAATCTTTATTACTTTAGTTTTAAAAAATTTCTAGCTTAAGAGCTACCCCTTTTGAATAGTTAATATATACTATAGTAATAAAAAAAAGCATAGAAGTTAATTAAAGTAAGTAATAGTAAAGTACTAGGTTATATAATAGAATCATAGTAGTACTTTAGAGGCCCTCTCTGAAGTTAATTAGTATCTTAATAGTAGAAATCTAGATTATAAAGGGTACTGAGACTATACCATTACTAGAACAGTCTTTAAGATTAGGTTTATATCTAGAAAAATATAAGGTTCTATATATACTATATATTTAGCTTCTAAATATATTTGTATAATAGTTCTAAATATAAGTATAGCTATATAATCAAATAGTATATATATAAGTTTAAAATTAAGATTATATCTAGATTATCTTCTAAGTATCTAGATTAATATATATTTAAGATTTTATTTTTACTTAAAATTTAGTAGCGGTCTTAAGATCTAGGTTTATATAATATAGGTAATAAAATAATATAATACTAGATATAAAACTATTTTAGAAAGCTACGCTAGGCTTGTTTAACCCTATTTAAAAGAAGAAGTAGCTATCTAGTAGAAGATTACTATTTTAGTGACTAGCAACGCTAGAAAAAATCTTTTTAGTTTTTTAGAATCTAGGCTAAAATCTAGCATAGAAAGATATTCTACTATCTAGTATAGTAACTAGCTAGCTAATGTGGACTTAGATAGAAAAAGGTAAAGCTACAATTTTTAGACCTTACAACCGCTACTACTACTACTACTACTAGAACTAGATAGAAATTTAAATCTTAACTAGAGTTAGACTAGTCTTAGGTTATTTATTTAATATAAGGTTATAATATAGCTATAATATAGTAGTAAAACTAGATTAGATCTTATTTCTACTATAATTATAATAATAATAACTATTATAACTAGATTATTAGTAAAAAATAGTACTTTAGTAGGAGTAGCGGTCGCAAGATTTAAATGTATAGGTATTCTTTACTATGGTATTATCTAATCTTAAAACTATTTTATATCTATTTTAGTATAGTATTATAATAATATTATATTTAGATAACCTATAGAATAGGCTATAGGGTATAAATAGAAGAGCTATATATAAAAATTTTAATTTACTTTTAGAATAGTCTTATTATTATACTCTAAAAGCTAAAATAGAATAGTTCTACTAGCTTAATCTACTATATAAAGCTATATAAATTAAAGTTTAGCTCTAGCTTTTTAATAAAGATAGTTTTTTAGTTAGCTAAGAACTAGTAGAGAATAGTACTCTCTATTATTAATTTAGACTATATATAGCTTAGCTTATCTATAGTACTAATATAAAGTTAATTAGTATTATTAATAATTATAATTTAAAAAGTAGTAGTAATACTCTTACTATAAAGACTACTATTTATAATACTCTTTAGAGTAGGTACTATAGATAAATGTATATTACTAAAAGATTTAATCTTTATAATTTAATATAAAGAAACTCTATAGTAGCTAATAATTAAATTATTTAAATTTTATAAAAGTTATATACTAACTTTTAGTTTTATCTACTTATTCTCAAAGTAGTTATAAATTTTATTTATTACTAAGTATATTTAAGTAACTTTTCTTTAATAGCTTATAATTAAAATAGACTCTTACTTAAACTATATTTATATTAAGTTATACTTAATAGAGACATTTAATAAATAAGATTATTACTAGATATTAACTAGCTAGTAAGCTAGCCTAAGTTATAAAGCTTTTACAATACTATATATCTTATTTAGATGACCTATAGCCTTACGTATATAGTTCTATAGCCTATACTTTATAATACCTTTTACTCTATCAAAAAAGTATAAATAGTAGGATTTCTAAGGCTTTTTTATTTATACTTAATTTTTACTATAGCCTATACTACTTTAATAATTTATAGAGTAGAAAAAACTCTATGTTTTATTATCTATATACGTGTACATTAAGAAGAGAATACAAATTAAATTTAAAATCTATAGTATATCTAAACAAATACTACTAGGCAATCTTTTTTACTATCTAAGCTTTAATAACTTTAACTAACAATTAGAACATAGTATATATAGCTAGCTATTAATATATTTAATAAAATTAGTTTAAAAACTAAATAACTTATAATAGTATAGTATTGAATTTTTTCTTAAAGCTCTTTATCTTTGTTTAATAGCTCTTTTACTAAAATACTATTAGTTAGTATATTTAAGTTAAAAAGTAGAACTAAACTAGTGTTCTAAAGTAAGTTAGCTTTTAGAAAGTATTTAGTGGATAAAAAATTTTTTTTTTATAAATCCTACTTTTATACTAAAATATAAGTTTCAATATTAATAAGATTTTCCTCTATTACTATATATAGCACAGCTCTAGTTATATAGAGTACTTTTAGTAGCTAATTTATAAGCTATATTAGTAGTATCTAAGGCTCTATATACTATAATTATCTATTAAGTAAGTATTATAAATATAATATTCTATTCTAATTAACGTCTATTAGACTCTGTATTCTATATACACTAAAATTAAAAAGTTTAAGAAAATAATAGCTTTAATTAAAGGTTATTAAAGTAAATAAATAAGCTCTATATTATAGGATATCTATAAGACGCTCCTCTATTCTCTAGGTTTTCTAGATATAGAGAATTATCTATACTAAAGTACTAGTATCTAATAATTACTACCTACTTACTATTCTTCTAGCCTCTAGTCCTCTATATTTACATAGTAGGCTAAGATTAGAGAGCTAATAAAGTAATCTATACTAACTTGTTAGTATAGAACTAAGAGTCTAGTAAGCTAGTATATAGCCTTATACTAGACTAGTAAACTAGAAAGAGGATTACTATATAAGAAAAACTAATATATATCTTATATATATATAGCTATATTCTATAAGGTATAAATATAGATATTATTAGATATAATTCTAGTATTAATATTCTATTCTATCTATAAGAATAAGTTTAGTAGAATCTAAATAACTACTATTTTACTAGATTTACTCTTATAAATCTTTATAAGAGAGGTTTACTACTTTATAGTAGCTATAGCTACTATAGTTAGTCTTTACTAGTCTCTTCTATATTATAGATTTATCTAAATATAGAGAAGATTAGTTACTCTATATATGATAGGCTAGCTAGTCTCTAGTCTATAGTACTTAGACTCTAAGAGTTTTATTATAGATATAGACTTCTAGTTTAGTTACTAAAGAATTATATTTATAATAGTATTAACTTATTTAAATAAAGTAAATAATAGCTAAGCATCTTAGTAATATAAGGCTCTTATATATCTTATAGTATACTCTAGATAGAATAAATAAAAGTCTTTATTTTAAGAGATATTATATACATATATAGTATAGTATCTATTATTAAGCTTACAAAGTTAAGAAGGGCTATAAGTATTAATACTAGTAGTAGTAATACTTATCTTTATTAATATATAGTAATACTATATAAATAGTTTATAGTATATAATATTATATAAGCTTCTTATTAAGTACTAACTAAAATTAAGTAAGAATTCTAGCTCTAAGTATAAGCCTTACTATATTATATATATATTAGAAAGAAGTAAATTACTAATAGTAGTTAAACTATAATCTTATTAAGAAAGTTATATTAAAGTTCTATTAAGTTTAAATAGTGTTAAATAATATATATAACTATTTACTAGCTATATAAATAAGAATAGTCTATAGTTAGTATATCTTTTACTTATTTATATAGATAAATATAAAGTTTAATCTTTTCTATAATAAACTAAGTTATTATAGAAATAGCTATTTATTTTTATTCTTATAGAGCTTTGTAGTAGTATTTAGCTTAGAAAATAGCTTCTATATCTATATACTATAGAGACTCTATACCTAGTAATCTATTAAGTACTATCTAAGCCTTATCTTAAGTATTACTATATAAGCTATAGCTATAGTAATCTTAGATTAGTTTACTATTAGTAGAAGTATCTTTTTAATACTATTCTATCTAGTAGCTATTTTTACTACTCTATCTATAGTCTTATTACTAGGAACCCTATAGTATACTAGTATCTATTATATATAAAATAAGTTAGATCTCTTACTCTTACTATATTATATTTTTTATATTTTTATTTAATATATTACTAAACTTTAATTATAATAATCTACTTAGAGGCCTTACTAAGCTTCTTTATTATATAAATAGCTATTTAGTTATCTATAAAGATCTAAATTTCTATAGTATCTATTATTATATTTTCTAATACTATTTCTACTACTGTAACGCCGGTCGCTGGGAGAACCGAACTAAGGCTCACTTGCCTTGTATGCTTGTCGACCTTAGTGGTAGGTGTCTCGTGTGCTAGAGACTAAAAGGCAGGAGAGGCGAGACAGATTATAGAGAGTAAGAGGAGCTTAACTAAAGTAAATAGAAGGTAAAGCACGTTACTTAAATATAGTTAAGAAACTTATATTTAGATATTAAGTTAATAGACTAAAGTTTATTCTAAGGTCGGCTATTAGTCTAGCTATATAGTCTAAGGTATAAAGGTATGTCTCTCTGTATTCGACGGTCCCGACACTTCCTTTGTTGCGTAGTTGGGATCCTATTGCGATATAGCGACGTTGCCGACGTCGCTATATTAGGGTCGTCGGGTATACTGTATAATGCTTTAATAAGGCTGGCTGCGCTTAGCCTTGTACTAGCCTAATGTAGTAAGATCGTAACACAAGGTCCCCTCTTTAAGGCTAGTCGTCCTTAACGGCTCTAGAGACATTAAAACCTCGTTGCCCCCCTGTAGTAGATCTAATTCTATAAGTCGTTATACCTAAAGTTAAGAAAGTCTTTAACGCTAACAAAGCGCTCGAGATTAATACTGTCCTTGCTAAAGTCTGTGGTCGAGAGATGCCTCCGTGTTCCCGTTGCTCTTACCTAGGTAAGAAGTGTGTCCTAAAGTTTGGGAAGGCATTGTATTTTATATATACTCGCGACAAGAAGTTGTATAACGTTCGTCCGTCGTTAAAGGATAGTTAGTTCTTATCTTACGTTTATTGTTCGTATTAATTTAACTTATTTTTAGCTCAGAGTATTTGTTCTTAGTACTTATAAGTGTTGGATGCCCTCTAGGGGCAACGCAAGCGTCTAGCGGAAGAGAAGGAAGTCGTTCGTACGGCGAAAAGGTAGCGCAAAGTTATTAAAGCGGCGGTTATAGATTCGAAGAAGGAGCTTAAAAGGTTACGCGTCTAGGCGCAGAACAAAATAAATTAGAATAATACATTGTTCGAGGAAGAATAGCTAGCGACTATGTTTAGTAGTAATATTGTAGATATACTAAGTAGCTTAAGTATAGATTTTCGTAACGATCCGTTCCTAGAGTTAGGTAGTAGGCCACTAACATAGTAGGCTGGTTCGTTTATAAATAACCTAGGTGCCGGTAAGGCACATTAGATAGTAAATTAGGGTGTTAGTACTATTACAACCGATTAATATTCTAGTTCCAATATCGTCGAATAGTGTCTTTATAGTTAGTCAGGTTTCGTTCTAATTCCCATTGATTTTTGTATTCGAGATATCCTTTCTACTTTATGAGATACTGTCGTTTGCTTCGGTATTGTCTATAAGCTCGAATCGTTTTAACCTTATACTTGGGTTCTTAATTGTCAGAAAGGATTTCTAAGTTAGGTCGTTCTGCTTCTCGGAAGTAGACTGGTTCTAATAGCGCTACGTAGAATATAGGGTGTATTCTTATTGTCTTTAGAAGTTTAAGTTTAAATGTTACGGGTCTCAATTACTATAAGATTTTGAACGGTTCTGTCTTAGTATAGTCGAGTTTTTTGCTTAGTCTAATAGTTTTTAAGTTTCTTATAAGTAAGTAAGCTCTTTCCCCCTCTTTTATGCTTGTGTCCGGGGTCGTTCTTAACTTGTTATACTATTTTCTTGTTCGTTCTGTAATAAACTCGCTGTTAGACTTTAACTGCTGGTACAGGTATTTTATGTTTGTAGCTATTCGTGTAGCTAATTCGTTCTCTGTAGTATTTTATAGTTGTCTTCTTTAAAGAGAGTAATAGCCGTATAAGGCGTAAAACGGTGTCGTTTTAGTCGTATCGTTTTTTATATCGTTGTGCGCTACTTGCGCTACTAGCAGTAATTGTACCTAGTCGTTCTGCTGGTAGTTAATGTATGCCCGGAGATACTGTTCTAGTGTTTAATTTGTTCGTTCTATCTGTCCGTCTATTTATAGATAGAACGACGTTAATATCTTTTGCTTTGTCTCTAGCTGTTGTATTAGGGATATCTAAAACCGTAAGACAAATTTCCGATCTCTGTCCGAGACAATCTTTTGTGGTTAACTATAGTTTGCTAGGATAATTCGAAGAAAGGTATATACTAACTGTTCTAAGTTGCTAGCTTCCTTGTAAGGTACGAAGTACGTGTACTTTATTAGTTTGTCGCATATAACCAGAATAGCGTCGTAAGCTACTCCTATAAGCGGATCTTTGGAGATTAGTAACTTAGTAATAAAGTCTAGTAAGACTGTATACTATAGTCTCTTAGGTATTTCGAGTAGTTGTAGTTTACCGTATAGTAAATACCTCGGGTGCTTAGTTCTTGCGTATATATCGCATTCTCGGATATAATTCTCGACGTAGTGTCGGATTCTCGGGATGTAGTAGGTTCTTATAATCTTTTCTATGGTATTATCGATGCCTTTATGTTCTTTAGTTAGGTTATCGTAAAAGTTACTAATAATGTTTCGGATTAGATTCCTTGGGACGTAGATTTTGTCTTAGAATTCGTAATATCCCTTGTTATTCTTAGTTAATCCTAGGTGTCGTTTCTCGTTTTCTTGGTAGGTTTCAGGGTCGTTTAGGATATCTGGGATTTAGCTGTCTGGTTCAATAACAAACTCGGTTGTTATAGCCAATTGATTGTATCTAATCTCGTTATTGTATTCTTAGAATATTGTATGCTCGACGTGTTCCTTGTTATTAAGGTAATCTAGTCGTCGGCTTAGAGCGTCGGCTCTGTTGTTCTCGGAACCCTTCTTGTAGGTAATAATAAAGTCGTATAGAGCTATAGTTTTTAACTATCTAACTTGTCTGCGGTTAAGTTTCTTTGTTATTATAAAATAAGTTAGGTTTTTATAGTCTATGTATACTATAATCGTATAGTTTGCTTCTTTTAGGTAAGCTCGCTATATTTCGAATGCTGCTATAATAGCTAAAAGCTCTTTATTGTAAATGTCGTAGTTCTGTTCTATAGGTAACATTTTTCTTAAGTAGAAAGCTACTGGTCTAAGCTTTCCTTCCTTATTGTTTTAACTTATACATACTCTAATCGCATAGTCTAACGCGTCTGTTTCTATAATAATCGGTAGGTTAGGGTCGAATATTGCTAGTACAGGCCCGATCTTAAAAGCTTCCTTAAGCTCTTTGAATACTAATTGTTCTTTTTGCGTCTAGAAGAATCCTATCGATTGTTTCGTCTGTTAAGACAGCGGTGCTGTAATTCGGCTAAAATTGGATATCTATTGCCTGTAATAGTTAGCAAAGCTAAGAAACTGTTGTAATTGTTTTATATTCTTTAATGTAAGCCAGATTAGGACGGATTAAATCTTTGAATCTTCTATTTAGAGACTATGCTCGGTAATTATAAATCTAAGAAATTCGACGGATTGTTGATAGAACTAGATTTTCTTAATATTAATTTGTAAATCGGTACGCGCCAATCTTTCTAATACCTTCTTAATATATTCCTTATATTCTTCTAGTATACAGCTATATACTAGGATATCGTCTAGATAAGCAGTTATAAATATGTTTAGGTAATCGTTAAGTATATTATTAATTAGTTTCTAAAATAATGCTAGTGCGTTTATTAGCCCGAAGGGTATAACGTAATACTCAAAAAGTCCGTATCTAGTATAGAAGGCTGTTTTCTATTCTTTACCTTTCTTTATATAGATTAGGTTGTAAGCCTCTTGTAGGTTAAACTTAGTAAACTATTGCACGTTATATAATCGGTCTGTTATTTCGTTAATGTATAGTAAAGGGTATCGGTTTTTAATAGTTACTCCGTTTAATTGTCTGTAATCTACGTAGAGTCGTAGTTTACTATTCTTTTTTGGTACAAAGAGTATCGGGTATCCGGCTAGTAATGTTAACTTTCAGATAAATCCTTTCTTAAGATTCTTATAAAAATAGTCGCAGAGTGCTTAATTTTCTGCTTCTAATAGGGAGTATATTAGACCGAATATTAGCGTTTTGCCTTCTTATAAAGGTATTGTGTAATCCTACGGTTTGTATTCTAGGAGAGCTGAGTCCGGCTTAGCTTCTTTAAACAGGTATCGGAATTAATTGTATTTCTCGGGTATCTTAGTAATTAACTGAGTACTTGTCGTTGTGTAGAATCGTTAGCGTACAGTCGTCTCTTATTTATACTTGCGTGTAGCTAGCTATAGATAAGATACTACGTTAGACTCCTTTCGTAGGATGTCTGAATGTCGGAGTATAGTAGTACTGACCCGCGTAAGTTTCTTATCGCGCTCCTTATTCTTAATACTAAAAATAGCTTGTAGAGTATTTATTCCGTAAAACGACTCTTGTCTAAAGTGCTTGTACCTAGTAAAGAGGAGTTTCTTAGTTCTTTAATTTACTTCTAGGTTATATTGTTGTAACTAAGGTATATCTAGTATAGCGTAGTACTAATTAATATCTACGATATTATAAGTAATTTCTTCTTAATAGTTCTTAATTATTATACCTATTAACGAAGTCTTGTAGTTAACTCTTCTCTCTACCCCTTAAAATTTAAATAGTATGTAGGGTAATTTCTTCTTTTATATTTGTATCTAGCACTCCTTAACGCAGCGTATTGAGATAAAGTTGCCTGTTACGCCTAAATCGATCATAATTTTAATGTTTCTATAGTTTATTGTTACTCAAGTGTGCAGATATATTCTATAGGCAGCCGAGCTCGCGTAGAGCTAGACTTTTAAAGGGTCTAACCGTTGAACGGGCCGGTACTACTGCCCTCGAAGCAGTCGGCCTAGTCTTTTTTCTGTTAATCGTATACGTTCTAGAGTATTTTAGGTACTAAAACCTATTGTCGGTTAATTTGCTGTAAGAATTTCTGTATAAGGTGTTCTAGTACTACTCTTATTATAACGTCTAGTTTGTTATTTACAATCTCTGCTTTAATTATACAACTATTACTAGTTAAGACTCGTCGTATCTATAGGTTGTATATTGTTAGTCGAAGATATTAGTACTAACTATACAATTCTAGACTCCTAATAAGGTAGTTTACTAGTTGTCGTAAGCGTAAGTAAATATATCCCGGAATATCGTTAATATCTCTATTAGCGCTTAACTTCCCATCGTAGAAGGTTAACTAACAAAGTCTCTATATTATTCCTTCCCAACGGATTAGAGTTTGCTCTTCCTAGTTAGTGTTGTTCTCGAGCGAGGATTCTGTACTATTAGAATCTATATTTTTGTCTTTAAGTCGTTGTCTTACCTATAACACATCGTAGCTGCTATCTTGCTTAGCTTCTACGGTCTGTTCTTCCTTAGATTCCCCTTAGGTTTCTAGATAAGGTAACCTAGGTCGTCCTCGAGTGAGGCCTAGTTCTTATATTGAACCTTGTTTTAGAGATATTAGTTTCTTTAGCTACCATTCTAACCCTAGTTTGTTAGATTCGTAGGTCGTATAATTATCGTTGTAGCACGCGGTCTAGAATAGTGTTTTATATAGTATAACGGTACTCTGTATCTAATACCTCGGAATAGTGCGGTTAATGTTGTTCTAGTCCTGTAGGTTTTGTTGTTCCTGTTTTATTTGTCGTTCCTTTGTTTCTTCCTATAACTCAATGTCTGTATCCTAGTTTTTGTGTAAGTTAAACAAATTCTACTCGTAGTGCTTCTCGTTAGATAAAACCTAGTAAGTGTTTTCCTAGTTACAGAAGGTATTCTAGTAGATATCCTTCTGCTCCTTGGTTAGTTTAGTAACGTACTTATACTAGTTTTAGATAGTCCTTTGTAGAAGACCTAATTCTTAGAGAAGACAACTCTCGGTCGGATCCTTCTACCAGCGGTCGGAGAAGGCTGCTAGTAGTTCTATTGCCTTATCGCGACCGTTGTTCTCTTTTGTCTAGGTAGTTATATTAAACTATTATCGTAGAAGACAGGGTTTCTAAGATTAATTATTGTGTCCGTTTCTACCGGTACTGTTAAACTGTTGTTTCTTGGAACAGCATTCTTTAACTTAATGCCCTAGCTTTCCGCAATACAAGTATAGCTTGTTCTTTATTTAGTATTCTCTTTCTTAATTGTTTAGTTTCCCTCGAAGCTTTATAAAATCTAACTTTATTGGATTGCCTCGGTCTTATTGTAAGTTTGCTCGATTCTTTGCTCTATAGAACCTATTAGTAGAATTACCCTTCTTTTCTATTTATCTTTTAAAGTTGCTGTCGTCGATCTTCTTTGCTCGTTGTATAAAGTTGTCGAGATTATTAAACTTCTCTTTACGAATATAAATTATTTTCTTAATATAATCCTTAAGTCCTTCGTAAAAGGTCTTAATAAGGGGTTTCTCGTTCTATCCTGTTTAATTAGCATACTGTATAAATTCGGCGGTATACCTGCTTGCTGGTCCTATTTGTTTAAGGTTCCTAAGCTTTCTAGTAGCGACGCGTTCAGCGTCGGTCTGTCTAAAGATTTCGCGAAGCTTCTTCTAAAAGAAGACAAAGCTAGCGAAGAACTCGTCGGTATCCTCGCGCCTGCTCTTTATCGGGGTAAATAAGAAATCGTCGAGGTAGTACTCAACCTACTTATAGGCATCTCTATCTATATAAGAGGTAGCGAATAAAACTATAGTAATATCGTTCGGGAACTAGTCTTTATAAGTTCTAAAGTATACGGCTAGGCGTATTAAGAATAAAGTAACTTTAGAACGTTTATCTAAGAAGCTTTTTCTTATCTTAGTGTTAACGTTTAATATCTTACTTGTGCTAGCCATTCTGTTAGCCAATCTATCCGCAGCGTTGCGGCTGTTGGGTACCAAAGTAGTAGACATAACTAATCTGCTTTCTCTACTTTCGTAGCGAGTCTATTAAAGTATAACGCTGGTCGCTGGGAGGACCAAACTAAGGCTTACTTACCTTGTGTGCTTGTCGACCTTGGTAGTAGGTATCTCGTGTGCTAGAGACTAAAAGGCAGGAGAGGCGAGATAGATTACAGAGGGTAAGAGAGGCTTAACTAAAGTAGATAGAAGATAAAGTACGTTACTTAAATATAGTTAAGAAACTTATATTTAAATATTAAGTTAATAGACTAAAGTCTATTCTAAGGTTAGCTATTAGTCTAGCTATATAGTCTAAGGTATAAAGGTATGTTCCTCTGTGTCTAACGGTCCCGACACTTCCTTTGTCGCGTGGTCGGGATCCTATTGCAATATAGCGACGTTGCCGACGTCGCTATGTCGGGGTCGTCGGGTATACTATATAATGCTCTAATGAGGCTGGCTGCGCTTAGCCTTGTACTAGCCTAATGTAGTAAGATCGTAACAACTACTATAGCTATACTCTTTAACTCTATAGTATATATAGTAGCCTTAAATTTATAACTTATATAGACTATTTAAGTATCTTCTATTATAGAAGTACTATAGTAGTCTTAAACTTACTACCATCTATATATATTATAAAAACTCTACGCTAGATAATTATAAGAGCTAAATCTATACTATCTAAACTTAGTCTTATATTCTATAAAAGAAATACTTAGCTACTTACTAAGATATATATAAGTACGTTATATAATATATTTATTATAATAATAAGCTAGTTATATTCTATAATTATAGTATCTAGATTATTAATAATTATGGTATTTATAAAAAACTGTTCTTAAAGACTTACTAGAACAGATATATACTACTTAAGAGACTCTATAAAATTTAAACTAAAGTTTCTTATTAATTAGGCCTTATAGGTCTTAAGTAGTAATAGATAATACTTATATAATTATTAATTATTAGCTATAGAAACTAAGTCTTAAATTACTTAAATTAATAGATAATATAAAGCTAAATATAGCTATATAAATACTTTTATAAGCTTCTATTCTAAGATTAAGTTAATTAGTAGTAGGTTATAGAATGTATTAAGTAATTCTTAAGTAACTATCTTAAACTCTCTAGTAATAATCTTAGCTATCTACCATTATATTATATAGAGAGTCTATATAATAATACTTTAATATAGCTTATAAAACTCTACCTCTAGTATATACTATACTAAGTACCTATATAAAATTAATATTAAAGTTAAGACTCTATACTAAGTTACTATAACTTACTAAAGTACTAAGTATCTTTATAGCTTTCAATTTAATATAGTTAGAATATAGCTTTTAGCTAAATTTTAAATTAACTATAACTTTTAGTAATTTAGTATATTTAACTATCTTTAATAGTTCTATATAGCTATTAATTATTAGCTCTCTTGATATATTATTATCTAGTACTAAAAATTAAAGCCTTTAAATAGATTTAAAGAAGTAAATAAGCTTATATTTATTAATATTAAAGACTAAAGTATACTAGTACTTCTATTCTTATAGGTAATAGTATAGCTTAGCTAGTTTTATATAGTTTTTCTAAGCTATATACTCTATGATACCTTAGATAACTATATTAAGATTATTAATAAATACTAGGATTATATAGCCTTACTTAGTAACTATATTAACTAGATTAGTAATATTATAGTATATCTATTATAGTATAGTAAAGTAGTATCTCTTCTTTAGTTATTTATATAATTTTAGTATAATTAGTATAAAAACTTATTAGATACTCTACTACTACTAAAAAGATATATTATTTAAGTAGATAGTATCTTAGTCTTTAGTAGTTAATATTATTAAATGCTCTACTAATATTAAGTTAAAGTATACTTACTATTAGTATTTCTAAGAATTTAAGAGCTACTAAAATCTTTTTTAATATTATATATATAGCATTTTTTAGTAATAAAGATTTATAGCTATCTATATATAATTATAGGAGTAGACTATATTTTTTAACTTAGTAGCTAATTTCTATAGTAAGGATCTCCTTAAGAGTTTTATTTAGAATATATAATAATATAATTAGTTGAAAAGTCTTAAATTATAGTGATTATCTTTATCTAGTTTATATAGAACTACTATTAATAATTATTAAAAGAACTTAGAACAGTAGTCTAATTAGATATAGACTTGGAATAGCTATATAGTATAAATAAAGATACTTTTAGCTATCTAAAGAATATAAAATAAAATTTAGTCTACTCTAGCTACTTTATTTAAATAACTAGTTTTAATTGTATTAATAATCTTTATCTTAGTAAGCTTAGTAAAGGGTATAGAGCTCTGATATTAGTAGCTAATACTAAAAGGTCTACTTTTTAAAATATAGAGAAGAATAACTATTATAGTAGTACTACTTTATCTTTAAAGTTTATTACTATTTAGCTAGTTACTATATCTCTAAGGAGAAGTATAAAGATTGGATATAAAAAGCTATTCTTTATCTATAATCTATTTACTAATATTATAGAAAGACTTATAAACCTTAATCTTTTTAGTATACTCTTACTAGTAGACTCTATGTACCTACTATATAGATAGTCTAGATCTTTTAATTATATATCTTAAGGTATTTGTTCTAGTTATATTAATAGTAGATAAGATACTAGTAATAGTAGACCTTACATACTTTCTTAATTAGCTACTAAATAACTAGACTAAGTTTTAATACTAAGTATAGATAAATATAAGTTAAGTATTTACTTTTACTACTTCTATAATCATCTAAAAAGGTAATAAGATAATTATATTTTAGTCTTCTTATTTAATAGCTTAAACTATTTAAATAATATACTTAAGGTATTCTACTAAAAGCTAGTAGTATTAAGTTTTTTCTATTTATACTAAAAGATAGTTACTACTTATTATAGAACAAGCTCTAAAATTATAGTAATAGACTTATAATAACTATATTAATCTACTTATAGATTAATTATATACTTAATAAGCTCTTCTACTAAGTCTAGTATTATAAAAGTAAGATTAATAGTAGTATCTTAATTATGTATACTAGGTCTAGATATCTTAGTACTAGAAGAAATAAGTAGCTAAAGTATTTTAGTCTTAATAAACAAAATTCAAGAATCTAGATATTAATAATTATACTTATTCTAGTTTATTTTAATTTAAAGAGAGTAGTAGAGATTGAAGTTATCTATAATTTAGTACTTATTTACTAACTGTATAGTAATTATATTAGCTAGTAGATAGACTATTAAGCTTACTAGGTTCTATTAGTTTAAAAAGCTAGAGTTATAAATATTATAAATATATACTATCTAAGTATTTTCTTCTATAAATAGCTATAGTAGAATTAAGTTAGAAGTATAATATATAATATTCTAGCTTAAGTACTAAACTCTTTAATTAATAAAAAATACTATCTAGGCTACTATATTAAAGCTATAGAGTAGGTATACTAAATTAAAGTACTACTTAGCTAGATTATAGCTAGTATTCTACTATAGATATTTTTATAGTCTCTAAATTATAAGAATATTTTATTCAAAAATATATATTAAACTATTATTTTTTAATTTTATTTGATTATATTATAAGATAGAAAGTAGATATCTATAGTTAGATATTACTTTGATTATAGTACTTACTTATAGATTATTAAGTAGAGCTTAGCTAATAGTATCTATAAGTATTTAGTAGAATATAAAAGCTTATTACTTTCTAGGAGTAGAATCTAATAGCTAAGTACTATCTATACCTTATTAACTTTTATTATAGTATATACTATTAGATAGTACTTACTTCTAAGTTACTAAAATTAGTAAGACTATTTAATTTAATATAGATATAATAGAATCTTAACTACTCGTAAATAATTAGAGTAATTATCTAGAATACTAATAACTAGTTTAAGTTAAATATTTAATTTTAGCTTATTTAATATTAATATATCTAGCTATACTAGCTAACTTAGCTTAAAGAGAATTTTAACTCTTTTAAGGCTTAGATATAGTTACTAAAAAGAGAAATCAACTAGCTAAAGATAGTATAAGTATTATACTATCTCTATAAAAAGTAGGCTTCTTATTTAGATAAAGATAATAATATTGAAAATCTAGCTAAAAGGCTAAAACTACTAGAAAGAAAATTTGAAAAATAGCTTAATTTAATTATAATAGCTCTAAGCTAATTAATAGTCTATCTACTAGCCTACTTAAGTCTACTTCTTATCTAAAAAATAGTTTCTAACCCTAATCTAGATAATAATAGTAGTAAAAATAGCTTAGCTACTAGTACTAGATATTCTAATAGATCTAGTAGTCTAGTTCTAGATACTATAAAATCTACTACTAAAACTAAGTAAAAAATTTAATCTTCTATAGATAAGCTAAGTTAATTTTATTCTACCAGATAAAATATATATATTTAGAATTATCTAAATTATCTTTTATATCTATAAAATAGTAGTTATATAAGCTTTAAATAAGTAAAATTTAATTATACTTAGAATTTAGAAATTAATTAAGATCAATAAATAAGTTTAGAACAAAAAGATCTATATCTTAAATTAGTAGTATTAAACTTTAGAGGGTATCTAAATTTAATATAAAATAGTTACATATTTAGGAATTCTAATTTAGAACAATTCTAATTTAAACTATGAATAAACCAATAACTTAGCTCTATAAATAATCTAAACCAAGATAAGCTAAACTAGATTAATTTAGATTAACTTAGATTACTAGAGCTAATTTAATATACTATAAAGCTTTAAAACTATTCTAAAACTATTCTATAAGAATTATTTAATAATATCTAGATAAAACTTAGCTAGTATATAGACTTCTAGGCTAGGCTATAAGATACTAATTAGTAATATACTAGTAGTATAAATCTATTATTATAGATTTAAGTATCTAAAGGAGCTATAGTAATCTAGCTCTATATAATTGTTATATTAATTTTATACTGTATATGAAATTAACTACAAATTAATATAGGATTGACATTTCTTTTAGGGGCTAGAGAGTTAGAAGTAGATAGAATAAAAGGAGGAGAAGTAGAAGGATTTTAGCTAGAAATAATATTAGGAAGATAAGTAGTAAACAAGAAGTAGATGAGTTATATATATAAGTATAACTAAGTTATATATATAGCGGTAGGATATATTAAGAGTTTTTCTATCTATAGTTTTTCTCTAGCTTAGCTAGACCGTCTATATAGCTCTTATAGAATCAATACTAGATATTAGATTAAGTTTATTATTATATAACTACTATTTTAGAAATATTAGTTTTCTAATCTAGATTAAACTAAGTTAAAACTAAAACTATAGATAAAATTTAGTTTAGATTATAAATAGAGCTCTTTTACACTAAATTAGAGCTAAGCCTTATATTAGAAGTTAGTTTAATATACTTTTATAGTAAAGCTATAATCTAGACTTTATTATGTTTATCTATATATTTAATCTTCTTTCCCTTTTCTAGTCTCTAGTAGTACTAAGTTCTTTATTTTATATTGTAATATTATCTATATTTAGTTTTTCTATTCTAAATAATATAGAGAGCTACTAATTATTAGTATACATAATTAATTTATATTAACTATAAGAGCTTAGTTTAATTATTTAAAGCTAGAATAACATAAAGCTAAAGTTATATAAAAACTTTTGGCTATTTAAGATAATGTTAAGTTAGAAGCCTAATATAGTAGTCTAATCTCTAATATATCTCTTAGAATATTTATTTATAACTTTTAATAGCTTTTATAGTTCTTACTTCTTTTATTTAATTTTATCTAATCTACTATCTATCTAATCTCTTATCTTATTCTGATATAAAACTTTTTCTATACTATATCTTCTAGATTATTATAAACTTCAAAGCTAGTTACTTTAATAAGACTATTATTATTATTTAGTAGAATAAAGAATATAGACCTATAAATACTAAAATAAATTTATATAGACTAGATATCTATTAGTAGAACTAATATACTTAGGTACTCTAGATATATATTTATAAGTTATAGACTTAAGTCTATTAAAGTTATTCCTATATTATATATCTCAAAGCTTAATATCTATTATATACTATATTTTTATAATTTAAGGCTAATACTATTAGAAACTTTTAATCTCTACTGCTCTAAAGAGCTCTTTTTAAGAACTTTCTTTTATACTTATTATAATAAAATTATAAGTAGTTTTAGGTATAGAAGTACTATATAGAATATTAATATAGTATATATATAAGTAAGCCTTAGCCCTATATAGATCTATAGCTCTATAGTTCTATCTACTTAGTACTTATTATGACTATCTAATCTATCTTATTGTATATCTTTATAATCCAAGTAATATTATAATTTTATAAGATCTATTGTGCTATAGAGCTCTTTTTAAGAGCTTTTCTTTATACTTCTGATACTTGAAAATATACTTAAATTATATATAGTATTTCTATATAGGATACTAGTATTATATATAGATAAGTTCTAGCTCTATATAGCCCTATAGCTCTACTTTTATATAACTAGAGGCTTAGCTTATACTATATATTATATCTATCTATAAGTATCTTAAGTATAAATAATATTATAAGTTTATAATATTTACTATACTAAATAGTACTTTCTTATAGCTTTCTTTTATACTTAATATAATTGAAAGGTTAGTAGTTTTAGCTATGCTACTATTATATATATCTACTTATATTATATATAAATAAATATTAGTTCTATAGTCTTATAAGCTTAATACTAAATTTCTAAATTTTAATAGAGTACAAACTTATTCTAAGAGTATAATACTTATAAAATTAAGTCTTTTTAACCTATCTAATATGAAACATATAAATTCACATTTTATATAAACTAATGTTCTCTAATTTATAGAGTATACTCTAGATATTAAGTGAACTTCAAAAAAAACTTTAGAATTAGATAAATACAGCCTCTAGCTATTACTCCTTTAAAGAATAATTTAGCCCTAGTTATTATAAGATACTATTATATTTTTATAATAGATATACTTATATATAGTATTCTATAAGACTAGTATTCTTTGAGCTATCTATAGATTTTACTTAGCTTAAATTCTATCTTCTTCTTCTTAATACTATCTTAATATTATTTTAACTAACTAATAAGAAAATAACTAATACTTTATATCTATAGCTTAATACTATTGATTTAATATTTTTATTTCTTCTTTATTAAGATATCTCTGTTTTATAAATCTACATTACTAGGTATATATTAGTATGGAGGTTATTAAGAAAAATCTAAAATATATAGATTTATATACTATTCTATTTTATATTAAAAGTCTTAAAATATTCTTTTATTATTTATTAAAGTATCTAGACTAACTAAAGCTAGTAGTTTAAACTTTAAAGTACTTATTTATTCTTATAAATTATTATAGAGAAGTATAGTTAGCTATCTAGAATCTTAAAAGTAAATAGTAAGAGTTTTTTGATAGCTCTAGAATACTAGATAGCCTAAGAATTACTTATAAGAATTTTTACTATAGAGCTTATATATAGTACTTACTTTTTAGAATTTAATATTAGTTAGTATTTATATATTATTATAGTTAACTATCTTAATTTTATAGAGTAGTATTATACTATATCTAAAGTATATAGAAATTATATACTTATATATCTAGATACGCTAGTAGAAAAGTCTAGATATATTTATATATAATTACTTCTAAGAAGTAATATTTAGGCTAGAAGCTCTAATTATAAAATGTTTTATAAGCTATCTAGAATATCTTTGTACCTATTACTATCTATTTAGATAGGAATCTAACTTTCTTTTAATATAGCAAGCAGGCGCTTTACTTGTTTCTATATGAGGCCTTTCTTGGTGGAGAAAAGATGTACGTCTTTCCTATTGTAAGAACAATTGGGAATGCGTAACAAATACTACTACTTGGAAGATTCGAATATCTTACTGCCAACTGTATACAGGAGCCCTGCCTTTATATTCAACTTGCTCGGCCTCTTACTCCTATCAGGCCTCAGCCAGGCCTCTATCACATACCTGATCGGCACTCGGGCTTCTATCACGTTGGTTGACCCAAGCGGTAGAGGAGTACTCACAGCAGATACCACCCTGCATAATTCTCCATTGTGCGGCCCAGGCGGCTCGAGTGCCTTGCAGCGGAGAGCCGAGAAAGACAATTTCACTGGTAGCAGTCAGTATCTGCACATGCGGGCTATCTCTTCAACGTTGGGTAATTACATGTAAATACCAAGCTCCACCAGAGTGCAAAAGCACAGACCACTCCGACGCGTCTCAGTCGCGTGCTCCCAGAAATCCCAAGCTCTGGGCGGGTTATTACTCACACCCTCATACAGAGGCCAACCCTACTCGTTTCGTAGACAACTTGACGAACAGATGGCGATGATGGTTGTGTTTTCAGTAATACCATCAAACCATGTTGGCCGAGGGTTTGGCCTGATTGACGTGCTTCACTTCCGAGGAGGAGTCGGAACTGAGGCCATCCGTTGGTGGAGCCTCGCCTGCATAGTAGGTGCCGTCGATCGCAATGGGGCCTTCGCCGAATAGCCACTACAGACAAATCAGCCCAGAGGTCCTCGTTGACGCAATATATACACGCCACTACTCACCAAGTACCAGAAGATGACTCCAGTGAAAAAGCCCGCGCCGATGATGTTCCCGATCAGGCTGGGAATCATACTCTTCCAGATATAGAAGCCAACGCTGACACCCGGCGTGCCCTGGTAGATGCCCATGGGGATGAAGAACATGTTGGCGACGACGTGGTCGAAGCTCAACGCAACGAAGAGAAATACCGGCCACCAGATGGCGACGACTTTGCCCGCAAACTCGCGCGAGCTGGTGCTCAGCACGCAAGCGATGGCGATGAGCCAGTTGCAGCCGATTCCACGAAGGAAGATTTGCCCCCAGTCCGGAGTAACGACCTTGGCGGTGGTGAATGTGATGACCTCTTTTTTATAGGCCGCTGGGTCGAGATCCCCACCGACGCCAATGAGGACAACGCCGACGAAGAGGGATCCCGCTAGGTTGCCGAAGAAGGTAACGGTCCAGTGCTGGAGCATGAGCAGGGGCGAAAGGCGACGATGAAGAACGGAGACGGTGGTATACTGCTGTAGTTCAGCCGATACTGTCGATTGCGATTAGTAGTGGCAGGCGTGCCTACCAGATGTGAGCCCGTGGTAAGATCAGTACCAGTTAAGACGATCATGACGAGGCCGATGGGGAAGATAGAGGCGCCCAGGACCTTGATCAGTCCGGGAGCGTTCTCCTGGTACCACGCGGACGAGTTGACAGTGAGGCAGCAGGCACCGGCGAAGGCGAGCTGACATCCGGCGAGGAACGCGCTCACGAAGACCTTGTCGATGCGCATCTTGCCTCTGGCAACTCCCTGGCGGGAAACGATCTCCATCGTCTCTTTGATCGGGTAGGCATTGCAGACAACGTGTATGGGTGGCTGTGAAGATGCCATTTTGGATGGAGTGGGAAAAAGCTACTGCAAACAATTTGCTCAAGTTGCAACTGATACGTTCGCCAACGCACGACAGCGTTTAGAGAAGACAAGACTGCGGGTCTGGGGAAGAATGTGGGGAAAGAGAAAAGAGACGGGTCGAGGGCTACGTCTTGCAGGGGTTATCAGCTCGGGCCGGATACGGTCATGCTTCCTTTCCTACCTCAATGGGGACCTGTCGAGCATCACACGTAACCATATGCAGCGATGAGCCCTTGCCAGAGACTTGATAAGCAGCATTCAAGCTTTGAGCAACGCTGTGTAGCTGCGGGCAAAGCGTGAGAAACGCGTCGATCTGTTGATACCCTACCATTTGACAGAGTGGCTTGCCGGTCGGTTGGCCCTTGGTGTGTATTTCACACGGCAGTGACAGTCTCTCACGCCAGTGTAGAGTACCGCTGCGGAAGAGGGGGCTTCTGACAAATGTGGGACACTATTCGCAGAACGCTCGTCCTCCTGATTCACAAACATCCCCACGCGCAGCTCGAAGATATGTTGCCGCGCACAACTGAGGCTCATGCTGATGCCCGTAGCTGCAGCTTCGACGCCGCACGGGCGTGCAACTGCCGACGTTTCCGTCACATCTTGGCAGCGCTAGTAGCCTACCAGCCGACAATCTACCGTGGCCGACCATTCCAGCCTCTGATCCTTGTATCTTTGTCTGTATGTAAGCATCCCTGTCTCTAAGACGCGTGATACGTGAGCGAGATGAGGTACTGCGGATGCCCAGGCTTCGGATTGTGCGTCAGGTGTCTATCCTTATACTAAGCAATACTGAGACTCGACTCGCGACTCTGGAGTATAGCAGGACAGCACCGCGAACTGATGGCGCACTCAGAATCCAGACTCAAGCCCGAACTCCTATTTTGCCTGCTGATAATGTGCTTGAGGCAATTGGTCGTTGACAACACCATCTACCTCGCAAAACCTTGGGTTGTGTTTGATTGTTTGCCAGATTTTGGGGCTCTATGATTGATGCGCACCCGACAGCATATGATGCTCGTACGCCAGAATGCCTCCATTTTCCATGTTCCGGAGTAGAGAGTTGTAACGCCGGTCGCTGGGAGGACCGAACTAAGGCTCACTTGCCTTGTGTGCTTGTCGACCTTAGTAGTAGGTGTCTCGTGTGCTAGAGACTAAAAGGCAGGAGAGGCGAAACAGATTAAAAAGGGTGAGAGGGGCTTAACTGAGTAGACAGAAGGTAAAGTACGTTACCTAAATATAGTTAAGGAACTTATATTTAAATATTAAGTTAATAGACTAAAGTCTATTTTAAGGTCGACTATTAGTTTAGCTATATAGTCTAAAGTATATAGATAGGTTCCTCTGTATCCGACAGTTTTAATAGTTTCTCTGTTGTATTGTTAAAATTCTATTGCGATATAGCGACGTTATTAACGTCGCTATATTAAAGTTATCGGGTATCCTATATAATACTCTAATAAGGCTAGCTACGCTTAGCCTTATATTAGCTAAATATAGTAAAACCGTAATATAAGATCTCCTCTTTAAGGCTAGTCGTTCTTAACGGCTCTAGAGATATTAAAACTTCGTTGTTGCTCAGTAATAGATTTAGTTCTATAAGTCGTTATATTTAAAGTTAAGAAGACTCTTAACGCTAATAAAGCGCTTAAAATTAATACTATTCTTACTAAAGTCTATAGTTAAGAGATACCTCTATATTTCTATTGCTTTTATTTAAGTAAGAAGTTTGTTTTAAAGTCTAAAAAGGTATTGTACTTTATATATATTCGCGATAAGAAGTTATATAACGTTCGCTCGTCGTTAAAAGATAGTTAGCTTCTATCTTAATGTTTATTTATATCGATTTTAACTTATTTAGCTTAGAGTATCTATTTTTAGTACTTAT
Organism: Arthonia radiata; assembly: GCA_002989075.1. Taxonomy (NCBI): domain Eukaryota; kingdom Fungi; phylum Ascomycota; class Arthoniomycetes; order Arthoniales; family Arthoniaceae; genus Arthonia; species Arthonia radiata. The sequence continues at coordinate 817,617 of PSQN01000007.1, forward strand.
AGGTGTTAAACGCTCTTTAAAGGCAATATAAGCGTTTAATAGAAGAAAAGAAAGTTATTTATACAGCAAAAAGGCAGTGTAAAGCTATTAAAGCGGTAGTTATTAATTTAAAGAAGAAGCTTAAAAGATTGTACGTTTAGACGCTGTTGGAAATTAACCAACTAGCTGGTTAGCCAGAACCCTCAGTGGCCCGGAGTATTGGACAGGTCCTACCAGCTGTCCCGGCCTAGAATAGAACAAGCCTTTTACCTAAAGGATCGGGCCTAGTAGCCCGGGCCTAGGACAAAAAGGAGCATTGCACGACCCGTCTTAGACAGCTGGCCCGTAGTCTAAGACAACACGGGATAGACTGAGACTAACAGTTTTAGATAGACGGAATTACCGTCTTGTGCGGTAAGTTACGGGTTATCTGGCCCCTATCAAAAGAACAGATATCTAGTAAGTCCTGCACGGGCCGCTAGACTTAGATATATAAGCTAGGATCCCTCTAGAGGATTCTAGCTAACAAGACAGACAACACAACAACAGCTTCTCTTTGTTACTGAGTATTGTACCTGTAACAAGCCTAAGTATTGCACTAGTCCCAAGCTAGTCTCGTCTTCCTACTCTTTGTAGTAGTATCATTCTTCTTCCCTGAACCCTATTTAACAGGTTATGAGCCCGGGTTAGCACCAATTCCTTTCAAATTTCCTTTTTAGGAAATATTTCCTCTACGACACCTATCGGCACCTCCGAACGATCCTATCACCAATCGACTCTAAATTTTGAGCCCAATTAAACTATTAGAACAGAATTTCCTTTTTTTAGGAATCTACAACCATACATTCGGCTATGGACTCCTCTAACAAGATACCTAAACTTAAGGGCTATACTAATTAGGACATTTGGTCGATTCGAATGGAGGCCCTTTTAACTAAAAAGGGCTACGGTGATGTTATGATCCCCTTTTCCGGCTATCTAGCTGAAGATATTACCGAAGCTAGCCGCCAGAAACGGTCAACAAGGGCAGCAGCCCTTATTCGACTAACTCTAGAGGACGGTCCCCTTATTCAAACAAAGGGGATTTATAACTCTCTAGAGCTTTGGGATAGCCTAAAAAGGTTATACAAATCGAAAGGTTTTAGTTCCGAGTTTCTAATTTGCAAGGAGCTCTTTAGCACTACACTTGGTAAGGTAAAAAACCTT
>PSQN01000007.1:822557-1117358 GCA_002989075.1 Arthonia radiata
CTGTTGGAAATTAACCAACTAGCTGGTTAGCCAGAACCCTCAGTGGCCCGGAGTATTGGACAGGTCCTACCAGCTGTCCCGGCCTAGAATAGAACAAGCCTTTTACCTAAAGGATCGGGCCTAGTAGCCCGGGCCTAGGACAAAAAGGAGCATTGCACGACCCGTCTTAGACAGCTGGCCCGTAGTCTAAGACAACACGGGATAGACTGAGACTAACAGTTTTAGATAGACGGAATTACCGTCTTGTGCGGTAAGTTACGGGTTATCTGGCCCCTATCAAAAGAACAGATATCTAGTAAGTCCTGCACGGGCCGCTAGACTTAGATATATAAGCTAGGATCCCTCTAGAGGATTCTAGCTAACAAGACAGACAACACAACAACAGCTTCTCTTTGTTACTGAGTATTGTACCTGTAACAAGCCTAAGTATTGCACTAGTCCCAAGCTAGTCTCGTCTTCCTACTCTTTGTAGTAGTATCCTTCTTCTTCCCTGCACCCTTTTTAACAGACGCAGAATAAAATAAGTTAAAATAATATATTGTTTAAAGAAGAATAGCTAGCGGCTATATTTAGTAGTAATATTATAGATATACTAAGTAGTTTAAGTATAGATTTTTGTAATAACTTATGCTCAGAGTTAGATAGTAAACTATTAATATAGTAGGCTAATTCGTTTATAGGTAACTTAGATACCAGTAGAGCTGTAACGCCGGTCGCTGGGAGGACCGAACTAAGGCTTACTTGCCTTGTGTGCTTGTCGACCTTAGTAGTAGGTATCTTGTGTGCTAGAGACTAAAAGGTAGAAGAGGCGAGACAGATTATAGAAGGTAAGAGGGGCTTAACTAAAGTAGACAGAAGGTAAAGTACGTTACTTAAATATAGTTAAGAAACTTATATTTAGATATTAAGTTAATAGACTAAAGTCTATCTAGGGTCGGCTATTAGTCTAGCTATATAGTTTAAGGTATATAGGGAAGTTCCTTTATGTCCGTTAACCCGACAATACCTATATCGGGTTTATAGAGAATGTAGGCTTCTATAGCCGTCTTGTTCGATAATGCCTACGCCGGGTTTGTAGGCTTAGTCGGGAATAATGCTGGTAGGGCTAAGATAACTGGCGGTGGTTAATGCTTGAATGTGCGCTAGGCCGTCTGAAGCTGGTGTCCGTAACAAGAGCGTACTAAGTAGTAAATTAGAGTATTAGTACTATTACAACCGATTAATATTTTAGTTCTAATATTGTTAAATAGTGTCCTTATAGTTAGTTAGGTTTCGTTCCGGTTCCTATTAATTTTTATATTTAGAGTATCCTTTCTACTTTATAAGATATTGTTGTTTGCTTCGATATTATCTATAGACTCAAATTATTTTTACCTTATATTTAAGTTTTTAATTGTTAAAAAGGATTTCTAAGTTAAGTCGTTCTACTTCTTAAAAGTAGACTAGCTTTAATAGCGCTATATAGAATATAGAGTGTATTCTTATTATTTTTAGAAGTTTAAGTTTAAATGTTACAGATCTTAATTACTATAGAATTTTGAACAGTCTTGTCTTAGTATAGTTAAGTTTCTTGCTTAGTCTTGTAGTTTTAAGATTTCTTATAAGTAAGTAAGCTCTTTTCCCCTCTTTTATACCTGTATTTAGGATAGTTCTTAACTTATTTAATAATACTATTTTTTAGTACGTTTATTAATAAACTCGCTATTAGACTTTAACTGTTAATACAGAGTTTTTATGCTTATATATAACGTCGGTCGCTGGAAGGACCGAACTAAGGCTTACTTACCTTGTGTGCTTGTCGACCTTAGTAAGGGGTGTCTTGTATGCTAGAGACTAAAAGGCAGGAGAGGTGAGACAGATTATAGAGGGTAAGTAGAGCTTAACTAAAGTAGACAGAAGGTAAAGTATATTACCTAAATATAGTTTAAAAAACTTGTAGTCAAATATTAAGTTAATAAACTAAAGTTTATTCTAAGGTCGGCTATTAGTCTAGCTATATAGTCTAAGGTATATAGAAAAGTTCCTTTATATCTATTAATCTAATAATACCTATATCGGGTTTATAAGGAATATAGACTTTTATAGCCGTCTTGTTTAATAATGCCTATAGCGGGTTTATAGGCTTAGTCGGGAATAATACTTATAGAGCTAAGATAACTGGCGGTAGTTAATACTTAGATATACGCTAGACCGTTTAGGACTGGTGCTCGTAATATAATTCCCTCTCTTTTAGTTAAATTGTTCTCGATTGACCCTTAGCTTGTTAAATACCTATAAGTTGCGTATCGCCCTTCCTTTTGTAACTAATTTATAAGTTGCTATACCTTGTATAAAGTCTGTTACTGCGGATCTTAATAAGAAGTATAGCTAATACCTGCTAATTAAAGCCTGCGGTATCGAAATACCTCTCTGTTCTAGATACGTATCAACTAAAGAAAGGTATGTAGTTTAGTTTAGAAAGGCAATATGTTCGGTATATACTTAGAACAGGAAGAGTTATAATTTACAGGTATCGATAGCAAATAGTATATCTAATTGCTGTCTTTCTATAATACCTAAAACTAACTTAGTTGTAGCGCGTTCGGTTTATTCTTAATATTCCTTTTAGTTGGCTGTCCTTTAGCGTACAAAGCGCCAATTATTTATGTTAAAAGCTTAAATAGCAGCGTTAATTGCGGCTGTGCAGCGTAACCAATCTAAGGTCCGAAAGTTAAAAAAGAAGGTTAAGAAGACCCGTACGCGGGCAGCAGCAAAATTAGCTCGAAATAAATTGTTGGAGCAAGAAAAGTTTGCCGCGTCAATAGCTAGTAGCGATATATTTAAATATTCGAGCGGATTATTTGTTAACTTTTGAGGTAACCTCTACTCAAAGTTAGATAGTAGTCCTGTAACATAGTAAGCTAGCTTGTTTAAGAGTAATCTAGGTACCAGTAAGGTACACTAGATAGTAAATTAGAGTGTTAGTGCTGCTACGACCGATTAATATTTTAGTTCTAATATTGTTGAATAGTGTCTTTATAGTTAGTTAGGTTCTATTTTGGTTTCTATTAATTTTTATATTTAGAGTATTCTTTTTATTTTATAAGATACTGTCGTTTGCCTCGGTATTGTCTGTAGACTTAAATTGTTTTAACCTTATACTCGGATTCTTAGTTGTTAGGAAGGATCTCTAGGTTAGATCGTTCTGCTTTTTGAAAGTAGACTAGTTTTAACAGTGCTACGTAGAATATAGAATATATTTTTATTGTTTTTAGGAGTTCGAGTTTAAATGTTATAAGTCTTAATTGCTGTAAAATTTTAAACGGTTCCGTCTTAGTATAGTCGAGTTTTTTACTTAGTTTAATAGTCTTTATGTTTCTTATAAGCAAATAAGCTCTTCTTTCTTCTTTTATGCTTGTATTTAGGGTAGTTTTTAACTTATTATACTATTTCCTTGTTTGTTTGTTAATAAACTCGCTGTTAGACTTTAACTGCTGGTATAGGGTTTTTATGCTTATAGCTATTTGTGTAGCTGTTTTATTTTTAGTAGTATTTTGTAGTTACCTGCCTTAAAGAGGGTAATAGCTATATAAGGCATAGAACAGAGTTATTTTAGTTATATTGTTCTTTGTATTATTATACGCGGCTTACGCTACTAGTAGTAATTATACTTAGTTATTCTGCTGGTAGTTAATGTATGCTCAGAGATACTGTTCTAGTGTTTAATTTATTCGCTCTGTCTGTCCGTCTGTCTACAGATAGAACGAAGTAGATATTTTCTGTTTCGTCTTCAGTTGTTGTATTAGAGATGTCTAAAACCGTAAAACGAATTTTTAGTCTCTGTCTAAGACAATTCTTTGTAGTTAACTATAATTTGCTAGGATAATTCGGAGGAATATATATATTAATTGTTCTAAATTGCTGGCTTCCTTATAAGATATAAAGTATGCGTACTTTGTTAGTTTATTGCATATAACTAGAATAGCGTCGTAAGCTACTTCTATAAGTAGATCCTTAGAGATTAGTAATTTAGTAATAAAGTTTAGTAAGACTGTATGTTATAGCCTTTTAGGTATTTTTAGTGGCTATAGTTTACTGTATAGTAAATGCTTTAGGTGCTTGGTTCTTGCATATACGTCGTATTCTCCAATATAGTTCTTAACGTAGTGTCGGATTCTCGGGATATAGTAAGTTTTTATAATTTTTTCTATAGTGTTGTCGATGCCTTTGTGTCCTTTTGTTGGGTTATCGTAGAAGTTACCAATAATGTGTTGGGTTAGATTCCTCGGGACATAGATCTTGCCTTAAAATTTGTAATAGCCTTTACTATTCTTAGTTAATTTTAGGTGTCGTTTCTCTGTTTTCTAGTAGGTTTTAGGGTCGTTTAGGATGTCTAGAATTCGGCTGTCTGGTTCGATAATAAACTCGGTTATTATAGCCAATTAATTGTATCTAATCTTATTATTGTGCTCTTAGAATATTATATGCTCGATATGTTTCTTGTTATTAAGGTAATTAGAACGTCGGCTTAGAGCGTCGGCTCTATTGTTCTTAAAACCCTTTTTGTAGGTAATAATAAAGTTGTATAGAGCTATAGTTTCTAACCATCTAACTTATCTGCAGTTAAGTTTCTTTATTGTTGTAAAGTAAGTTAAGTTCTTATAGTCTGTATATACTATAATTATATAGTTTGCTCCTTCTAAGTAAGCTCGCTATATCTTAAATACTGCTATAATAGCTAAAAGCTCTTTATTGTAAATATTATAGTTTTATTCTATAGATAATATTTTCTTTAAGTAGAAAGCTACTGGTCTAAGCTTTCTTTCCTTGTTATTTTAATTTATATATACTTTAATTGTATAGTCTAACGCGTCTATTTCTATAATAATCGGTAAGTTAGAGTTAAATATTGCTAGTACGGGCTCAATCTTAAAAGCTTTCTTAAGCTCTTTAAATACTAATCGTTTCTTTTACGTCTAAAAGAATTCTATCGATTGTTTTATTTGTTAAGACAGCGGTACTGTAATTTGGTTAAAGTTAGTTAGATATCTATTGCCTATAGTAGTTAGCAAAACTAAAAAATTATTGTAATTATTTTATATTCTTTAGTGTTAGTTAGGTTAGAACAGATTAGATCTTTAAATCTTCTATTTAAAGACTGTGCTTAGTAATTATAAATCTAAGAAATTCGACGGATTGTTGATAGAACTAGGTTTTCTTAATATTAATTCGTAAATCGGTACGCACTAATCTTTCTAATACCTTTTTAATATGTTTCTTATATTCTTCTAGTATACGGCTGTATACTAAGATATCGTTTAGATAAGTAGTTATAAATATATCTAAGTAATTGCTAAGTGTGTTGTTAATTAGTTTCTAGAATAATACTGGTGCGTTTATTAGTTCAAAAGATATAACGCAATACTTAAAAAGTCTGTATTTAGTATAGAAGGCCGTTTTCTATTCTTCGCCTTCTTTTATATAAATTAAGTTATAAGCTTCTTGTAGGTCAAATTTAATAAACTATTGCGTATTATACAATCGGTCTGTTATTTTGTTAATATATAGTAAAGGGTATCGATTTTTAATAATTACTCTGTTTAATTGTCTATAATCTATATAAAGTTGTAGTTTGCTATTCTTCTTTAGTACAAAGAGTATCGGGTATCCGGCTAGTAATGTTAATTTCTAAATAAATCCTTTCTTAAGGTTTTTGTTAAAGTAGTCGCGGAGCGCTTAATTTTCTGCTTCTAATAAAAAGTATATTAGACCGAATGTTAGCGTCTTGCCTTTCTGTAAAGGTATTGTATAATCCTACAGTTTGTATTCTAGGAGAGCTGAGTTTGGCTTAGCTTCCTTAAATAGGTATTAGAATTAATTGTATTTCTCGGGTATCTTAGTAATTAACTAAGTACTTGTCGTTGTATAGAATTGTTGGCGTACAGTCGTTTTTTGTTTATACTTGTATATAGTTAGCTATAAACAAGATACTGCGTTAGACTCTTCTTATAGAATATCTAAGTGTCGGAGTATAGTAGTACTAACCCGTATAAGTTCTTTATCGCGCTCCTTATTTTTACTACTAAAGATAGCTTATAAGGTATTTGTTTCGTAAAACGACTCTTGTTTAGAGTACTTATATCTAGTAAAGAAGAGTTTTTTAGTTCTTTAATCTACTTTTAGGTTATATTGTTATAACTAAGGTATACTTAGTACGGCGTAGTACTAGTTAATATTTATAATATTATAAGTAATTTCTTCTTAATAGTCTTTAATTATTACAGTATATAAGGTAATTTCTTTTTTTGTGTTTATATTTAATACTCCTTAACGCAGCGTATTAAGATAAAGTTGCTTATTGCGCCTAAATCGATTATAATTTTAATGCTTCTATAGTTTATTGTTACCTAAGTATACAGATATATTCTATAGAAAGCCGAGCTTGTATAGAGCTGAGCTTTTAGAGGGTCTAACCGTTAAACGGGCCGGTACTACTACCCTTAAAGTAGTCGGCTTAGTCTTTTTTCTGTTAATCGTATACGTTCTAGAGTATTTTAGGTACCGGAACCTATTGTCGGTTAATCTACTGTAAGAATTTCTATATAAGGTATTCTAGTACTATCTTTATTATAACGTCTGGTTTGTTATTTACGATCCTTACCTTAATTATATAACTATCGCTAGTCAAAACCCGTTGTATCTATAGATTGTATATTATTAGTTAAAGATATTAGTACTGACTATATAATTCTAGACCCTTAATAAGGTAGTTTACTAGTTGTCGTAGGCGTAAGTAAATATATTCTAGAATATTATTAATATTTCTATTAGTACTTAACTTTCTATTGTAGAAGGCTAACTAACAAAGTCTCTATATTATTTCTTTCTAACGAATTAAAGTTTGTTCTTTCTAGTTAGTATCGTTCTTAAGCGAGGATTCTGTACTATTAGAATTTATATTTTTGTCTTTAAGTCGTTACCTTGCCTATAATATATCGTAGCTGCTATCTTACTTAGCCTTTACGATCTATTCTTTCTTAAATTTCCCTTAGGTTTCTAAATAAGGCGACCTAGATCTTTCTTAAGTAAGACCTAATTCTTGTGTCGAACCTTGTTTTAAAGATATTAGTTTCCTCGGCTATTATCTTAATCCCAATTTGTTGGATTTGTGGGTCGTATATTCGTTATCGTAGCACGTAGTTTAGAATAGTGTTTTATGTAGTGTAACGGTATCTTATACCTACTGCCTTAGAATAGTGCGGTTGATATTGTTTCAGTTTTATAGATTTTATCGTTTCTAGTTTATTTGTCGTTTCTTTGTTTCTTCCTATAACTTAATGTTTGTGTCCCAATTTTTATATAAGTTAAATAAGTTCTATTCGTTATACTTTTTGTTAGAAGAAACCTAGTAAGTATCTTTCTAGTTATAGAAGGCACTCTAGTAAATATCTTTTTGCTCTTTAGTTAGTTTAGTAACGTACTTATATTAGTTCTAAATAATCTTCTATAAAAAACTTAATTTCTAAAGAAGATAACCCCCGATTGAGTCTATATATTAGCGGTCGGAGAAGGCTACTAGTAATTTTATCGCCTTATTGCGACTATTGTTCTCTTGAGTCTAAGTAGTTATATTAAACTATTGTCGTAGAAAATAGGGTTTCTAAAATTAATTATTATATCTGTTTCTACCAATACTGTTAAACTATTGTTTTTTAGAACGGTATTCTTTAACTTAATGTCCTAGTTTTCTGTAATATAAGCATAGCTTATTCTTTATTCTATATTCTTATTTTTAGTTGTTTAGTTTTCTATAAGGCTTTATAAAGTCTAATTCTATTAAATTACTCTAGTTTTATTGTAAGTTGTGCTTACTCCGAGTTTAAATAAATTTACTTAAGTTAGCTCCTTTTTTCTTTAACTGTCGTTTAAAGTTGCTGTTATCGATTTTCTTAGCTTGTTCTATAAATCTTTCTAGTTTAGTAAACTTTTCTCTGCGGATATAAATAATCTCTTTAATATAGTTCTTTAAGCCTTTATAAAAGGCGTTGACTAAGGGTTCTTTATTCTATTTAGTTTAGTTAGTATATTGTAGAAACTTAGCGGTGTATTAGCTAGCCGGTCCTATCTGTCGGAGTATCTTAAGTTTATATACGGTAGTACGTCTAGAATCTATATCTCTGTACACTTATTAAAGCTTTTACTAAAACGCAGCAAAGCTAGAGAAGAGCTTGTCTATTTCTTTCTGTTGTTTGTTAGGTATCTTATAAAGGTAGTCTTTAAGATAGAAGTTAAACTATTTATATGCCTCGCTATTTATATAGGATGCGGTAAATAAAACTATAGTACTATTATTTAGAAACTAATTCTTATAAGTTTTAAAGTATATAGCTAAGCGTATTAGAAATAAAGTAAGTTCGGAACGTTTACTTAAAAAGCTTTTATCTATTTTAGTGTTAACGTCCGATATCTTATCTGTAGCGGTTATTTTACTAGCTAGCTTATTTATAGCGTCGCGGCTATTAGATGCCGAAGTAGTAAATATAATTAATCTACTTTCTCTACTTTTGTAGCGAGTCTATTAAAGTATAACGCCGGTTGCTAGAAGAACTGAACTAAGGCTTACTTACCTTGTATACTTATTAACCTTAGTAAGAGGTATCTTGTGTACTAGAGACTAAAAGGTAGGAGAGGCAAGACAAATTATAAAGAGTAAGTAGGGCTTAACTAAAGTAAATAGAAGGTAAAGTACGTTATTTAAATATAGTTAAGGAACTTATATTTAAATATTAAGTTAATAGACTAAAGTCTATTCTAAGGTCGGCTATTAGTCTAGCTATATAGTCTAAGGTACATAGGGAAGTTCCTCTATATCTATTAACTTAACAATACTTATATTGGGTTTATAAGGAATATAGACTTTTATAGCTGTCTTGTTCGATAATGCCTACGGCGGGTTTATAGGCTTAGTCGGAAATAATGCTTGTAGAGCTAAGATAACTGGCGGTAGTTAATACTTGAATGTACGCTAGGCCGTCTAGAGCTGGTGCCCGTAATATTATAGCTATTTATATAGCTGTTTTATTCTTAGTAGAATTCTATAGTTATCTACTTTAAAGAGGGTAATAACTATATAAGACGTAAAACGGAGTAGTTTTAGTAGTATTGTTTTTTGTATTATTATACGTAGCCTACGTTACTAGTAATAGCTGTATTTAGTTATCTTGCTAGTAGTTAATATAGGCTCGTAAATACTGTTTTAGAGCTTAGTTCGTTCGTTTTATTTATCTGTCTGTCTGTAGGTAAAATAAAGTAGACATCTTTTGTTTTGTTTCTAGTTATTATATTAGAGATGTCTAAAATTGTAAGACAAATTTTTAATCTTTGTTAGAGACAATTCTCTGTAGTTGTCTATAGTTAGCTAAGATAATTTTAAGAAAGATGTATACTAGTTATTCCGAGTTACTAGCTTTCTTGTATAGTACAAAGTATACGTATTTTATTAGTTTATTGTATATAACTAGGATAGCGTTGTACGCTACTCTTATAAGTAGATTCTTAAAAATTAGTAACTTAGTAATAAAGTTTAATAAAACCGTATACCATAGTCTTTTAGATATCTCTAGTAGTTATAGTTTACTATATAGTAAATACCTTAGATACTTAGTTCTTACGTATATATCGTATTTTTGAATATAATTCTTAACGTAGTGTCGAATCTTTGGGATATAATAGGTTCTTATAATCTTTTTAATAGTATCATTAATTTCTTTATATTCTTTCGTTAAGTTATTGTAAAAGTTACTAATAATGTGTCGAATTAGATTTCTTAGAACATAGATTTTTTCTTAAAATTCGTAGTAGCCTTTATCGTTCTTTGTTAGTTTTAGGTATCTTTTCTCATTCTTTTAATAAGTATAAGGGTTTTTTTTAGAATATCTAGGATTCGGCTGTTTAGTTCGATAATAAATTTAGTTGTCATAGCTAGTTAATTGTATCTAATCTCGTTATTGTTTTCTTAAAATATTGCGTATTCGACGTATTTCTTATTATTAAGGTAGTTTAGTTGTTAGCTGAGAGCGTCTACTCTATTATTCTTAGAATCTTTCTTGTAGGTAATAATAAAGTTGTATAGAGCTATAGTTTCTAAGTATTTAACTTGTCTACGGTTAAGTTTTTTTATTGTTATAAAGTAAGTTAGATTTTTATAGTCTATATATACTATAATTATATAGTTTGCTCCTTTTAAAATAAGCTCGCTATATTTTAAATGCTGCTATAATAGCTAAAAGCTCTTTATTGTAAATATTGTAGTTCTACTCTATAGATAATATCTTTTTTAAGTAAAAAGCTACTAGTCTAAGCTTTCTTTCCTTGTTATTTTAACTTATATATACTCTAATCGTATAGTTTAATGTATCTGTTTCTATAATAATTAGCAAGTTAGGGTCGAATATTGCTAATATAGACTCAATCTTAAAAGCTTTTTTAAGCTCTTTAAATACTAATTATTTTTTTTACGTCTAAGAGAATTTTATTGATTATTTTATCTGTTAAGACAGCGGTACTATAATTTAGCTAAAATTAAATATCTATTGCCTATAGTAGTTAGTAAAACTAAGAAACTATTATAGTTATTTTATATTCTTTAATATAGGCTATATTAAAATAAATTAAATCTTCAAATCTTTTATTTAGAGACCGTGCTCGGTAATTATAAATCTAAGAAATTTAATAGATTGTTAATAAAACTAGATTTTCTCGATATTAATTTATAAATCGGTACGCACTAATCTTTTTAATACCTTCTTAATATATTTTTTATGTTCTTCTAGCGTATAGTTATATACTAGGATATTGTTTAAATAAACAGTTATAAATATATTTAAATAATTACTAAGTATATTATTAATTAGTTTCTAAAATAATGCTAGTACATTAGTTAGCTTAAAGAGTATAATACAGTACTTAAAAAGTCTGTATCTTGTATAGAAGGCTGTTTTCTATTCTTTACCTTTCTTTATATAGATTAATTAATAGGCTTCTTGTAGGTTAAACTTAGTAAACTACTGTTGAAAATTAACTAACTAGCTGGTTAGCCGGAACCCCCAGAGGCCCAGAGTATCGGACAGGTTCTACCAGCTATCTCGGTCTAGAATAGAACAAGCCTTTTATCTAAAGAGTTGGGCCTAGTGGCCCGGGCTTAGAACAAAAAGAAGTATTATACGACCCGTCCTAGACAGCTGGCCTATAGTCTAAAACAACACAGAATAGACTTAAAGACTAATAATTTTAGATAGACAGAATTACTGTCTTATACGGTAAGTTACGGGTTATTTAGCCCCTATTAAAAGAACAGATATCTAGTAAGTCCTATATAGGCCGCTAAACTTAGATATATAAGCTAGAATTTCTCTAGAGAATTCTAGCTAATAAGACAGACAACATAACAACAGCTTCTCCTTGCTACTAAGTATTGTACCTGTACTAAGCCTAAGTATTGTACTAGTCTTAAGCTAGTCTTGTCTTCCTACTCTTTGTAGTAGTATTCTTCTTCTTCCCTGCACCATTTCACAACTATTACGCGTTATAGAGTCGATCTATAATTTCGTTGATACGTAGTAACAAATATTAGTTTTTAATAGTTATTTTATTTAATTATCTATAATCTATGTAGAGTCGTAGTTTACTATTCTTTTTAGATATAAAGAGTATTAGATATCTGGCTAGTAATATTAATTTTTAAATAAAACTTTTCTTAAGGTTCTCGTTGAGATAGTCGCGGAGCGCTTAATTTTCTGCTTTTAATAGAGAGTATATTAAACTAAATATTAGTATTTTGCCTTCTTGTAAAGGTATTATATAATCTTACAGTTTATATTCTAATAAAGCTAAGTTTAGCTTAACTTCCTCGAATAAGTATTAGAATTAATTATATTTCTTTAGTATCTTAGTAATTAACTAAGTACTTATTATTATATAGAATTATTAGCGTACAGTTGTCTTTTATTTATACTTGCGTATAGTTAGCTATAGACAAGATACTGCGGTAGACTTCTTTTATAGAATATTTAGTTATTAAAGTATAGTAATGCTTATTTACGTAAGTTCTTTATTACGCTTCTTATCTTTATTACTAAAAATAGCTTATAAAGTATTTATTCCGTAGAACGACTCTTATTTAGAGTACTTATACTTAGTAAAGAAGAGTTCCTTAGTTCTTCAGTTTACTTCTATAAGTTATATTGTTATAACTAAGGTATACCTAGTACTACGTAGTATTAGTTAATATTTATAATATTATAAGTAATTTTTTCTTAATAGTCCTCAATTATTATACTTATTAGCAAAGTTTTATAGTTAACTCTTCTTTCTGCTCCTTAAAATTTAAATAGTGTATAGAGTAATTTCTTCTTTTGTATTTATATTTAATACTCTTTAACGTAGCGTATTAAAATAAAGTTGCCTATTGCATTTAAATCGATTATAATTCTAATAATTTTATTTTTTATTGTTACCTAAGTGTATAGATATATTTTATAAGCAGCTAAACTTATATAAAGCTAAGCTTTTAAAGAGTTTAACCGTTAAATAAGCTAATACTACTACCCTTAAAGCAGTTAGCTTAGTCTTTTTCCTATTAATTATATACGTTCTAGAGTATCTTAGATATTAAAATTTATTATCGATTAATTTGCTATAAAAATTCCTGAGTTAAATATTTTAGTACTACTTTTATTATAACGTCTAGTTTATTGTTTACAATCTTTATTTCAATTATACAACTATCGCTAGATAAAACTCGTTATGTTTATAAGTTATATATTGTCGGTTAAAAGTATTAGTACTAATTACACAATTCTAGACCTCTAATAAGGTAGTCTACTAATTGTTATAAACGTAAGTAAATATATTCTAGAATATTATTAATATTTCTATTAGCGCTTAACTTTCTATTATAGAAGGCTAACTAACAAAGTCTCTATATTATTCTTTTCTAACGAATTAGAGTTTATTCTTTCTAGTTAGTATTGTTCTTAAGAGAGAATTCTATACTATTAGAATCTATATTTTTGTCTTTAAGTCGTTATTTTACCTATAACGTATCGTAGATGCTATCTTACTTAGCTTTTACAACCTATTCTTTCTTAAATTTCTCTTAAGTTTCTAAGTAAGGTAATCTAAGTTGTTCTTAAATAAGACCTAGTTCTTATATTAAATCTTATTTCAGAGATATTAGTTTCTTTGGCTACTATTTTAATTCTAGTTTATTAGATTTATAAATCGTACAATCGTTATTATAGTACGCGGTTTAAAATCGTGTTTTGTGTAGTATAAAGGTATCTTATACTTAATACCTTAGAATAGTACGGTTAATATTGTTTTAGTTCTATAAGTTCTATTGTTTCTGTTTTGTTTATCGCTTCTTTATTTCTTCTTATAACTTACTGTCGGTATCCTAGTTTTTATATAAATCGAATAAGTTTAGCCTATTGTGCCTCTTATTAGAAGTATCCTAATAAGTATCTTCTTAGTTATAGAAGGTACTCTAGTAGATATCTTTCTGCTCCTTAGTTAGTTTGATAACGTACTTATACTAGTTCTGATTAATCTTTAGTAAGAGTTCTAATTCTTAAAGAGGACGACCCTTAGTTAAGTCTATATATTAGCGGTTAGCGAAGACCGCTAGTAAGTTTGTTACCTCGTTACAGCTATCGTATATCTATATTTAAATAGTTATATTAAACTATTATTGTAGAGAGCGGGACTTCTAGAATTAATTATTGTGCTTACTTTGTTTAGTATTATTAAACTGTTATTTCTTAGAATAGTATTTCTTAACTTAATACCCTAGTTTTCTGTAATATAAGTATAGCTTGTTCTTTATTTTATATTCCCTTTCCTAGTTATTTACTTTTTCTTGAGGCTTTATAAAATTTAACTTTATTAGATCGCCTCGATCTTATTGTAAGTTTGCTCGATTCTTAGTTCTATAGAATTTATTAGTAGGATTGCCCTTCTTTTCTATTTTTCTTTTAAAGTTACTATTATTAATCTCTTTTACTCGTTATATAAAGCTATCGAGATTATTAAACTTCTCTCTACAGATATAAATTATTTCTTTAATATAATCTTTAAGTCTTTTGTAAAAGGTCTCGATAAGGAGTTTTTTGTTTTATTCTGTTTAATTAGTATACTATATAAATTCGGCGGTATATCTACTTGCTAGTCCTATTTATTTTAGATTCCAGAGCTTTTTAGTAGCGACGCGCCTAGCGTTAGTTTAACTAAAAATCTCTTAAAGCTTTTTTTAGAAGAAAGCGAAGCTAACGAAGAATTTATTAGTGTCTTTGCGTCTATTCTTTATTAGAGTAAACAGAAAATCGTTAAAATAATATTCGACCTACTTATAGATATCTCTGTTTATATAAAAGATAGCGAATAAAATTATAGTTGTGTTATTCGAGAATTAGTCTTTATAAGTTTTAAAGTATATAGCTAGACGTATTAAGAATAAAGTAACTTTAAAACGTTTATCTAAGAAACTCTTTTTTATCTTAGTATTAATATTTAATATCTTATTTGTACTAGCTATTCTACTAACTAACCTGTCTGCAGCGTTGCGGCTGTTAGCTACTAAAGTAGTAGATATAATTAATCTACTTTCTCTACTTTCGTAGCGAGTTTATTAAAGTATAACGCTAGTCGCTAAGAGAACCGAACTAAGGCTTACTTATCTTGTATACTTATCGACCTTCGTAGTAGATATCTTATATAATAAAGACTAAAAGATAGGAAAGGTGAGACAGATTAAAAAGAGTAAGAGAGACTTAACTAAGTAAATAAAAGGTAAAGTACGTTACTTAAATATAGTTAAGAAACTTATATTTAAATATCAAGTTAATAGACTAAAGTTTATTTTAAGGTCGGCTATTAGTTTAGCTATATAGTTCAAAGTATATAAGTAAGTTTCTCTATATCTAACGGTTTTAATAGTTCCTCTATCGCGTTATCGGGATCCTATTACAATATAGCGACGTTACTAACGTCGCTATATCGAAGTTGTCGGGTATCCTATATAATGCTCTAATAAGGCTGACTGCGCTTAGCCTTGTACTGGCTAGATGTAGTAAGACCGTAACAAGAGTATTCTTGTTCTTAAACTAGACCTACTGTTATCTCTTTGACTTGCTTCATTGCTTGTGTTCTGTCTCTTCGTTATAAGAGCTCTGACCAAATATACTCGTTCATTTATATAAGACAACGGTCCCCCTGGTCACTCATCCTTTCTTACGACTTATAACTATAGTAAGCCTAATATTATATCTTTCTATAGTACGTTATAATAGCTATAATATATACTTATATAGCTCTATAGGTCTTCTCTATAAAGCTGCTTATAGGTAGCTTTATACTTATATACTATAGAGACAATAACTACTAATAGATTATTAAAATATAGTAACTTTATATAAGTATATTATAGCTTTAAATATTTTAATTAGCTGCTCATCTACTACTTTTAATCTAATCTATTATTTCTTGTTACTATAGTACTTTACTAAATAAAAAATAAAGATAGTATAGTAGTAAGTAATTACCTAGATATTAGGCCTAGAAGTATAGTAGTTAGATAGATAGTATATTTTTTAAAGATGTCTCTAGATATAAATATCTTATAGAATAGTAAGATAGTAGTAAGAAGAATATAGATAAATTATAAGTAGTATTAGTTTATCAGAATATAACTAGAGTATTATTTATATAGAAATAAGCGCTATAGTAAAATAAGTAATAATTATAATATATATTATTTAAGTAATTATATCTTTATAGCGCTTAGATAGATTTATAGTATATATAACTTAATATACTACTAGTAAGAGAGCTAATATAGTAGTAAATTTAGTATATACTAAATAATAAGTATATTACTACTATACTATAACTTAGATAATACTATATTAATATCTAAGGCTAATACTATAGCAGTACTAAATCTAGCGTACTACTATCTTTCTAGTAATACTAATTCTAATAAGTACTATGTTGGCTCTATACTAGCTCTATATATATCTTATAGCCTAATCTCTAAATTTAGATACTAGTAAACTCTTATTTAGAATTATTATATAATTGTTCTAGAATAGTATTAACGCTATATAATACTAAGACTAAAAACATAAGTTAATTTAGATCTTATAACTACTACCGCTACTAGAATAGCTTTCTAATCAATAGTATAGTTATAACTATTATTATTAGTAAAACAATAGCTAAAATTAAAGCTAAGCTAGTTTTACTACTATATTGCTATAATATAAAGACTTTATTATAGACCTAAGATCTAGAAGTAGTCTAATTTTTACTCAATATTTAGATTTCAATCTAGTCTTAGTATAGATATTAGCTATAAGATCTAGAATATATAATTTTATATTTTTTCTTCTAAGTCTAGCTTAGCCTAGTAGGTACTATACTAGATAGTAGAATAGCTTTCTATAGTAACTTTTAGTCTTTAGATCCTAAGTACTTAAATAGTAGATATTATTTTAAAGGCTTTTTTATAATAAGTATTTAAATACTGAAATTATATTATAGAGAGTAAGAATATTTCTATATCTAGAGTAATAAAAGCTTCTATATTTACTATAGTAGTACATACATACTTAGTATATATATATAAATAATAGAGTTAGACAAAACACTATATATATAACCTTATTAGTATATAAGCTTAGTCTAGTAATTATCTAAATTTCTTCTTACTTATCTATATTAATAACAATTAGTATTTTAAATTTAATCTTAGTATCAGTATTAGTCATAAGAATAAAGTCTATATAATATAGATAGTATAATAATAGTAGAGAATTAAATATAAAATAATTTTAAAAAGTACCGCTAGGCTTATCTAAGTCTTCCTTAAAGAAGAATTAGCTATATAATAATCTAAAGCTATATTACTATCTAGCAATACTAATACTAGATAAAAAGCTATTCTACTATCTAGTATATTATCTAGTAGCCTAAGCTAGACTTAGAGGTAAATATTAAATTATAAATTTTAGATCTTATAACTATAATTCATATTAGAGCTAGATTAAAATCTAAGTCTAAAGTAAAATTAGATTTTTCTTAGCTTATAGATAAATAATAAAGTCTTTATATAGTAATTATTTAGCTTAGGCTATTATAATAATAATAATAATAATTATAGCTATATATTTAGTAAAAAAAGTTCCTCTATTAGTAGTAGTAGCCATAAAACCTAAATCAATATATACTTTTAGTATCAGTATTTTATAGTTTTAAAATAATATTAAAATAAATCTTTAATAGTATCTAGACTTAGAAATTAGCCTATAAGTTTACTATTATATAGTTTTTATATTTAAAACTCTAAGTTAGATTGAACCTAGCTTTTATCTAGCTTTATCTAGTCTATATTAATCTAAGATTGATCTAGTTTAGTAGAAATAGCTGAACTTTATATTTTTAACTAAATTATAGACTAGACTTAATTTAATATATTTATATATATATATATCTTAAAGTATATAGATTAGATCAGTAAAAAGAACTAAGAATATAGCTTTATAAAGAGCTATAATTATATACTAACTCTAAATACTA
This sequence comes from Arthonia radiata, assembly GCA_002989075.1. NCBI lineage: Eukaryota > Fungi > Ascomycota > Arthoniomycetes > Arthoniales > Arthoniaceae > Arthonia > Arthonia radiata. Next base: position 840,171 of record PSQN01000007.1, read on the forward strand.
ACAATATATTATATATACTTATTAAATATTAAAAGTATTAAAGAAATATATAGTAGTATAAATATATCTATTATATATAATATTAAAGATAATATATTAATTATATAGAGAATTATCTATTTTATAAAGTAACATATTTAAAAGCTAGAGCTACTTTTAATTTAATAAAAATTATTTACTAGCTAAAGTATTCAACTTAATTAGAGTAACTAATAGATAGGTATCTAGAGAGGAGATAGATTAGATTATAAAAAATAGAAAAGAACTCTCTTTTTTAAAATAATAAATGTATTAATAGCTTCTAAAACTAGTAAAACTATTATTTAAAAATCTTTTAAGTAGTAAGAAAGCTATAGTATATCTAAACATTTCTATAATACTAAGAAATTCTAATCTAGACTTTTAGAAAGTAGGTAGACTAAAAATAAATATATATAATTAAATAAATTAAAGTTTGAGAGATATTACTTTCTTAAATCTATTAAAATTCTTTTGAAGCTACTATAAAGAAGCATATAGATCTATTTAGAAAGGATTAGAATACAAATTAATAGAGCTAGTAGTAGTAGTATACTATACTAGCTATCTAGCTTTTATCTATAGATAATTAAAATATAATACAGAGCTATATCAAGAAAGTTCCTATACTTTATAATTACTAGAGTTATTGGACCCTTCTCCTACCCCCTTTTTGAAGTAGTAAGGGTTATATAACCCTAACCAAAAAATCTTCTATTAATTTACTTCTAAACTTCTATTCATTACTACTACTAGAACTACTATTATAAAATACTATTAAATTAGTAGTAATATAACTATAATATTTTATATTATAAGTTAGTAAAAAGCTACGCTATTAAACTAATAGTAGGGCTACTTAGCTATTGTCTTTTAAGTCTAGAGATAATCTTAGTATTCTTATTACTATTAAACTAATACTATCTCCTCTTCTTCTCTATAGTATCTTTTTAATACTTATTATCTTCTTCTAGCTTAATTATCTTCTTAACGTACTATACAATCTTTTTAATCTACTAGTAGATATACTTCTAAGTTGGATTTTTTAATGCTCTTCTAGATACTAGATAGCTTACTATATTAGTTAAAGTTATAGTACTAAGATATCTTTCTTTTTAACTATAGCTAGTAAGGCTTAATTATATTTAAGTTAGAACTATTACTAGGCTATAGAAGATACTTAATCTTCTATGTTAAATAGATCTTAGTATTATAGTAGTTAGTATATAGCTTAGTACTATCTTTATAAAAACCAAAATTATAATACTTAATAAAAGAAAGAAGCTTCTTTTAAAAAATTAGCTTATAGTATTAGTACTATTCTATTTTACCTTTTTAAAACTTTTACTTATACTTTTTAGATATAGTATTCTAACACTACTCTAGCTTTTTACTATCTAGATTCTAAAGATCTATTCTCTATATTATTATGTTAAGTTTCTACATCTTCTTATTCTTCTCCTTAATAAGGCTATTCTACTATACTAGCTCTAGCTTAGCTACCTTCTTCTCTACTACTATCTCCTTTATCTAGTAGTAGTAAGAGCTTTTATAGTTATAGAAGAAAGAGCTCTATAATATAAACTCTAAGAAGCCTTTCTACTAATACTATATTACTATTAGCTTATATATCTTCTATACTATTTACTAAATATACTTACTACTATAGTACTAGCTAAAGACTATACTAGTCTTATTAGTCTAGATAATCCTTTTCTAGTCTTTAAGGATCTAGTCTTTATACTTAAGGTACTACTTTAATAAATTATTATAGATCTTCTATATAAAGCCTAGCTTTCTAGTAGACTTTATCTTATAGAGCTCTATAGCTTTTAGTATCTTCTACACAGTAGTATAAGAGATAAAAATATTATAAGAGGTAAGTAAATACTAAGCTAAAGTAATATAGGTAAGTATATAAGTATTATAGGTCTATTTAACAATAGATATAACCTTCTTTATTACCTTCTTTATTATCTTTAGTAGCCTTCTACTATACTTAGTACTTATTAACTACTTATTCTTTAACTAGAAGCCTTTACTAGGTAAGTAGCCTCTATTATAAGCTTTCTTATACTAGTACTATATAATTTAAATAGAGATATTAAGGCGCTTAGTAACTCTCTTATTAATCTAGCCTATCTTTTTTAATACTATAATCTAGGTATAGAGGGTAATACTAAACCCTTTATTAGCTATTATAGAAAGTAGGATAATAGCGGTAGTATAGTTACTATAGTAGAGAAAAAAACTTTATACAGTTTAGATAGAGATTACTAATATTTAGTATAGTAGTAACTTCTATATATAGGCTAGATATTATAGAATGTAGGGACTTTCTTAATATAGCTCTATAAGAAGCTTACTTTTATCTAGCTTAATTTCTACTTTTTAGAAATAACTTTTTAGATAGAATAGAAGCTATAAATACTAGTGAGTTGGTTTAAGTATCTTAGTTCTTAGATAATAAGTTTGGTATATACTATCTACTATACTATATATTTATGAAGTTAGATCTATTAAAGTATTATCTTTATTATCTAGTTTAAAACTTAGTATCTATTCTATACTATATCTAAATAATCTAGAGCCTATACTACTTAAATAATATTATAAGCCTATAATATCTACTATATTATAGAGCTCTTTTTATAGACTCTCTTATTACTAGTATATTAAATTAGCCCTAATTTAAGGTTTAGTTTTAATCTAGTTTAGATTAGCCCTGTATATAATCTAAACTAAATCTAAAGTAGAGATTTAAATTAATCTAGATTAATCTAATTTATACTACTATATTTCCTAATAGAGTAATTATAAAAAACAAATAACTCTAAAAATTATAGATTATCTAGAGTACTAAAAGTAGCTTAAACTTTACTTTTTTTTAATATATTCTACTTCTATTTAAGAATAAAATAAACTAGATTTCTAGATTATACTAATACTTTTTATAAAGTATCTAGTTTTAATTAAGATCTTTAACTAATAATATTTAAATTAAGAAAATAGTAGTTAAATTAGATTTATAATAAATCTTTTAGTAATATTAAATATAGAATCTTAACACATAGTAGAGTAGCTAGTAAAAAGCTTCTAGATCTAAATATAATTTAATAATTATATTATCTGTAACTAAACCTAAATATAAATATAATTATCAAATCAATAGCTAATCTTATATTTCCCTTTCAAAGTACTAGTTAAAAGAAGTATTTTAGTAGGTCTAATCTAAACTGTAAGTTCTAGTATTATTGCTACTAGCTCTAAACATAATCTATATCTTAAAGATAATAGAAAGCTAATTCTATAGTTAGAATCTATAATCTATATTAATTTTAATTTAAACTAAAGCTAAACTAATAAATTAGTTCTATATATAATCTAAACTAAACTAAAGTAGACTAGATTAAACTAAACTAATCTAGATTACTAGAACAATTTAATATACTACTTATTATAATAAAAGACTAACTTAAATTATATATAGTATTTCTATATTAGACATATATACTATATATAAATAGATCTTAGCCCTATATAGCCCTATAGTTTTATTTACTTAGAGCTCATTATATTTGTTATATTTATCTTACTATATATTCTTATAATATTACAAATCTACAATTTTTACTGTATTATATAGCTCTTCTTATAGGCTCTCTTTTCTATATATTATAAGAAAAAAACTAACTTAGATTATATATAGATAAGTATTAGCTCTATAAGCTCTAGAGGCTTAGTAATCATGTTCTAGCTTTTAAAATAGAATATAAACTAAAACCAATATATTTTTATTTATGAAATTAAAAATATCTTAGTTTTAATAGATTCAAAAGATATATATTTAAATTTTGTATAAACTAGTATTTATTAATTTTAAGTTAAGTTATTTTTAAAGACCTAAGATATAGCCTCTAGTAATTACCTCTTTAGAAAATAATTTAGCTTTAGCTATATTAAATAGATTATTATATTCTTATTAAGAATACTCTAGAAAAAATTTATAGAACTATTATAAATAATTATAAATATCTATAGATCTTAATAATAGTTTTATTTTTCTTTTCTTATTTTATTAAAAGTAGTATAGAGTAAGTTTAATAGGGAGTTCAAAGTTATAAGGTACTAATAACTATATATAGATTATAGAAGAAGTATAGACTATAAAATTTATAATCTCTTTAATATCTTAGATAGTAGATTCGAATAGAGTACGATTTTCTGTAGTTTACTTAAGCTTCTACATGCATATAGATGTGTACGTGCACGGGCCACTACACCCAATAATTGAAAGCATGCTACAGGATAAGCGGCAGTCCAAATCTCTTATCTACAATCTGCGATTGTACATGTCAGTCACTATGATAGTGACATCAGTCCTGCAAGCAATCACACGACAGCCGCTGATAGCTGAGCGGCGTTTGATGCAAAAGGGTACCCCCATCCTTTGGATTCACGCCGGTGGACAGCTACACGACTCTGCACTTGCTTGCTTACCCCTATCGCTTAGTGTAAAAGCCTTCCCTGATGGCTCCCAGCATCAAAGCCGCTGTAATCCTGGGCTTTCTCCACCTCGCCGAAATCATCTCAAGCCAGTCATGCATCACCCCGAAAATAATGATCGTGAGCATGTTTCCGCCGGAGGGCGACGTGTGGTACAACATCCCCGAATTTGACCTGCTTGCAAACAATGTCACGATCCCGGGGTTGTCGCCTTTGTATCCAGCTGTGCATTGCACCTACGACAACGAGATCTGTCAAGTCACAATAGGCGAGGCCGAAATCAATGCCGCAAGCTCTGCTTCTGCGTTGGTCCTCTCGCCGTTGTTCAACCTCACGTCGACATACTTTTTGATCGCCGGCATTGCGGGTATCAATCCAGATGAGGGCACTCTCGGTGACGTAATATTTGCGCGCTACGCGGTGCAAGCTGCTTTGCAATACGAGTTCGACGCGCGCGAGATTCCAAACAACTTCAGCACTGGATACTTCCCACAGGGCTCGACCAACCCTAAAGAATACCCTCAATCCATATATGGGACGGAAGCATTCGAAGTCAATACGGCGCTCCGTGAACTCGCCGTTGGCTTCGCACAGAGCGCAATACTGAATGACTCAACTGACGCCCAAATCTATCGAGCGAATTACGGGCCAGCACTGCTTGCTTCGAGTGCACCTAGCATTCGCAAATGCGATGTTACCACCTCGGATGTGTATTTCTCAGGCACATTGATCAGTGTAGCCTTGGGGAATTACACTAAGCTTGTCACCAACGGTACAGGCGTGTACTGCACGACTGCGCAAGAAGACAACGCGACCCTGGAAGCTCTGTTACGAGGAGCCGTGGCAAGGCTGGTCGACTTTAGCAGAATCATCATCATGCGGACCGCGAGCGACTTCGATCGGCCATACACTGGAGAGAGCGACTTGCAAAACTTGATATACGAGGAACAAGGGGTAAGTCCGTTTCCGAATTGTTGCTTTGTGCGTGTATATATTGCAATCTTCAAGTCGGCGTTACGACTCATGCTGCCATTTCCTACGTCTGCATGCCATGTAAAGGTTACTGCAGGCCGCAAGACCAGCAACAAACTCCCTGACGTCGCAGGCAAGAAGTCTGCAGAGTTCACGCGACAATAGTAAATGCTCTCGAAGGTGTCCATGTAGTACAAGCCTTGGTTGTGACAGCTACCCTCAGCTAGTCCAACACACTTTTGATTCCGTAAAAGGCCATGCTGCAGTGACCCGTTCATCGTGAGCATTGGCTTGCCTTCTCTACTGTGTTTCTCTCATACTCTGCAACAGGTAACTCGCTGTCAGGGACACTGTACCTAAAGTTAATCATAAGACATGATTAAAGTTCGATGTCTTCTGAAAAGCCAGAGGCCTATCCAGCGGCTTTTCGCCGCCAACGCTGTGTCTCAGCACTGTGGAAGCTCCCATGAAAGATAGAATGTCCTGCAAGTTCCACTCAGTAGGTTAGCACTGAGTTTGATGACATAAAGTGTCGGTATTCGGTAGGCTTTTAGAGTTCTCGCGCGATAATTAGGCCGTCTCTGATGCATGCGCAAGTCATAAGTGTAGGGTCTCCCAAGCGTAATATTCGTGCGACAACTTGAGCACAGACTTCGCCGCCCTGTAAAGGGATTCAGTCTTATATCGCTCATGCATTGTCCGCGTTGTACATGTATCTAAACGACCTCTCGTGCGCTTATTCTCTCTTTGTTCTGCGCACCTACAAAAGTCAGCAAGCTTACCATGTTGAACAGGGTTTTGAACCAGCCCTCCAAAACATCTACCTGGCCGGTCGTGAGATTGTGAAAGGCATTCTTGAGGGATGGAACAGCACATTTTCAGCAGGCATACCGGCTCAGAACTATATTGGCGATATCTTCGGATCGCTCGGAGGTATACCCGATTTTGGGAACCCCAACTATAACAACAATCCAGTAAGAAGAAGGTCTATGCCGGGTTTCAAGGGGCGGCAGCTGAAGGCTGCGTGGAAGCTGCGCTATGTCATCTAAAGAGGCAGATTCACGAGGTTGACCATGGTTAAAATTAGAACATTCATTCTGCGGAGCCTTCATGCTAGATAGACCAAGCAACACGAAAACTCTCCCATTGTTACACCTGGCACTACAACCCACAACTCGCGTTTCCAACCTATTTTTGACCAGTGCGGATCTCTTATAGCACCCTACATCATCTCTTCTTCTACCTGTTAGGCTACTAATCGGCATTTAGGCTCCTATACTGCTACCAGCGACAGTAAACCCTTGTCATGAGCAACGTGCCAGTAAAGCGGTACTTGTAACATAAAGATGCTAATGCGCCGAGAGGGAGGTAAAGCTACTGGCACTCCCGATATACCAAGGCCAGGTACTTTGCACGTCTCAGTCCCCAGTTCTGACCAGCCAATCCAGCTCCCTCTGCATCCCGGGCTCCACGACCTCCTTGAATCGAGCCAGCGACAAAACATCGTGGTCACGAAACTTGAACCTGGGAATGACCGTCTATCAAATGCAGATCAATTATATTAAATTTCTGAGAAGCTCGCAAAGACCATTCGAAAGTTCTTTTAAAAACGAACGGCAATTGATCTCGGGTGTTCATCAGAGCCTGGCCGAGTACCGCCATGTCAGATGATTCCAAACCACTACGGTGTTTTACATTTACTTCCCATACAAAAGCGAAGAATGAAATCTGGGTACCGAGTTTGTGAGCTGACCTTGCAGAATCATCATCTCGCATCTTCCCTCACGACGGATGATTAAACACCAACGCACAACCATACTGCGCAAACACTGGGTTGATTTGGCTCGCGATCCACTCCAAGCTTCCCAACGCCACGTCGGGTTCGTTCTGTACCTCGCCCGGCACGTTCTCCGTCAGCAGCTGGTAGAGTAAGCAGATAAAGTCCCCAGCCGTAGCATCACTAGGAATCTCCCCGTTTTGAATGATGCCGAACGTCGTGTTCAGCGCCAGAAAGTTGCCCGCGCCGGCATTTCCACCAAAGGCCCGCGGGTACTTGAAGTACTGGTACTGCGTCTCGTCGGCGATCTCGGCGACGGTGTAGGCAGTGTCGCGGTTATGCCAGTTCGTGGGGAGGCGCTCAGGGACGTGAGACCATGTGCCGTCGCCGTTGTCTTCTGCGCCAAACCAGGTGGAGATGGTGGGGAGGTCAGCGTCATTGGTGCTGCCCGGCATGACATTGTAAGTGAAGGAGGCAGCGCTGTAGAGCAGGATGGCCTTGGGGCCAAAGTAGAAGTTGTCGTTCGTAGCCTCGGAGTCGTCCCAGCGTTTGGCGCGGTAGGCGGCGATGGCGTCGCGGTTGAAGAGGCCGCCGCCGTACTGCTGGGCGTGCTCGTAGAAAGATTGGAAGAGCGTGCCGTTGAAGGTGAAGTCGTCGCCGTAGAAGAAGAAGTCGTCGCGCGTGAGACTGGTGTCGGCTTCGAAGCGGTCGTGGCCGTCGAGGCCGGGCTCGTTGCCAAGGGCACCGGCTACAGCGGTGCGGGATGTAGCGTCGCAGCCGATGCTCATGCGCGTTGTGGTGATATCGCCGTCAAGGGCGATGGAGCGGACAGCTATGATCAGGGCGAGGTCGTACGCGAGGTTGAACAAATTTTGTTGAGCATCCATAAGCTGCGAAGCATGCATCAGCGCACTGAGTTCGTTACAGCGCCTCCGCCTGGGGCAAGTGCTTTCGATATGTCTTGAGGCAACGCAAACACTTCGTCACTTGTCCAAGCCGAGGAATGCAGGGTGGGCTGCTGCGAGACTTACCTCCGCGAAGTTCGTGACCCCGTCATGTGAGAGGAACTAATTGTAATCGTCAGTCACTCGTATCAATGCTCTAGTCAACAAAGAACAACGCACATTATGGTTCGCGGCAGTGTTCATGCCAGGGCACGGACCACGGATGTCATTGGGCCCAGGCTCGGTGTACTCATGAGCTACATCACCTGGCGCGGGAACAGGTACGCCTCCAATGCCGGTGCCAGGCAAGCCAAGATTCGCTCCAGTATACGGAAACAGAGGATTGAAGGGCGCAGCTCCGGGATGGTCCGCATTGAAAGGGCAGAACTCCGCCGTTCCTTCGTCGACGAGCACGGTCTGACGCTTGGCCCTGCTGTGTGGTTGTGGGTTGGTCTTCATTATGGATGTGTCAATCCCGGGAAGGTCTGCCATCCAAGGAAATGCCGAAGCACCAACGGCGCACAGCGCAAGGGAGACCAGTGAAGAGACCATGATGAAGATGAACTGGCTCGATGCTTGCTGTTGATCAGAAGCAGCACAGATGAGATGAGGTGAGAACGACAGTCCTTAAGTAGAAAGCACTCCCTCCCAACCCCTACAAAACTCTCCGAGGATCAAATCTTGCAAGCAGGCAATTGAAGTCAACAAACCGGACATAACTAGCAAGAGGGAAACTCTCACCCAGATGGCCTTCTACGACGATCCAGGCGACACTCCTGCTACTTTGGCATACGCTCTACTCTACTGGAGCACCTCACTGTCATGCTTCAGCCTCGGCTTCCGCATACGCAGATCTCAATACTAGCTTGGAAAATGTACGAAACACTTGTAGGTTCATTCGCAGTGTTCATGGACGTGGTTCGCGGCGCCCAAAATGTGGAGCTGAAAGCACGGCGCGGAAGAAGCGCGTGGTCCATCATCTTACCTCGCTTGTTGGAAAGGGCCAATATCGTTCCGACCACGTATCCGCAAACGAGCAACAATACTGATGAGAAATGTGCCAATGACTGCTACCAAGCCTTTGAAAATGGTTAGTGCGTTCCGGAGAGACTGTGTATTGGTTGGTCAGATAGGGTCCCGCCTCTCAGGTCCAGGCTCGGTCAGCGTCTAGTGACCAAAAGGCGTGGCATCCCGCATGAGGAGTTGCAGAACAGCGTCGTACAGTCTATCAATCTGGCAAATGCCCAAGAAACGACCGAGGCAGGTAGAATTCCCCAAGAGCTACTGGTTCTCTACAGTTGGAGCAGGAACAGTCATCCAGGCGGAAATAGGCGATCCGGACGGCTCTGCTCAGCTTGTAAGGTAGCCCACCGGCGCCATCCCAGAGAAGTCGAATCAACAATCGAGGCTCGCCAGAAGTAGGACGAGGAGTACGGAGTAACAGTTTCCGGTTGGCGTGGCGGCGTGGAGGTCATGAAAGACGCCTCAGTTGCAGATCATAGCCTTAGCGTATTATAGTGTTGCCAGCGTGGGGACGGTAGGAGCTGCCAGAAAGTACTTGAGACACCGACGAGAGTTGCACGGGTCGACGAAACCTGCTTGATGAGCAGTCCGGTTGCAGGGGTGGATGAGATAGCCGTTGTGCCACATGACTCGCTCTTGGCAGCTTGTTGTCCCGGGCCAATGGCAATGAGCCAATTACTAGCCATATTCAAGGGTGGATGCTGGGCATGTACTCCGTATGTCTTGCTTCTTTGAGATGCGATGTTATTTACAGCAATTTGGACGTATATGAGCCTCGGTGTCGACTGGCTGGCTATGCGCACAAGTAGCCAGCAGTTCTGGAGCACGTTTCCCAAGGCGTTCCTCAAGAGTAAGGACTTATGAGCATCTGCAGAAAGCCTCAGAGCATCGCAATACTCATGAGATCGTGTCGCTGGTCGAGCTAAGAAGGACGCGACACGGTAGGAGAGGGGTTGCGTGATAGAAGATCGCTTCAGGTTGGTGTCGCTATGTTTTGGCGTAGTCCCGCTGAAGCGGTCGTTCGGCGTAGTTCTCTAAGCATACTTCCCTACAAACTGCACCACAGCACCATCAACCTCCTTGGGGTGTGAAAACGACAAAAAGTGCTGACCACCCTCAACTACTTGCACTCTAGCATCAGGCGAGTTGGCAAACAGCTTGATCTCCTCCTGTGCATTATCGACGCTGTAGACTGCATCAGACGTCCCGTGCATCCACCTATACGCCTAACATTAGCACATTCTACAGTGGCCAGACTTGTCAGACGGTCTGCAAGCTTACAGCACAGGGCACTTCACATCGAACAGGCGTCCATGAAGACCATCGCGCTCCCGTAGGTTGATCGCCGCCATGCGGATCCTCCTCCGTCCATCATCCCCTTTGTAGTTCGCTTTGATCTCGTTGCGCCAGAAGTCGCGCGTGTCGCTTGGGCACTCTTTGCCGAAGCCGATGTCAATGAGCATGTCGCAGAAGTCGGTGCTGGGCTCGAAGTCCGGCGTAGGCTTCGTGGTCGTCCATTCGTTTATGGAAGGGGTTGTGGCTGCTGCGCCGTCCCTTGCAGTCTCTGTTAGCTTTGAGATTGGGGATCACCGCCTCAGGACAGCTTCCAACGCAAGCTTGTAAACTATGGACAGCTTTGTGGAGAGCATGACTTACCAGCAACCCAACGCGCGGGTACGATCGGTCTCAGCATCCATTGAGGTCCCGAGCGGGATGATGCCTAGGATCTGCAAACTGTAAGCACCTTTCCTACGGCCACGGTTTGGTAGGTAGGACACTCACCCTATCCGGTGCGAGCAGCGCCATCCTCGCCGTAATCCAGCCACCTTGCGACGTGCCAAGCACGAACGCCTTCTCGATCTTCAATGCATCGAGTACTTGCAAGTTCATAATTGCGGCTGTCAACGTCAGCTCACTGCAAAGCTCGGCCACTCACAGATGCATCAACATACTATCCCAATACGTGAAGTTATCAACACCAGACTTGACACGCGTCTGGCCATGTCCGAGCAGCTCAATAGAGATGAGGTTCATGGCGGCATTGAGGTCTGCATTCCCGTATTGATTTTCGTATAGCTCAGAAGACGTCGTAAAGCTATTGACGAGGACGAGCGTGGGCTTGGAAGGGTCGTAGGGGTGCGGCATCTGGTAGGCGGCGTCGATGCCACCCAGATGGGGGACTTTGACGATTCTGGTGTTTGGCATGATGATCAACTTTATGGCTCTGCTGGACGGTGGATAAGCAAGGGAGATCAGGGACGACTTTTGGTTCGTTTTTGTCCAGAGCGACTTTGGGTCTCTTCAAATGAGATTGATTCTGCCTACGAAATTATTTTACAATTTAAATGCGCTCAAGGGTACGAAGGATGTCGAAGAGAAAGAAGAGCAATGACATGATGCATACAGCACTGGTGCGCATAAGCTCCCCCACATGGAGCAATGACCTTGGCAGCTTAAGTCTACCTTTCGCTCGAAAGGAAGGCAAAATGCTTTGGGCTCTGCTAGTAGAAAGCAATTGATTGTAAACTCTTTCGCTTTTACTGAGACGTACGGATACCTCAGAGATGATATATTGGTTCTCTATGCTTATGTAACTTTTCTAAAACGATACTCGATACAAAGGCACAAGTGAAATGGCGATTGTTCATCCTACACGGCTCAGTAACATTGGCACTGGCGTGTGAGACGCACTGTCTACTCCTCGCACTCCTCATCCTCACCGTCGGTTCCGGTAGCTGCTCCACTGCCCGCACCAGCACCCGCGCCAGAAGACGTAGACGGTGCGGCAGGCTCATCGTCGCAGTACTCACCCTCGTCATCGTCGGTAGATGTAGGCGTGGAGGGAGCAGCGCCGGTACTTGTCGCAGTGACTGCAGTGATAGACGTGGCTCTGACCGAGGTTTGCATGGTGGTTGGGCGCTGACCAGCTCCGGACGAACCCGCCGCCGCAGATGAGGACGGCGCAGAAGTTGAGACGGAGGCGCTGCTGCCAGCACCAGAGCCAGCGTTGCCCGTCGTGCTGCCACCCGTGCTGCCGCCACCGCTGCCGTTCATGGTGAAGTCGATGCAGGCCTCGTAGGTTTGATTAACAGTGGCAGCGTCCCACCAGTGTTGAATCACGCATGCGCCTGGCTGCGAACATTGCGAACCAAGGTCTGGCATGGTGATTGAGAAATTGAGCTCATCGGGTGGGGTGTCTGTTGCGGTGCTGCCGTAGACATCCCATGACTTCAGAGGCGCGCCGATCACCCGGTTCGTTGCAGTGTCGACCACTGACACGTTCGCCCGGCCATCGCTGTTGATCGAGCGCATCAGTAACATAGAGGAGGTACAAGAGGTCAGAATATGCACTCACTGCTTGGCGTGGATTTCGTACACTACAGGGATGACCTGACCCGCTGTGTACGCATGAAGCTGAGCTCCTTTTGAGTCGGCGAACTGGTATCCTTTGCAGATGTCCAGGTTGCACTTCGTAGCGTCGTAGTCTTGCTGGGTAGCGCCGACCGACTTCTCGGCCTGGACATTCCCATAGTGATCCGAGTTCTGGTTGTTGAAGACTTGTTGGCCGCAGGCAGCCTGTGACACATTAGCAAGCGATAAGACAAAGACGCTTCTGCACATATCTTACCTGCATAGCTGGCCCAGGCATGCGAGGTTCTGGCGAAGAGAAGTAGCCATGGGCGTTGACGACCGAGACCAAAGCGGCCCCGAGGAGCAGTTTAGAGACTCCTTTGTACATTGTTTTGATAGGGAGATTGTCTTTCAATGGCTGATGTGATTGTTGCTCAAGAAAATAAGTTGGGTCGATGTATAACCGGACGTGGACAGCGAGCGTCAAGCAGCTGGGATCTTGCGGTGATAGAAACGAGTGACTTTGGTCAGACTGTACCAGCAGTAGAAGAAATGAACGTGAAGGGCAATGCCAGCAGCGTCGCAACAATCAAACAGCCAAACGAAAGATGGGCGTGGGAGAGACATCAGCTTGGCTGAGGGATATGTACAGGTTATATGAGGCTCTGCAAGATTGTGAGGACTATCTGATCCTAGTCGTATCAATCGAACATGCTTTCGGCGAAGAGTCAAGACTGGCGAGATTGTGACAGCGCGTGCGAATCGCCGTGTGGAGTGTTTCAGCATGCATGCGGACGACTCGGAGGACGATAGATACTCGAGATGTTGCCATGAAACATCTTGCATCATGCTGATATCTTCACACTGTTCTTGGACGTCTCTCCGGTACTTTTGGTTGGTTTAGGAACGCCGTGCAGCACTGCATATGCATTAGAATGTGAAAATGGATCAGCAGCGGACAGATGAGGTTGAGAGAGGAGTTCCACTCAGGGTGGAAGCGGATCCTTGCGCTGCTACAAGCGCCCGGCCTCAGAGATCGTGGCACCTGCCTAATCAAGCCAATATGAGACGACCTCCCCTAAACACCTTTAGTCGAAACATCTTACACGCCTGGCGTATTCGCTATAGCTCAATGGCCAACCTTCGAGGTCTGTCCACGCCAAGCTTGCTCCACACAGTCAACTTTCAAGCCCCTCCCGACCATTCATTGAGATTCTCGCTATTGGTAGTAAGCGCTTGACCAAGTAGTACCACTCACTCGCGAGCTTCCGACCTTGCTACACGGCGGCACGCTTGACAAGTCTTGTCTACGACGTTATCTGTACTGCGCTAATATTCAAGTGCCACCCAGGTGAAGAAAGCCATGGGAGCACCATAACTAGAGGCAGCTGAGTCAATGCGCAAGGCGACCGAAGCAGAATGCTAAAGGCACGCCGAGTGCAAAGACTTTCAATCTGCGCACGTTGACTGATTGGCACGTCATGGTATAATGGACGGTGACAACTCAAAGATGTGCGGTGGCTAGCAGTCCTTGAATGGTTAAGAGGGGATTTGGCGAGGCGAGGTTTCATTTCCTGGACTGCTGGGTCCGCCTTATGCAAGTCAACAATCGACACGGGAGAAGAGTTGACCTGTTATGCGTGTTATATTACTGCTCATACACTCGTACATTCATGCTCTCGTTCGCGTTACTCATCGTCGTCAGCGTCCTCAGTCTCGCCAGGAGATAGCGGAACGTCCATGACGCGCTCGCCCGCCCTCTGAAGGAAACGACGGGATAATGCGCGCACAGCTTTCCATACAGTCTGTACAATGTCAGCCGTCACTTTGTGATGTTCGCAATGACCGTGTGACTGCACTCACAAACAGAAATGTACAAATCCCTACGATCAGTACGACCCAGCTGATACTCGCTGCGCGATCTCGTCCTGTGCTGCCAACCCTGGCTCCACCTCCCCATCCACCGCCTCCTATACGGAGCCAGTGGAAGGGACTGAGCGACCACATCATCTTCATAAAGCCAAGCACTCCTAGGCCGGCAAAGCCTTTTAGGAAATGCTCGGGCCATCCAATCACGTCGTCTTCTTCCCAGCGACGGCTCCTATCGTTCCAGTATCTGCGGTCGTAAACGACCTCTTCTTCACTGAATGGTATTGAAGCTATTGTGCCTAGTGGGTCCGCATAGGTATTGATAATTGGGTCTGCAACAAAGCCAATCAAGAAGACGCAGCCGAGGAAGATGGTCAGCGTGAGCAAGACTTGTGCTGCACTACTGCTAATCCACTTGCCCCAACGCATACGCTCCAGTCGGTACTGATAGTGGCAAGTAGGGCAAGTCCAGAAGTTACGCGTGCCGTAAGCTGGGTCCGCGTGTCGCCACGTATCGAGACAGCCTTCGTGTACGTATCGCTGGCTGCCTTTACACTTGCAGGGTCGAATAAGCCGTCCGCCATCTTCCGAGAAGTATGTGATATTTGGCATACTGCCAGCAAGGTATAAGGGTAGAGACTCAGACGGAGGCTGGTACGTTGGTTGGACCGTCTCCAGGCAGATGCGACAAGTGCGAGGCTTGTAATGCTTTTGCTTTTTGTGGCTGGCGTTGTTGTTTTGAGGCTCCGCACCATGCTGGAATGAAGCTCGGGACTGCTCTTGATTATCTTTGCTTGAGCTATATGTAGATGCTCCAGAATGCCCTGTGTCGGATTGCGCATGTGAGGAGGTATTTGTGCGGTGTCGCGACGAGCCGATGTCGTCGGGCCATGACCAGCCGCCGGGAGCGTTGAAGCCACTGGCATTTGACGCGTCTGTCATGTCGGTCAAATCGAGAGCTGACAATCTTTACAAGCCGTCTGTGTTGTCAGCGACGTTGATCCTGCAAAGGCTCCAGGTGCTCAAAGCAGCGAGACACGCTTGTCCGCATTGTTATGAACGTAGCGGCATCATTGCATGGTTGTCGCACAATGTGACGTTGATTATCGAGTAACGATGTCTATGCGCGACAAGTGCAAGTCTCCGAGACACAATCAGGGTGAAAGAACATGTGGGAGGTCAAGGCAACGAAATTCAGAAACGATTGCTGACAAACGTCACACAGAAGCACGATCTGCCAAGACCTCCGGACTAAGGATATCCCGTCCTATCCTTTTGTTTGACGCTGTGGCCTTGGTCAAGTCAAGATGTCTTTGCTTATTAGTCTCTCACTGCTCCCCGTTGACAAAGCTGCTGTATCTGCAGGTCTGAAGCTGGTATGCACAAGGTTGGTTTGCTGCCGATGTAAAATAGACACGAAACATAGCGCAGTATGCTGCGAACCTCTCAAGCGCTCCAAGAAGGAATTCACAGCATATGCGGTCCTTTCAAACTGTGGTTGACATCGCTCTCGTCTATGTCAATCACGTGGCGCATGATGTCCTGGTATACTATACACCGAAAACGCCTCGCAATCCTACCTAGTATTTACCCGCTCAAAAGCAGATCCACGTAATGTACTTGTTCATCCGGCTGCGGCAATCTTGCCGTACTCTATTTGTGAATGGGGCTCGCCGGATGCCATGAAGTTGGTCTCTGGGTTGCCTGTCGCTTTAGATGCTGAACATCTCGCCATTGTGGGACTGCTTCTTGAAATGACATCTGTAAAATAGAAGTTCTCGATGACCTTTTGCAAGGGATTGCCTGTTGCTCGGCTGTTCTTGTTTTGGTCAACGAGCTGCACTTTGCTGAGTGCCGCCAACTCGTTGCTGGTGGGTTCGACAATGTCGTACCGCCTTAAAGCGGGGCTTACCTCCTCCATGCGGTCTCGTAGGGTTTCGATATCGTCGTAAGGCAGCGGCGTGCCCAGATACTCGGATACGGCACGGATGATTTTCCAGTCATCCCGGGCAGCACCAATAACACTCGTAGCTGCGCGCGTCATTTGTACGCGCCCTTCTGTGTTCACATACGTGCCAGCCTTCTCTGTGTAAGCAGCACCCGGTAGGACGACATCAGCGAGGGCAGCGCCCCGGTCGCCGTGGTGGCCTTGGTAGATGACGAAAGCATCCTTTGGCAGGTCTGCCTTGGTGATTTCGTCCGCGCCTAGCAGGTAGATCATTTTTGGCGTAGTGTTAGCGACCTCGGGCGACGGCGTGGTGAAGCCGACCTCATAAGCACCTCCCCGAGCGGCAGATCTTTGTAGAACATTGTAGCCATTCCACTCAGGATTAAGCATGTTGGGCTGCTTGCTGACAAAGTTGCCAATGGTCTCAAACATTGCTTTTGCGTCAGCGTGTTCTGTTACGCCACTGCCAACAATGATCATTGGCTTCTGGGCGCCTTTGATAAGCTCGCCCCAGGGTCCGGCCAGCGCGCTCTTCAACGCAGCGTGGTCGTCGCCAATGTAGCTGATATCGAATGTCGAATCGAACGGCTCTCCAATCAGACCTACTTGCAAGTCTGTTCTTAGCCATTGCTTTCTGATTCGAGCATTGAGACCGGCCGCTTCCCAGCGAGGATTTGTGCCGACCAGTAAGATGACATCAGCTTCTTCAACGCCTGCGATGCCTGCGTTGAAAGCATAGTTGGCGCGTACGTCCGTACCATGAGCGATGGGAGCGCTGCCGTTGGGTTGATCCACAGCAAGGTTTTCGGAGTTGAGACTGTTGGCAAGGTCCTTCATTGCCATCAGTGACTCTGTATCAGTCAATTGTCCAGCGATAGCTTTGAATTCATCCGCCTTAGGTGCAAGCTTCTGATGAGCATTGCCAATCTCAACAAGAGCCTGCTCCCATGTACATGGCTGGAATTGGCCGTCGCGCCGTACCATTGGTGTTGTGAGTCTTTGAGTTTTCAGACCGTCGCATGCGAACCGAGTCTTGTCGTTGATCCACTCTTCATTTACGTCGTCGTTTAATCGTGGTATAATGCGCATGACTTCGAGACCTCTTGAATCTACGCGGATTGCTGACCCCAAGCCGTCTAAGACGTCAACTGACTCCGAATGCTTCAGCTCCCAAGGTCGTGCTCTGAATGCATACGGCTTCGATGTGAGTGCTCCAACTGGACACAAATCGATCACATTGCCGGACATTTCGGTGTCGAGATTGCGCTCGAGGTAGGTTCCGATCTCTAAGCTGTTGCCACGGCCTGTCGAGCCAAGCTCCGGAGCGCCAGCGACATCGTTTGCGAATCGAATGCATCGTGTGCAGTGAATACAGCGGTTCATGGAGGTCTGCAAAGTATTAGCTGCAGCACCACACAAATTTTGTGCCACAACCCACCTTGACCAGCGGTCCGATGTTTTTGTCTTCGACTGCACGCTTGCCACCCGTCTCATGAAAACGACCTCTGTCTGCACCATATCTCATTGACTGATCTTGCAAATCACATTCGCCACCTTGATCGCAGATTGGACAGTCGAGAGGATGATTGGCAAGCAGAAACTCCATGACACCTTCTCGCGCTTTGTGTGTAAGTGGCGAATCGGTCTTCACCACCATGCCGGGTTGCACCGGCCATGCGCATGAGGCGACTGGCTTTGGAGCTCTTTCGACTTCAACCTGGACTCACGTCAACGAATTGTGTCAATATTTGAAGACGTTCGCGCAGAACGTACAAGGCACATGCGGCAGTTGCCAGCTATCATGAGTTTCTCATGGTAGCAATATCGAGGGATGACGGTACCGGCCTTTTCGCAGGCTTGAATAAGGGAAGAACCAGCTGTGAGATAGCATTAGACGAGTTGGTGTGCGAACGGCGGCGAGGCTGAACGGAGGTCGTGAAGCGGGCCAGGGTATAGACAGTGCATCGTACCTTCTATCGATACCTTTTTGCCATCTGTACCATTGTTGTTAGCTTTGCAGCCTCATGGGTTGGTTGGGGAAAACGTACCAACAGTGAGTTCGACCTCTGCGTTTCGCCGGGTCGTCGCTGAAAAAGGCCGCGCAGCATTGAAGCCGACAAGCCGCCGTGAGCTCTGCAACGAACGCAAAGCTTGTCGGCGCAACATGTCTGCGTTGGTGAATCAGAGAAAGAGAGCGTGGACGGAGAGAATAGGGTAGAGAGGTTTGCCGCCGAGAGTGTCGATGACATCTAGTTTGCGCCGCCGCCGCTCATTGGAGGGACGCTCTAAAGAGGGTTAGGGTTGAGAGCACACAACAACTTCTTGCTTTCGCGACCTCATCTCTTCTTTCTTCTTCAACTCATTTCACGGGCATGGTTTGTTGTAGGAGCCTTCACCTCTTCGCGAGATCGATTGCTGTCTCCTCTACTATATGTTCAAGATGGATCTTCGCGCTGTAGCTGGAACGTTGGAGGTGTCTACATAGCACCCTTGAGCTACTTTCCTTACCAACAGCGCCACATTCCAATGTCATACAATTTGATATCATTCTGCCTCATTTGCATATCCTCTTGCTCGTAATCTGCACTCTCATACTTCTTCGACGTACCAAACTCTTCAGAGGCTACCACAGCCCTCCAAACAGCGAAATCTTCTCCTTCTGTGGGCCCACCGTCAGCGATTGACCACACGAACACTGAAAGATGATGGTGTCGCTGGTCTCCTGTCCTCGCTTTCGCTTTTTCCGCATGTCGACCGAGACGTTGCACTGGGTGCTCGACGATCCGTGCAAGATGACCTTTGCGGTATTGTGCATGGACGTAAGCTTCGTGTGAGAGGCCGCCAGCTGAATGTTCTGCTGCGTGAGACGGTCCTTTTCTGCTGTGACCGAAGAGATTTGCGTCTCAAGCGCTTGTAGGCGCGGAGTTTGGACTTTCAAGCTATTCGAGAGTTCGGCAATCTGACGATTCTTGGAGTGTGTTGCTTTTGTCTCTTTCTTGATCCACTCGCAGTGTAGAGCGTGCAGGAATTCGCGGGTATGGTAGTCAAGATGAACGCCTTCTTCATCAAGGCACAGCTCCTCCCGGTGATGATACGCGAACCGAACAAGTGCACTCCGCAGTGGCGATTCCGAATCAGTGATGTCGTAGACCTTCCTCACAATCTTGTTGAACCCATCGACCTCGTACTCAGGCTCGCCGGGGTCATCATCATTTGTGCTCACTCGCGTCGCGGACGGTGATAGCTCCTCAAGGATCTGAACAAACTTCACTTCCGCCAAAGTCGCAAGGCTCGGGATCTGAAAGTGCATTGCTAAGGCGAACACTTCGGCATTCACCAGCAAACGCGCGTTGGTGGGGGACAGATCATCTTCCGTTCCGATCGTGATCTGGAAGGGCACCAGTCGCTGTTGTTGGCCCTCACCACGTGCGCCCTCGGCTTCAGCGAGCTCGTAAGCTGGGACCTCAGCATCGCCATCGTCGACATACCACTCCGTATAAAGAAAAGCAAGTAAGCAAGCCAGCGCTGCTGGGTGAGCTTCAACTGTAAAGGGTCAGACAGATATCAGAAGCTAATCTGCATTTGTACTAACCTTTAATATCAGCGGCGCGGGCTCCGTTGGGCTTTTCCTCGCATTGTGCAGCAAGAACTGCGCTCTTGGGGCAGACTATCATGCGATGAGCTTTGAAGTAGATCCCGTCGCCACTGCTGGGGTCTCGACAGCAGAGTGTGATGTCTGAGTATTTCGGGTCTGTGAGGAAGTCGGGGATCGATGGGGTGTTGCTGCGCACAGATGAGGCACGCGTGGTGGTTTCTTGCTCGAGATTCATGCTGTCGAAGACCTTGCCTTTGCTCAAGATGTTAAAGTCTCGGTAATGTCACAGGCTTGAGAGAAATGTCTTGAAAGACGTGGGAGTTGTTGATGGAGGTTGCGAAAATTCACAGAGTTTGGGAAAGTGCCAGAGCTCAGTTCGCTTTGCGGATCTGTTGACGGTAGATAAGTGTGAAGCTGAGGCAGAAGGTTGAAGTGAGAGATGAAAGTCACTCTCTCGGGATGGAAAGGTGACCGGATGGGAAGTGGGAGGTGCATGTCACTCTCAAGCTCAACACCCATTGTTCCAACTACTTAGCCGCTTCCTCGATTCGATCTGTTCAGCGTTGGCACTCACTGGGGTCTACGCTCATCAATATTTCCTGCCATCGTACCCTCACCGACGCCGACTTGCTTCTCATTTCCACGTCAGCCTCCAACATCTCTCCGCTCACCCCAGCGCTCACCAATTTCGCTTCCCCACCAGCACTCACAGGCTTGACGGCCTGACGAATCCCTGCAGCTTCAAGCTCTCATCCTCGCTCACCAAGTTGAAGCCCTCCTCAGCAATTTTCAGGACCACGTCCCCACCTCACAAGATGTCAGCACCTACCAGTGGGCGCCACCACGGCCTACCAAGATCAAGAAGCGAAAGCGAGAGCGCCACGGACAATCAGAACATCCACGCCAGAAATGAGGAAGGAAGGATTCCAGAAGTGATCCTGAAATGCCCACATGACCTCACCCAATTCATTGTGGCAGAGTTCGCCTTAGTCGACAATTCAGAGGTGTTTAAAAATCTACTCACCGGCGAGACTCCAGAAGCAAAGACGCGCCAAATTGTGATCACAGATTTCACAGCTCAGGTATGTGCTTTCTTACAGCGGCTGCGCCGGCTTCGTTACCCTTGAAGTTGCAATAAAGTGCATGCAATATGCCGGCGCGGGTAAAAAACGAGGACTCCAATAGCCATGAGAGACCAGTGTGGATGCTGACATCTAGCATCTAGGCCGTCCGCCGTATGCTAGCCTTTCTCGCAGGGAATGAATACGACGATGTGCGCAATAATATGGAGGTGCCATCAGTGCAGATGGAGATGGTCGAGGCTAAAAAGCTGCTAAAGGGACACAAGAACAAGACTGTGAACCCGCCAGGTAAGCTTACAGCCCAGTAGACTCGTGTGACCCCTCGTATTCGCCGATACGCCAGAGCGCCAGCTTCGCACCAACCAACCAGGACTGTAAGTGAAAGTTAAGGTTTGCTCACATTCGGCATAGCCTCCTCTCAGCCATCCACACTGCCCATCGTGTGGATGATGAACGGCCTGCACGTGTACCTGCTTGCCGGCGCCTACGGGCTGAAGGGGCTCAAGGACGCCTCGCTCGCCGCGCTGGCGGCTCGAATGCAGGGAAGCTCGGATGCAGCGTTCTGGGCGCATGGCGCGTACCCCGGCGCGCTCATCAAGGCCGTGTACGCCGGGGTCACGCCTGCGGGCGGAAACGAGAAGAGCGAGTTGCGCGGCGCTGTGGTGGCGCAAGTCGTGCGCCGAGCCGCGAGCATGGGCTTGGCGGGGATGCCGTCGGTGGTGGGGGAAATGGCGGAGAACGTGCGGTTCTCCTTGGATTTCAACATGGAGTGCGTGCGGAGCTTGGGGGAGGCGAGGGACGAGGTGAGCGTGTTGAGGGGGCAGGTGGAGGGGATGAAGGTGGAGGTGGAGAGGCTGCAGTGGCAGCCTGCAAGGCTGTCGGGCGGCGGGTTAGGGCGTGGAGAGCTGGAGTGAGGGGTGGCGGTGATTTAGCCAGCCCTAGTGGTGGATGAGGGTTTCAAAAGTTTTGTGTTTTGAGCAACGCGCGCCTCCGGGCTTCAAAATGGAGCAAATTTGATCACTTTCAGTCAAGCGTGGGCGCTCTTTCATTTCTTCTCATTACCCTTGGACCCAGAAGTCTTGCCTGCCATCCACGAAGCCAGATCGAAATTCTGAATACTCTGCGCTGTATTTGGCGTATCAGCCGCTCCGCCGGCGTTGCCCATGATGCCCTTCTTCTGCATATCCTCCAGCTCCTGCTTTGACTCTTCATCCACTTCATTGTTGTCAGCATCTGTCCGAGCATCTCATTGCCCTCCCATTACTTACTGTTCTCCATAAGATAGGGCAACCCTACAATCATGACCAGACTAAACAATCCCATCAAGATCATGGGGCTCTTCAAGAAGCTGAGCGCACTAAACGTGTTTCTGTCCATGTAAAACTCCTTCTTGGCCACTGGCCGCACCTCTACGTTCACCTTATTCGGGTCTGCGAGCGGCTGTACTTCGTTGTCTGTCCTCTCCACGGCGCCGCCACCTCGGTACTCGCCCTTGTTGCCCCATTCATTACCCCAGAACGTCTGCCAAGCTTCTACTCGCGCCTCGGACGTGCCATCGGAGCTGATTGAAGAGGTGTTGACGTCGATGCGTAACGGTGGGAAGGTGTAATCGCGGCAGGCGAGTGTGAGTAGATATGAACCGGCTTCGACGTTTGAGTATTCGAAAGTGTTTCGGCGTGTGACCGGAGCTGTGAGGGTTGTACCGTACTTGAATAATGTTGCGGTTGTGCTTGAGGGGAGGAGTGATGGGTTGTATTGCGGTAGTGAGGGTACGGCTGGCAGATAGAGGTTGAGGACCCAGGCTTGGAGCAGTGATGGTAGACTCAGAAGCAAGACCGTGGCGACTGTCCAAAATTGAGTACAAATTTGCATGATCGCTGTCTTGAAAGCTGAGCATGTGGTCTATCTTTAATGAGAAGGTGAGTGATCTATGGATGGGTGCCATATCCGAAAATGGTTACCCTGAACGATGTGGCCCGAGCTTCATTTGATGTCTCGCGTTCATCTGGTGCCTGTCGAGATGCACTCACACTACAGACCAACTCTGATCACCTCATCCTGAGCCAAGAACAACCGTATCTGCTACGAGAGCTCAGAAATCACAGAACAACGACAGCAGGAATTACCATCGTGCACTCCTGACGTCTCAGAGGCGTTCTTACCGCCGCCATGGCGAACCAATACTCTTTCTCTCTGACGACGTTCTCGCCGAGGTGAGCCTCTATGCTGCCTCGCTGGTCTATTGAGCTAACAAGCGGACAGCGGAAAGCTTGTGCAGATCGGTAAGCATATCAGCAAGCGTTATCCTTGCTCTACATTCACCAACGATCTAATCCCGTCACGTAGAATACGCCCTCAACGCTGTCAACCAAGGTGTAACCTCGATCGGCATCAAAGCCACCAATGGCGTCGTTCTCGCCACCGAGAAGAAGTCCACCTCCACACTCATCGACAATACCACACAATCCAAAGTCTCCCTCGTGACGCCTAACATCGGCATGGTATACAGTGGCATGGGGCCCGACTACCGCATCCTTGTCGACCGCGCCCGCAAAGTCTCACATACCGGCTACAAGCGCATATACAACGAGTATCCGCCCACGCGAATACTGGTACAAGACGTCGCTCGTGTGATGCAAGAGGCCACGCAGTCAGCGGGTGTGCGACCATACGGCGTCAGCCTATTAATGGCAGGCTGGGACGAGGGCATCGAGCCAGACGTAGAAGGTGAAGAGGTGCTCGACGAGAAGACCGGCGAGAAGAAGAAGCTACCGCGGAAGACGGGCGGCATACTGAAGGGCGGTCCCAGCTTATATCAGGTCGACCCCAGCGGCAGCTACTTTCCGTGGAAAGCAACAGCCATCGGCAAGGGCGCGACGAGCGCGAAGACGTTTCTGGAGAAGCGCCATACGGAGGAGCTCGAGCTTGAGGATGCCATCATCATTGCGCTGCTCACGCTGAAGGAAACCATCGAAGGTGAGATGACCGGCGAGAACATCGAGATTGGTCTGGTTGGTGATCCAGCCAACGATCAGCTTGGATACGAAGGCGTGGAGGGTGCCAAGGGGCCGCGCTTCCGGAAATTGAGTTCGCAGGAGATTGAGGACTACTTGGCGCAGCTGTGAGGAGCCTGCTCGGTATGTGCAGATAGATTCGGAATGCAGGCTTTCGAAGCTGAAAGGCGTGCGTCGCTCTAAAGTGCACAGTCCCAGACCTCACTTCTGCTAGCTGTGGCTCTTAAGCATGGGTTGGTCCGACTAATGAGCAGCCTACGCAATCTGCGCCGAGTTGCAGCACCGGATATCGAGGTGCACACGTAGGTGTCGTCCTTGAATGCACACTTCTCAATCTCTAATATCCTTCGCGGTAGATTTGGCTAACACTGGGAGACAGCTCCGCGCAATCAGGCTGTACAGCCGCGGAATGCTGGATCCCAAGCCAACTATCCGGCGCCGTTTGGAGATGGCTGCCTTGGAAATAAAGCACTAAGGTGACGAGCAGCAACTTCCTACATCTGTATCACACGGGAGCAGCTTTTGGTACTAGGTACTAATGTAAGTGGGGAACGCTGCTAATATCGAGACAAGGACAGAGAGCAGAAAGCCGCACATTGGCACCGCCTGCATTGGGGAGAACCCTCGATGCACTTGCGTAGTGCTAAAAACCGATTTAACGCACAGCTCTGCAGCGCTCACACCGGCTCTGCAAGCGCGATATTTTCCAACGCATCCATTCCGTCATCGCATTGCTAGAAAAGCACAAGATCGAGCCATTTCGCGCTGACAGCCAAGGCTTTTTTCTGAGCGAATGTTGCAGACGACGGAGCCGGATTGCCTTTTGCAAGCAGTGCTATACATCCAGCACCACTGCTTGAAGATCACATGAGTCGCTCCGGCCCGTACTCGACAACCTGTTACTTGGAGACGTGTGTACGGTTTTCTCCTCATTGACAGGATCGATCGTAGATCTGGACAAGCCTTGTAGCCTGCAGTAGCGGAACGGACACTTGCGCCGCACCTACATCAAACCGGGATTCGTGCTGAAAAGTGAGCTTACGAGCCAGGTTTATTGTTACGCTTGACGGTAATTCCGCGTCCATTGGCAGCACTACTTATACCGCAGCACAACGAGCCGGCGACTGCGGCTGATATTTGCAAAAATTAAATATCACGGAAAGCTGTAGAAATTCAGAGGAGGAGCGACGATGGTGCTACCACCTATGTTGTTATTTGAAATTTCCGTAGAGCATCGGTACACAACAGGGGCAGTGGCAAGATTTGCGCATTAGTAGGTAGAGAAAAGGGCGAAGGAAGCACATCATGCACTGCAACGGCCGCTACTTACGTGACACGGCGGCATCGGGTACAAGCCAGGTACCAGGTAGTGGCATGCGGCAGCTCAGACACAGTAGCCGCAAACGCAGCCTAAACTAGCCATCACTATGCCAAATGCTTAACAGGAAGGCATTGCGACTTTTCACGCGTGTCCACTCCTGTCAATGACCTGCTCACTTGCTCTGATTCGTGGCAGCCCATGTATTCTGCAGGGGCAGTCTTCCTCGGCTTCATCTTTTGTTCAGTTCTTACCATCCACCAAAATGCATCCTCAGTATCCTGCGATTGCAAGCCCACACCCTGACCTCACGCTCATCTGCGCTGATGATGGCGTCCAATTCAATGTCCACCAGGCTGTTCTCCGTCCGGCCTCGAGAGTCTTCGCCGAAGCAATCCTCAAGCGCGTTGATGACGGGATTTCGCCAGCGATCCTCGTCCTTCACGCACCTATGATTGAGGTCAAGCGTATGCTGGCGTTCCTCTACCATGGTTCCTATGAGTTCAAAGAGCAAGCGGATGTTCAGCCATATCCGATTGCAGACTCAGAGCTCATGTCATCAATGACATCGTGGACGGCGTGGGCTGAACATCTCATGGACACTGACGACAAAGGATATTCTCACAAACTGATGCGGCTAACGAGAGCCCGCGCTTCAAAATTGGTATCTTTGCTGGCACCGCCGCTTATCAGCTTACCTGAACCGAAAGCACTTCAGGACTCGTCCGTCACTGTCGCTGGACCCACGGAAGTCGTCGAGCCTACAATTACGGCCCACGACGCTGTCGGCCGCCTCTCGATCCATGCTAAGCTCTGGCGTATGGCCGATTCTTACCAGATATCATGCTTGATCTTAGAAACAAATACTAAGATCAACGCGCTACTGACGGACGAACCTGATCTTGTGCTCTCTCCAGATTTCCCGGAAGCCGCGCAATTTATCTGGGATATGACGGCACACTGTGGTGACCGTGGTAATTACCTGAAACAAGAAGTTCTGGATGCCATTCTACGACGCTTGCCTGCCATGTTGAGATGCATGAGGTCGACCACGTGGAGTGAGTACCATGCATGAGGGCCCTACAAAAACAGCTCGAAATCATGCCAGCGGGATGGCGTCGCTCGCGATGCTTCCTTGAGCTGACTATAACCGCTGTAGGTGCAGGCACCAAGCCAGGCCACTTTCTACGCAGCGTGCTCGTGGCAATGACACAGCAGTATGTGGCCGCCACTCAAGAAAACCGCAATCTTCGCGAGACTCTACGTACGGAGCGCGAAGAACACAAGATTCAGTTGCGTCAATTTACCTCCGAGTTGGATGGAAAGATGCAAAAGGTCGATAAACTCACCAACGAGCTCCGACTCGCGCGCGATACCATAAGGGCAGCAGAGACCTGGCTGGAGGAAGAGCAGGAGAGGCTGCGTGAAGAACGTCAGAGACTAAGTGACGAAACAATGATGATGCATGCCCAGCTCAGATCTCAAACACGGGCGTTCGCTAGGATGCAGTATTCTGTGGAGCGTGGAGATAGTGCGGCTGCTGTGGATATAAGGGAGAGCCTGAGGCTGAGGAGGCAGGCAGCATTAAGGCTGCCCATTGGAGGTCGAAGGCAGGGCGGGGTGGTTTGAAGGTGTCGTTCCTCATCCAGAGCAGACATAGCCAGCATGCCTTTCATAGAAGAGCAGCTGCGGTGGACGTGAAGAGCCTGAGAGAGAGGAGAGAGGAAAGAGTACGGCTGCCTTGGGGAGAACTAAAGGCGGGCGCGGTCTGAAGTGTATTCACTACATCATGAGCGAACATGACCAGCAGGCTCTTCATAAAGGAGCATCTTCGAGCGCTCATCTGATTATGCACAATAGTACCAGGCGAGCGAACTGCAACAGACCTCATACTTATCCTCAGTTACTCTGCTGCTCCATGATTATTTCGCTGTGGTAGAGGATCATATCCTCATGTTCAATGTGTCTTTTCATGCTCAGTCTGGATTGTACAAGCACTCTTTCTCTGCTGAGGACCGAGTAGAATGAGGAGCGTGTGGCGTATCTGACGACTCAGCCACAGCTGTGGCGCAACACACGCGTCATCAGCTTCCCTTTGAATGGTGGGGCCTCGTCTTCGAGGGCATCCCGCCATCAGCTCAAGACCATTTAATCCCCTCTTTTCTACACACAGACAGGCACTTAACAGTGGTTATTATGGACCAATTCGCGCCTCCCACAGGCCCTCCGCCCCCAAAGGTGCCCGAGGGTTACAAAGCCATTTGGAACGACCAGTATCAAGAATGGTTTTTCGTCAACATCTACACCAAGCAGTCTCAGGTCCGCATTGCCCGCCCTTTCCCGCCAAGTGTCCGTATCTAACATCGCTAACAGTGGGATAAACCAACCGAACCCATCTACGGCCCACCGTCAGCTCATGCTCCACCACCAGGCGCACCCCCAGGCTACGACCACACGTCCTCCCGCCCCATCATTGAGAAACCGCTGGCCTCCAACAACCCCTACAGCCAACCGCACCAGCCCGATCTGAGCGAAGACGAGAGACTCGCGCGTCAGCTCCAAGAAGAGGAGAACAAGCGCGGTAACGCCGGCGATAACCGCGGCGCTTCGAACGACTACTACGGCGCCGGTGGACCTAGTCCGTATCAAGGCGGCCCAAGCCCATACCAAGGTGGTCCACAGCAAGGCTACGGCGGGCAGCCACAGCAGCACTACGAGCAGCAGCAATTGCCGCCGCGGCCGGAGGAGAAGTCTAAGGGCGGCCTTCTGGGTAAGCTGATGGGGAAGGGCAAGAGCAGTGGACAAGGGTATGGTGGACAGCAAGGATACCCGCAACAGCAAGGATATGGAGGGTATCCGCAGCAGCAGCAGGGCTATGGGTATGGGCCGCCTCAAGGTCAATACGGGGGATATCCACAGCAGGGGATGTACGGTGCTCAGCAGCCGCATAAGAAGCCTGGGTTGGGTGCTGGAGGTGCGGCCGCGCTGGGTGTGGGTGGTGGGTTGTTGGGCGGGATGATGCTCGGGGAGGCGATGGATGGAGGAGATGGTGGTGGTGGCGACGGTGGTGGGTTTGGCGGTGATGACGGCGGTGGGGACTACGGGGGTGGTGATGGGGGTGGTGGAGGAGATTTTGGGGGTGGTGGTGATTAGTTGAGTCCTGTGGCTGTTGAGCATGGAGAAATGGCCCAAGCACGGTAATTCCTAGAGCCTTGATTAGCAATATCACTCCAGATTATTTGCGACTCACATCCGCGGCAGAAGGCGGCGTTGTAGTGACATGACTGTAGTGTGCCAAGTGTAGATAATTCGGAAGTAATGCTGTTCTCTGTGAAGGCAACCCTCACTATTGGATCTTTGGGTTCCAGCCATTGCAACGCAGTCCGGTTCTGTCACAGTAAACCAGCCAAACCCTCGGCGGCAGCGTTTGAGGCTGAAAAACATACGATGGAGGACTATGTAGGCCCGCCTGCTTACTCAAAGCTGTTGAAAGCTCTAAAAGACGAGACTTCTAAATAATTATTGACTATACTGCCTCTGAGGTACGCTGTGCTCGAGCTCCTCGAGATTGATGGACAACACGCATCACAAGAACTCGGAGCGACCCCAAAGAGCTTCGTGGGGGCGTCTTCCCAGTCTCTCTTCCAGACTCTTACTCAAGCAATCTTTACGCGCTGCTGCTGGAGGTGGTGTTCAAGCAATATATATGCCATACCTGTAGCTTACGCCGCTCTTACTAGTGGATTTGCAGGCTTGTCTGTTAGCCCTGGCTGACTTGAGAAGGTCTTGAACATATTTGTGAAACGTGCTTTGTACCAATGGGATGCATCCAAGAGAATGAACGCACGTGTCCATTATCGCCCCCTGACGTCTGGTCTTGGCCAAGCATCTTGCATCAATTGACGCAAGGAACCGCTTCCGCAATCCAGTCGCACAGATCTTCATTGGCGCTTACCTTTGCCTGAGCATCGCACAAGTCGCACGATGCAGATAGAGTCCAAGCGCCGCATGACCATCTGTGACTAGCAAACAGCTTTGCCCGCCATTTGCAGGACCAAGGTAGGGGTCACGTACATCATCCGCCACGCTGGCGCGAGCTCAAGTACCCTGGTTCAGACATTGCATCGACAGCGCATCATGGCTGCATCTGCGGGGATGTGTACTCTGGGACGTATTTATTTACCCGTAGTTGATCATACGAACGTCAGGCGTGAGGCTCATGAAATCAGGGGTCCGCCAATCTGCCGGATGAGGTGGTGCCAACGTGTTGCGGCGAGATGGACTGCAACGGTCATTGGCTGTCCGAGAAAGGACACTGACAGCACCATAATGGGCCGCCGACGGGGCCAAAAGATCGAGTGTGCTTTCCTCATCTTTTTCACCAAAGCGGCTGTCCGCGTGCTGGCTGCATCTATCGACCAAGATTGAAGAGCCGTTAGTAGAGCAAGGTGAACAGCCGGCGTGGCTGCAGGATCTCCACTAAAGAGGAGCGGTGGGGTGGCTAGCGACGAGACGAGGAAAAACCTTAGTTTGCAGTGACGGCGACACGCATTGTTCGGCCGTTTCTGGCAGATCCGCGGTTGGCCAGATGACAGATAGGGCTGAGGCGGAATGCACGAGCCATGGGGTGGGTCTGGGACATGACCAGAGGCTTGGGACAAACAGACGGCACGAGTCGCCAACGGCCTAGCGCGCCGACGGCCGGCCTATCGCTATCGACGGCTAGCTGGACAGGCCCACATTTGACTGAGAGCCGTTTATGCAACGACGCACCCTTCCTCGCCGCCTGGACCAGGTGTCCACTCTCTGCAGCGACGGAGTCGTGATGTACCTCTGAAGCGACGTACAGAGACGCGTGTGGGATGTATTTTAAGCCAACCTCGATGGGGGGCGTTGCTGACAAGGTGGACCGCATGAGACCGGACTGGAGCGGCTCAGTGTATAATAAGGGTAGGGGCTGCACGGCCGTGACTGCCTCACCACTGCTGACGAGACAACATTCGATGACAGCCTGCCGAGTGCAGAAAGCGAAAGAGCCCTCCCTCCCTCCATTGCACGATCCATGTCAGCGACGCGCCGTCACACGATCGAGGCGGGAAGGGGTGCCGGGCAAGCAGCTTCAGGGATGGGCGGTCGGGACTGGGCTTAGCGTACCAGCATTATTACCCATAGCGCCGCAACGCAACACCTCCACACACGTTCTCTGCCGTCACCCCGTCGATGCTTTTTTCCCACTCCATTTCCCCTACCTGCGTCAGCTAGGGAACACTCGCCAGGTGTGTAGAGAGCCGCCCCGTTCACCGATCTCTCCTCCTCTCTTTTCCTCCTTTCCACCAGCGCCCTGCCTCTGCGCTGTGCTTTTGCGTCCATCATTCCTTCCCCATCCTGCGTCGCGTGGCTATTTTTCAGGCACTAGCTCCACGCGCTTCCTATTCTATACTAGTGCATTACTCCAATCCGATTTCTTGTACGACTAGTGGTAAGTCCTCTAATCTGACCCCCGAACCCTCACGCCGGGGTGTGGTCATCTTGCGCTCAGCCTCCCTCCTATGCTGTCTTCCTCACGCATTCGCTTGTGCCGTCCTGTTCATCTTTGCACGCGCGGGGTTTATGTATGATTAGATCCTTGCTGACTTCATGTCAGCATCCCATTGACGGCACGTCCGATCCAGCGATAATCACTCGGCGCGCACGCGCCTTTGGCGGCACACTCGCCATTACGCCGTGCGGCCATGGCTACGCATCAAGTTTCGCCGCAAGCAAATATCCACCCCCTTCATCAACCTCTTCCACCCAGGCACATGCCGCCCAATGGCCATCCAGGTTACGCAGTTCCGCCACGGCCTCCTGTGAGCACGACCGAACTCTTGTCCAAAGTCAGCGAATCGACATGGCTGTCGATAGGTGCGTCAAGTCATCCGGTATACCGTGCACTACGTACTAATAATGTCACTATAGGCCGCGCAGCTGAGCACATGAAGAACCACGAGATGGCCTATCAAGCCTTCGAACGAGTTTTGCATTACAACGAGACGTCCATCGATGCACTGCAGTCCATCGCGAACGTCCTGAGAGCAGAAGATAAGTACGCCGAGGCTGCAACATACTTAGAAACTATCATCAAGCTTGACAATACCCATGGAGAAGCTTGGAGTAGCCTTGGTAAGTTTCCATGAGAGCGGCTTCATGATACCTCAGTACTGACAGACGCTCAGGCCACTGCTATCTCATGATGGACGAGCTGCAACGGGCATACCAAGCGTATCAGTCTGCACTCTACAATCTTCAGGATCCCAAGGTAAGCTTTCTTGACCCTGGCTGTCGCGTCACGCAAGCTTACATTACGCAGGAGCCGAAGCTTTGGTATGGCATTGGCATCCTCTACGATCGCTACGGCAGTCTTGAGCACGCCGAAGAAGCCTTTTCGCAAGTAATGCGCATGGCGCCTGACTTCGAAAAAGCCAATGAGATCTACTTCCGCCTCGGCATAATATACAAGCAGCAGAACAAGTATGGCGAGTCGCTCGAGTGCTTCCGCTGGATCGCGAACAACCCTCCATCGCCTCTCAATCAGACCGACATACTCTTCCAAATTGGCCATGTGCACGAACAACAGCAGGACTTTGAGTCCGCCAAGGCCGCCTACCAGCAAGTGCTTGACCGCGATCCAAACCACGCCAAAGTGCTACAACAGCTTGGCTGGCTCTATCATCAAGAGAGCAACGAGTTTCAGACTCAAGAGAAGGCAATCGAATTCCTCGAGAAGTCAGTCGCGTCCGATCAAAACGACGCGCAGAGCTGGTACTTGCTGGGCCGTTGCTACATGTCTCAGCAAAAGTTCCCCAAGGCGTACGAGGCATACCAGCAAGCGGTCTACAGGGACGGTCGTAATCCGACCTTCTGGTGCTCCATCGGAGTGTTGTACTATCAGATCAACCAGTATCGCGATGCGCTTGATGCCTATTCACGAGCCATCCGCCTGAACCCCAATATCTCAGAAGTGTGGTATGATTTGGGCACGCTGTATCAATCGTGCAACAATCAAACGAACGATGCGATGGATGCATATCAGCGCGCGGCTGAGCTTGATCCGAACAATCCTCACATCAAGTCACGGCTAGCTCTCTTGCGCAGTGGCCATCAAGGGCCTCCGCCAGGTGCACCAGGTGGGCCACAAGGTATGCCACCCGATGGTCACCCACAGACTTATGAGCCTGCTGCGTTGAACGGGCCGCCGCAACCTCACTGGGCGCCATCAATCCCGCAGCAATCTGGGCCGCCACCAAGAGGTGCTCCACCAGCTCAGCTACCAGCGAATGGCCGGGAGTGGCCGCGAGGACCTGAAGTACAAGGTCCACCACCGCAGCCACCGCCACCACCCGGTCACGGTTATGATGGTCCTCCTCATCACCGCGGTCCACCACCACCGCCTCCCGGCCGTGTCCACAGTCCGCGTACGGAGCAACTTCGCCACGAGCAACTCAGATATACGCCAACTCAGCGCCCAGCGCGTGTCTCGCCTTCTCCGCGCATGCAACCCGCAGGCATGTACCGCCCGCAAGGTCCACCCGGACCTCCAATTCCCTCGGCGCCCGGCTCAGGTGTACCTCCGCACGCGCAACCGCCCCCAAACCGTATGAACAACCCCAACTACCCAGCGCAGCCACCACCGCCCGGTCCACCTCAAGGCCCTCCCCACTACGGTCGCCCACCCTCACCTCCACCACCCCGCCACGTGGACTCTCGCCCCCGCTCTCCCCGCTCTTTCCCCGGCCCACCGCCGCCGCCTAACTGGGGCTACCCTCCTGAACCCCGCGGCTCCGCCTCCATCATGGGCGGTGTGCCCCCAGTGGAAGCCCACCGTGCCGCCGAGGCCGCCGCTCGTGACCGAGAAAACCGCACCCCGGCAAAACGTC
Organism: Arthonia radiata; assembly: GCA_002989075.1. Classification (NCBI taxonomy): domain Eukaryota; kingdom Fungi; phylum Ascomycota; class Arthoniomycetes; order Arthoniales; family Arthoniaceae; genus Arthonia; species Arthonia radiata. Next base: position 873,504 of record PSQN01000007.1, read on the forward strand.
ACCGCGAGTGGGATGAGCCTGACCCTGCGATCAAGCGTCAAACGAACGACGAGAGCCGCGCACGCCTCGATGATCCGCATGGCCGCTACCGCGCAAGTCCCGCACCTGGCGGTCTCGGAAAACCACCACCACCTGACGAAAGGGAAAGGGACCGAGAACGGGAAAGAGAGCGCCCGCAATACACCACCATGCCTAGCGGTCCAAACTCGGCGAATGGCAGTCACGTCTCCTCACCCACCGCGCTGCGACGGCCCGACGACGAGAAGCGAAGGCTGGAGGAGTACAAGCCCTCGGAAGCGGCGCATCATCCGATTAACATGCAGAATCTCATGCATTCTAAGGACGCAGAGATGCGGGATGCGCCGCCTGCTGGGTTGCCGCCTATAAACACAGGTCCTGCGCCGTCTTCGGCACCCAACACTGGGAGTAATGGTCCTGTGTCTGGGGGACTGAGTGGGCCGGGCAGCCAAGTGAACACGCCGAAGGTTGATGGACCGAAAAGAGAAGAAGGGCCCGTGAGCCCGGACATGAAGGAAGTAAGAGACATGGATCGCGACGGGGATGTGAAGATGCGGGAGGAGCCGGCGGGGCGGAAGATTGAAGAGGAGGATTATGAGGATGAAGATGAGGGAGGGAGGAGCGTGGATGGGAAAGTGGCGGGTAGGAGTGGAGGGGGCAGTCCGAGAAGTGTGGATGGCGAGGGGGAAAAGGTCGCGAATTAATAAGCGATAAGTACATGGCAAACGCTGGCTATAACATAGATGACCGGTATGAAGTCATGTAGACGGTCAAGGACATCAAAGCGATTGCATAGCGAAGATTGAAGGGCGGGTGTTTGATGTATCAGCGACGATGTCTCATGACTTTCTTTTGTTTGTATAGCAGCGCATTGAATGCATGATATATCGAAAGGGTGGGTCTTGAAAAGCTCGTTGCGTTCGATTTGGGGGAGATGTCGTGGAAATTAGCTGGGTTTGACTGCTTAGCTACTGCTGTGCGAAAGCACGCCTTCTTCCCGGTTCTCTGTCCCGCTCTCCATCACCGGCGAACCTACTCACAAGCCTTACTCGAATAGATCGAAATCCCGAGAGATTCTGCGCATCTCCTCTTTGGTTTCGCAAGCCTTCAACATCCTGACCTGCGCTGCAAGGGTTCGGATGTCCCTCATCTTCATACCGACGTCCCGCTGTCGTTCTCCCTCCTTCTTCCGCAATTCCGCAGTGTGTTCTAACCTCTGTATCTCGAGCTTGGCATCCTTTCCTTCCGACTCTGCAGCGTGCTTGACCTCACGTGCATGGTGAAGATTGGCCAGCGCGCGCACGTAAGAAATCATGAATTCGGGAATCTGAGAGACTTCGGCCATGAAGGCCTCCTCGCGGTCGAAGTCGCTGTGATGGGCGGCGACGTGTTGGACGGTGATGGCTTGCATTTCGTCGTTGTCAGCGGTGTGCTTGAAGACTTACGCGACGGTTGTCAGCAATGGATCGGCACCAAGGTATAGTGTATGATAGCGTGAGCAAGATACCTCCATGACCACCGCTTGAAAGCCATACACGGCAGCGTTCCGCAAAGCCAAGGCGTACATCTGCTTTGCTACTTCCTTCAGATCAAAGACCTGATAATAGTCGGCAAGGCAGTATACATGGACGTTATTCATGAGTGTAGATCGCGGTGTCGTGACGCTTGCTTTCGTTCGAGCTGGAGTTAAAATAGAGTCGTGGGTTGAGCGTTTACGTTTCTTGATGGGCGAGTAGGGACCACCTTCGCTGGTAAAAGTTGTCGAATAGCGGCCAGGAATCCCAGCGACCCACCGCCTGATGTCCTCCAAACCCGCGCATTCTCCAGCGCCGTCAGCAGTAACCCCAGAGCCGCTGTATTCATTCTCGTCCATATCAATGTAGCGGTCTGTGTATAGATACTGAAGCATCCGCTTCACGCTCGCCACCGTCGCCGTGTCGGCACCCATGGGGATTCGCCTGTCCTGCGCTTCTTTGAAAGGCCCGTTGCAGGCGGCTTTGATGACTGGCGATCGTTGACATACGATGGCACGGTGCGCTTTGATCTCGACGCCGTGCACATCAAGAATGAGGTCCGCATACTCGCTACTGTGGAGAAGAGCAGCGAGACCTGCGCTTGCGCCTTTTGGTAGAGGCTCATGTGAGGACGACATAGAATAGTAGTTGCTAGTCGAAGGCGAATGACCAGCTATCAGAGTTCGCAAGGCTCTTGGTGTGGAAGCTGATGGAGTATGGTGCTTGCTGCTGTCTACACGAACGAACGGAGAAGAGCGAAATGATTCCAGGGGAAAAGCAAGCTGCAAGAAGGAGAGTGTTTGTTGCGAAGGTGAGACGGTGAGCTTTTTCACAAAGCTCTTCATCGTATCACCTTTGGCACACCGCCTCGGCTCGATTAGGCATCCCTATGCGATTGCCTCTTTCAAACTGTCTGAAGTGATGAAGTGCAGCTGCTTTGACCGCCTCAAAATCTGCTGAGCTAATTCGCCCTCACTTCAAAGGATCTGTTGGGCGTTTGCGCCGCGCGTTGTATGTAGCAAACAACACAGCTCATGAATTTCCTCTCTTTCTTCCCTGTTGGTCTTCTCACCGCATCAGACCAGCTTCTCAATGATCTTTACCACACCCAGCTAAGTCACAATGCCGCGGGAGTTGACGCCGGCGCGAGAAGCTGCGGAAGACAGCATAGCCCACCTGTTAGATAGTAAGCGGTACTCCGATCTCACCCTCAAATGTATGGGTCAGACGTTCCCCGTCCATCGGGCGATTGTCTGGTGAGTATAGTACTCCTTCGCACCAGAGGGCGTCGCTAACATGGGATCTCTCGCAGTGGTCGCTCGCCAGTTCTCCAAGCTGAATGTGATGGACCATTCGTCGAGTCCAATGGCGTGATCGCTGTTGCAGCTCCGACCGCGTCAGTCGGCAGCATAAAGCGATTGATATCGTATCTCTACACGCATGAATACAGCGATGAAGAGACAGTGACAACATCCCAGCAACCTTCTCTGACGAACGACGAGCAATCGAGTGATGACCAAGATGAAGCCGAATCGACATACGCCACTGACAGCCAATCGAGCACTCGTCCCGCGACACCGGCACATGCCCAAGATCCGAGTGCCAGAGCCAGCGAGCTGTTGTCCGAGACCCAGTTCCAGATCCTCAACAATGTCCATACCTACTGCCTGGCCGATTACTATTTAATCCCAGATCTAAAGCGTGCCGCCATAGATAAATTTGGGTTCGCCCTTCTCAAGCTGAATGATTCGTATGTCGACTCACGCTTGAAGAACGAGACAATCATGGGTGTCGTCGCAGAGATCGTGACGGAGGTACGCATTCGTCTTCATGTTGCCAAACTTGTTAGCACTGACACACGTAGGTCTACAAGAATACCGGGGCCGAAGATGAGCTACGAGCACGGCTGATTTGTCATCTCGCCTTCCACCGCCAGCACTTTGCCCAGAACAAGACGTTCTTAAGCCGAACTGCCCATATCAGCGATTACATGTCGGACTTGATGATCGAAATGGCGTCGTCGTACGAAGCTGAAATCTCAGAGCACGCTGACAAGTGGGCTTCCAAGAAAGACGAGCTCGAATTGGACAACCTAACTCTACAGATGAAGATCATCGATAAAAACACTGAAATTTCTCAGCTCAACAGAATCAAAGAAAACTTTCAGAGCTCTGCGTCCAACCTCGTTATGGGATTTGCTGGGCTCGATGCCACCTGCCGCCACTGTCATTGCATGGGAACAGCAAAACCTGAGCGGAAGGGTCTTGAGACCTGGCGTGCCCGCTGCTCGAACTGCAGCACATGGTTCTGAGGCGTTTGGTTCAGATGAGTGGTCAAAGCAATGTCGTGACAGAGAAACACCAACGAATGCGATTAAATGTAAGAGGTCGACAGCATGTTGTCGATGAGGATACAAACGAAGGAACACATTTTGTCTGTCTGGATCCGTCCAAATTTTGATGTTTGATGTGAGTCTCCATCACGGAACAGCATAGTCCACATACACTGCCTGAACATAAAAATGCTTTGATGCAAAACAATGCAACATGAGTTTGGACGCGGATGGCACCTCCACGCTAAAACGGGCTCCTCCCAGAAATTCGTGGCAAAAACCTTCATGAGAGCAGTCGCAGCGGGCGTGAGCGCCATAGAAATTCTCTCTTGACGGTTAATACGCTCGCAGGAGGATATTCTATTGCAAAGCATGGGAAACCAACAGTCTGGCAGTGCTCATCGATGTAGCAGAGGTTCTCATCGACTATCTCTCGTTATCGCTGTCATATCTCATCAACGCATTCTATGATCTACCGCGACCACGCGGCAAAAGTGCAAATCACTTTTGAATGTTGAAACGCCCCAAGCCTGCACGAAACGCCGTCATACCCAACAATGCGTCTAGCTTTCCACTGCTGTCGCTCGTGCACCGACAACGTGCCCGTCTTTGCTCACGCCCAAGATCCAGTACTCCGATCGCGCACCTCCACGTTCAACCTTGAACGCCTTGACAGCGCCCTCGCTTGCCTCCGTCACCTGCTTCCAGACGGCTTCGTATTTGCCTCGTGGATCAAAGTCCTTCTTGTTCAGCTCCTCGACCTTGTCGTCTTTCACGCCGGCTACATGCGCAACCTCGCCTTTATCCACACCGCCCGTCTTGCCGCTCGCTCGGCTCAGGCTCACAGGCTCGAACGGCTCGTCCGCATCAGATGTATATGTATGCTGCTGCACATTCTTCAGCGCCGGATGAAGTTCCTGCGTATTCACCGTTTTCGATTGCGTTGAAACCTTAGACTGTGTGGCTGGCGCCTCCTGCCGGTCCGCCGCGGCCTTATCGAGGAAAGCGCTGTAATCCTCATCACTCGCCATGATGTTGTCGTACGCTTCTGGCGATGTGGGTGGGAAGTTGTAGCGCGGCTGAAGCGCGAAGATGGAGTCGTCGGAGATCCAGGCGCCTGGATTGAGCGGCGAGAAGGACCAGTAGGTATAGGAAATGTCAAAATTGGGTTTGCGGATTTTCGCTGGAGCGTGAATCGGTTCCGCTGGAGGAGGGAAAGAGGGAAATTCGTTGAGAAAGACTGGGAAGCCGGTGTTGATTACGGAGGTTGACCAGGCGCCGGCGGTGAGTTCAGCGAGGACGTCAGGACTGGGTCGAGCGGGGAGCTCTTGCGCGATGGCTCGGGAGGGTGTAATTTGGCGTTCCTTTGCGGAGTGGGCGCTCAAATGGAGGTTGCGGCGGGAGACAGGCTGAACTGTCTGATGCTGGGAAGATGCGGCACGGATCTGCAGAGGCAGTGAGTTTCTAGTGGTGATCAAATTTTCTTGTAGGCAGCCTGTCGCGTTCTTGAACAAGGCTGGGCGGGGTGTTGGCATTTGTTCCAGACGCGTGATCTGGTGTTGGAGCAGATGACTGTAGTGGTCAGGTGTGGGATGATCTAGTGATGCCGGAGAATGCTTTGTCTATGCGGTGCCAGCGCAGGCAATGCTCCGAAACAAGACGCAGAAACGCCAGAAAACGATCAAAGCAGAGGCAATGGAAGAAAGACCAGAGCGGGTCAACGGAAAGAGAAGGGTGGTGGGCGAAGGTTCGTTGTTGGTGCAATTACTAATCTTATGTGGAGGGGTATCTCTGCCAGCGCCAAGATTGTCAATCACGCTAGACCGCTTATGGACGGCTCGCTCGTCGGGTCGGACGTGAAGCTGCATTTATCATTGACCTGGCTCGTATTCCATTCTGTCTGAAAATGTACCTTACGTATGCGCTGACACAGTTTTATTAGCAGTGTTCGCCATCATCCACTCCAATATGCGACTCGCCTTTCCCTCACAAGCGCATAATCTGCGCACGATACGCACGTCGCCGTTGGCAGAGATATCTGGATCCTTGGGCGATCTCGGGACATTACTGCCCTTGCTACTCGCTCTGACATTGACCAGATCAATATCCCTGTCCACGACACTGGTCTTCACTGGCCTTGCCAATGTCTTCACGGGAATATTCTTTAGCATCCCGCTCCCCGTCCAGCCGATGAAAGCCGTCGCGGCTGTAGCGATAGCGAACAAGTTCACGCAAGCACAGACTGCTAGTGCCGGCTTATTTGTAGCAGCTGTGATTGGAATTTGCAGCATCACCGGCTTGCTAGGATGGATCGCCCGCGTCGTCCCCATCCCCGTGATCAAGGGTATCCAAGTCGGCGCGGGTCTCAGTCTGGTGCTTTCTGCTGGAACGACGCTGTTCTCTAAGCTAGATTGGACAGGTCCAAGAATACTTGACAATCACTTCTGGACTATTCTGGCATTTATGCTGCTGCTAATGACGAACGTAGTTGCCGGGAAGGGAAGGGCATCTACCCTACCATACGCCCTCATCATTTTTGTTCTTGGTCTAGTATTTGCCCGCATCGAGCACTATCACGCTCCCGAATTGATCTTTGGACCGTGGCATCCGGCAAGCGTCTCGTTCACATGGGCCGAGGCCCGCATAGGAGCGGTAAATGCGGGTGTCGGCCAGCTGCCTCTGACGGCTTTAAATTCGGTCATAGCCGTCACTCACCTGGCAGCAGAGCTCCTACCTTCTGTGCCCACGCCCTCAGAAGCCTCAATCGGTGTCTCTGTCGCCGTCATGAACGCTGTCTCATGCCCATTCGGAGCAATGCCCACCTGTCACGGCAGTGGCGGACTTGCCGCCCAATACAAGTTTGGTGCCAGAAGCGGAGCGAGTGTGATTATTCTTGGGTTGCTGAAGCTGGTACTTGGTCTTGTGATCAACGAGAACTGGCTTCAAAACCTACTGGAGAACTTTCCAAAAGCCATTCTCGGTATCATGGTCGTTGCGGCGGGTGTGGAGCTTGCTGGCGTAGGAGCAAGTCTCAACAGCGGTGCTAGAGACCTGTGGGTAAGAGCAGAGGAACAGAACAGCAGTAGACGACAGAGAGAGCCAGATGAGGTAGAGAGAAAAGATCGTTGGATGGTCATGATCGTCACAGTTGCTGGGTTGCTAGCATTCAAGAACGACGCTGTTGGATTTTTGGCCGGACTTGCTTGTCATGCCAGCCTCAGAGCGCCGACGTGGTATGATGAGTGGCGAGGCAATAGGATCCGGTTGCCTGCACGAAGTGACTCGGCGGATGAGGGTGCGAGGCTCCTTCAGGGATAGCAACTGCAATGCACCAAAGGCCACAATCAGTGCAACTGTTACTGCTATGCTTGAAAATCCATCTTTTCAACTATGCTCTCTGCGTCCGTAGGTGCTTCCTTCCCTGAATCGGCTATGACTAGTTGAAGCCAGTCTTTTTAGGACCGCAATATATTGAGAGCGCACATACTGCGTCCAACATTCAACTCTCGTCCATGCAATTCCCTTTTCGTCTTAGCGCGTCTTGCACATCTCTACGATATCTCTCTTATTCCTCCGTCCTACACACTTATCTTTCGGTTACGATAATCAAATTGAACTCTAAATTTACCGTGCTTCAAGATGAATGCAAATCTCTGTGCACTGACCCAATTGAAAAACCCGTCGGTCAGCCAGACTCAATACGTGGCTACAATGCATATAGTTCTATTCGCGAGTGGCCCTCCGGATGTCGCGAATAACTGTAGGTATGGGCATAGCAGTTACGCAATGCGAGTCCTGTGTCCCGAGTATGAGACAGATCATAGCTTACGTACATGCAAGAACCAGAAGATGACGTGGAGATCGTCTGGAAACTCATAGTTGTCCTGTCACGACCTCGTACCGATAATTTAAGAGCAGTTGATTTCCTTGCTGTGATACCCTGATTTCAATCATACCACACACACTGGGAAATTATACTAGACTGTCTGCTGTCAAACTTTCACACGGTAGTACACCAGCGTCTTTTCCACCCCACACAGCTCCAAGTCATGTTAGTGTTCCAGCAATCAAGAGGGAGACATGTAAGCTTACATGCCCCAGGTCAAACAGCCACAGCGCAACCGAGCCCAGAGTAACGAGAAGTAATAAACATTTCGATGGCCTCATGAAAGAGGGTGAAATTGAGGGACACATCTCCAGCATCGGGAAGAACGCCGACGACATCGAGGGCTTCAGCTTTGTCCACGGCAAGATCCCGTTTTCAATTCCTCAGGTCATTGTCTTCATGAAGGATGGGAGCACTAGCACTTTCCAAGTCGAGCATCAATGGCACTGGGGGTGGACTAGCAAGATCCATGATCTGTGATGGATCGCTCATCTAGAGAAACATGCCTCTGACGATGAGCAACTAAGTCCGTTGTATTCTGTATTTGCAAATGGCATATAGCAGATGCAATAAGAAATATTGATTGGGCGTCACGCGCTGCGGACCAAGCCACACTATGCTGCGTCTTTCCTGGAGCATACCTTGCGCAACAGTGGACACACGCCTGGGAGGCGCCCGCATTGCTACATGCTCTTGCTTGTGGACATGACGTCGTACGGTGAGCGCCTTCTGTCTTCAAGGGATGCTGTGGTATCTTAGGGGTGCAGCAAGTGCGACACGAGGCGAAGTAGAAAAGCCATGTCTGCTATTCTCAGGACGCATCAGTACAAGGGGCAAATAAAAGGAGTTGGTTCTTTTGTGATTGGTCGAAAGTGCAGAGAACGGATGTTGCCGAACTTTCAATTAAGAAATGGTCCGACCTTGGTAGCGTCAGTCGAATATTGCGTGAACAACGGCGCTCGGGCGTGTTCGTTGAAAGACTACAGCATTCTGAGCGTAAATCAGACCTGCTGCCACCTGCAGACTTTGTGTTTGTTCTGATAGAGACGTCCGGCACCTCCAGTCGCCCCTGATTGCCGGTTTCAATGGGGAGATTCCAACGCCGATCATGAAACTGGACGGGTAGTTTTTTCTTGCCATCTCAGAAACTGGTAAAGCAAATACCGCAATATTGAAGCGCCCGCAGGAGACATTCGATATCTTGCGATCGCAATGTCGACTCCAGTCAGTCCTAGGTCGAGTGAAGGTCAGTCCCCAACGCGCAACAGCCCACTATACAAGCTGATTGAGGTCCAATACAGGCGGAGGCGGCCTCTTCTCCAAGCTCCGTCGTGGTCGCTCAAAGCTGAGCATGAAAGACGAAGACATGACGGCCTCGCGCGTGTCAGACGCGGAGAGGGGTTTCGACATAACGCCATCGAAGCCGAATACCGCAAAAGGGACGCCCTCCCTCTCTCTACCTCTAAGCTTCGCGAATGCAAGCCAGACGAATCTGCGAGAAGACACGGGCATTTCTCAGTATCTGAGCACCCAAGCCGACTCGAGTCCAACGAACCTTGGGCAGCAGGTCACGACCGATACGCCAGAGACAAGATCACGGCGTCCAGTCACACCGCAGCCAAAGGCTTCGGCCAACGGGCCACGTCCTGGTACCGCCGCTAGTACCATGCAACGCGCTGAGTCGAGTGTAGATCGGACTTATGACAACGGCAATGTTAGCTCGTGGCAATCGAGGGTGGTCACAGAAATGAAAGAGAAGGAGCAGCTGATAGGTCGTTTCGAAGCCCTCAGTAGAGTGCACATGGCCCTGCAAGAAGAAGTCGAGAAAGAGCGCGCGAGGGCCAGCAAGGCAGAAGCAGCCGCAAGGAAGAAGGACCCAGCATTTGGAAAGCAGATGGAGCGCAACGGCACGTCTTCAGTCGCCAATGGCATTGCAGCTGGAGGTGTTGGCGCTGCTGGCGGTGCGATGGCTGGTTCTGCTGTGACTAAGGAGCATGATGTGAAGATTTCCAAGGACAGGTGAGTTCAGAGCGTCCATGCTATAGCTTCTGTGGTACAACTAAGAGCCCTATCGCCGGCGTTCGTGAAAAGCAAGCGCATAGATCTCCTGGGAACTCTGATGACAACGCTGCTCAGAAACTGTTATGCTGATACTTGAACTTCCAGGGAAGATCTCGAGCGAGCGCGCGCTGAGGTCGATAGACAGCGAGAAGAAGCCAGGCAGGCACAGGCAGACATAGATCGCGAGCGCACCATCATGCAAACCCAAAAAGCCGAGCTGGAGCGACAGCAGCAATCCCACGCCTCCATGTTGGCAGAACGCGAGAAAGAGCAAGGACAAGCTCGCGAAGGGCAAGAAACGTTGCTCTCAAACCATACCCAAGATCGCGAGCTGCTCTCACAGCAGCTATCCGACCTCAACTCCCAACATGTTACCACCCAAGCCTCCCTCACACGCGCGAACGCCGAGCTCTCCCGGCTCAAAGAACAGAACGATCACCTCACGACCTCCTCCAACGCCGAACTCGACCACCTCCGCCAACAGCATCAACAACTCACACAAACATCGCACGCCGACCTCACTCGCCTCCAAGATCACAACACCCAACTCAAAACTACCCTCGCGAAATCATCCAGCGGCGCCCCCCAGACCCCCGACAGCGACTTCACCGCCCAGATGGCCTTCCTCTGCACCGACGTCACAACATGGGTAACCAACAACTTTTCCAAAACGCGCCTCGACTTCGAGAAGCTCGAAAAGACGCCCGATTGCAAAGAGCTCAAGCAGATCCGCGCCGCCGTGCCACAGTATCGGAAAGCAGCTGAGAAAGCGAAGATTGAGTTCCTGCAGGCGCTGGTCGCTGCGCGGCTGATGGACGCCGTGTGGGACGATGAATTTTACGTCGCAATGCCGGACTGGGAGGAGGAACACGAGAGCAACGAGCAGACGCAGACGGGACGGGGCGGACTCAGTTACCTGCGGGAGGCATACAAGGTGCTGTCTGCGACGAACAACGTGGATGTGCATGCGTGGAGGGCGCTCACGGTGTCGATTTTGAGGAGGAGTCATGATCCCGCATTGACCGCATTAACGAACAAGCTCATCTCGAGGGTGGCTTTCAGTATCAACAATCTCTTGTCGAATATCACATCAAGCTCTGGGGGTGGTGGTAGTGCGCTGGGGAGCTCGCCGTTGCCGTCGCGGGTCAGAGACTTGCAGGCATTCATTGCGAAGGCTGTGGATCTTGCGAGGCAGTTTCGGGGGCAGAGGGCCGTGTTTGAGTTTGGGCTGCCCGGCGTTGAAGGATTGGGGAGGACGATACCGTTCCAGATGGAGGTGATGGAGGATGCGCTGGATCGCGATGGAGGAGTAGAGGGCCAGAGGACGGTTGTGGCGGCCGTCTGGCCATACGTGGTGAGGATTGGCGGGGACGGAGTGGCGAAAGGGGAGAGGACGGTGGTGTCGAAGGCGAGGGTGGTTTGTGAGATGGCGGAGTGAGTTCGTGTATTGGCATGGGCTTTACAGGCGCAAATGCCCGGATTGATGTCCGCTTATACTTGGTGCATTTGACATCCATTTCGGTTTATTGCATATGGGTCAGGGACGACCTTGAGATTTAGAAGCCCGTGGTGTACAGGCAGGAAGTGTACAATAGCATACACGGCATTTTAGTCTCGCGAACACTCACAAGATATACATGTCCGTGAATCTGCTTCAGGATTTGTGTCGTCCTGATGAGTGCATGATGGAAGAACATGTGGCAATGGCGAGTCCTGAGAAAAACGAAGAAAGGCTAGCAGCAAGTCAAGAATTGATAGCACAGGGAAAAGGCCTTAGAGTCGACACATGCCTTGCATTGCTCTCGCTATCGTCTACAGCAGTCTTGACTGCCCATGGGCGACCTTGCAACTCATGATGAAGCAGGCAACATCTATGCCTTAACCTCGAGGTCCTTCTTGAGCGTGCCCAAGTACTGCCTCTTCTCCTGCGGTGTCTGGTACGCACCATGACCAAACTTGCTGCTCGTATCGATCCACTTCAGCTCGACCTTCTCTGTCGCACGTCTGCTCGTGTGCACGAACATGCTCTTCCGCAGCGTGATGACCCGCTTCTTCACACCCGGCACCGCGCCCTTCACCAACAAGAAGTCGTTGTTGATGATACCGTAGCGCACGAACCCGCCCATCGGCGTGATCTTCTTCTTGCTGTGGTCAAATTCGGTGGTCGCGTTGCCCTCGTCGTCACCCTTACCAATGCGGTAGATCTTAAGGTTCGGCTGCGTGCGGTGGTGGTAGCCCATCTGACCGGCACGCGCGACAGTCCACTGCACGTGCGACGGATGCCAGGCGCCGATACAGGCGACCTTGCGGAGGCCCTTGTGCGTCTTGCGCGGAAGCTTCTTCGTGCCCCAACGGGACGTCACGCCCTGGAAACCGTGGCCCTTCGTCACGCCAATCGCGTCGACCATCTCGTCCTGCTCGAATACACTACCAATGTCCACAGGCTTCTCGAACAGACCCTTACCGAACTCGACCTTATCCGCGATGCTTCCGCCGTTGACCTGGATCTCCATGAGGTGCGCCTTCTTCTGCTTGAGGGGCGTCTTGGAAATCTGGGTGTGGGCGAGAACACGGACGACGGTGCAGTACTTCTTCATGCGCTCGATTTCGCGGGTGATGGACTGGCCGGAGTTCTGGGTGTGCTTTGCGGGATACTTGGTGAAGGCCTTCTTCTTGGACTTGTACCAATTCTTGTAGAAGCGGCGCTTGATCTCGTCAGACAGATGGGATGCCCAGACGGTGGTGAGGGAGCGGAGACCGCGGGGGGTTTCGATGTAGCCGACGAGGCCGATGACTATCATCTAGAGACTTTATTAGAAAGAGAAATCGTAGTTGTGTTTGAGTGGGTAGCATACGGGTGGGGTCTCAATGACTGTGCAGGCTTCGACGATTTCCTTCTTGTTCATCTTGGAACCCGGACGGTCGAGGTCGCGAACGATGGTGGTCATGCCGGCTTTGTAGCCCATGGCGGCTGCATACCCATTGTCAGTCAGTGCTAAAGACGATTTCGGTATATGGGAAGCGCATTGCAAGGCACGCAGGTCCTTACCTGTCAAGTGGACAGGCTTCTTGGGGTCATCCTTGGGAAAGCTTAACATCGTCAGTATGTTTCAACTGTGCTGGTAGATATCTTCGGCCATTGGCCTCAGATTCCATTGCAGCTTACGACTTCACTTTTCCACGGTGCCTGGAGGCTCTCTTCCGGGGCAGGAAGGCCAACGAGCCGTGCTATGGCGTGTCAGCATTGGTGCGCCAGGGCGAGGGAGGAGGGATAACAACTCACGCGAGGCGCTTCGAACTTTCTGTGAGACATGGCGACACGAACGTGCTGGATCACAGAGTGCTGGGTCGACTTGCGAGCTCACAGGGTTGGAGTTGATTAATCTGTGGACTTTTGCGATATTGAGAAAGAGTGTGGGCTTGGCATCGGCGAAAGTATATTCCGTATCGAGAAATCTTGGCAACAACCGGCATGCCATCCGATATCTGTGCTTCATAATATCAGACGTATTAGCCATACCTCACTTCAATCTCCAGACGTACGAGAGGTGAGGAGAAAACTTGCTGATGCTGCCTGCCATGTTCTGGCACCATGTATCGGGATGTGCTTCCGCATACAGTATCCTCACCATTGGCGAATATCAATTTCTATTGGTATGCGCATTGTCTTAGTGAAAGTCGGAAGCTTCAATGTAGTCAAAATGCGTGAGCCTATGCGGTCGCGCATCATGGATCTGAGCCCAAGAGAGATATGCACCGCGTACATGAGACAGAGAAGGTCGGATCTCAATTATTTGATGCTGATAAGTGGCGTGCTTCGCATGCGAAGGTGAGATTGCAAACAATTTCCTCAAGTAATGTGGCTACAGCTTCCCACTTCTATCAGGTGAGGCTCTAGTTTGAATGTGATTGTCAGTTGCTCAAAATGTTGAGAGGATCACTTCAACTGGGTTGATATTCACGCCTCCTGCCCTTTTCCCAACCTCCCTCCCCAACCTCCCTCCCTCTCACTCAAGTCTACTACCTTCACTCTCTCTACTCTCTTGCTCTTCATCACAGCCATAATGTTCTAAACCCCAAAGCAAACCAGTCACAGTGTAGAAAAAGCGAAAGTCTTGCCAGGATGGCGGTGCGTTGGCAATCTCATCCCGTATCGTCGTGTATCTCAATCTGACTCTCCGAACAGACTCGCCTCAAGCAGATAGAAGACTTTGAGAAGCGTCATACCTACAAAGCTGCCCTCATAGTCGAGACCGAGAATGGCAACAAGGATCTCCTCTGCTCGCTCTACGACCAATCTGGCGAGCGCGTGGAGCTTGAAGTTGTTCTGGTGAAAAGGGCGAAAGGTTCTTCTGGCGTCATCTTGAGTCTCAAAACATTTTCGAAGAAGCGTGAAGGCCAGCTTCAATGCGATGACTTGGAATTCATACTTCCCTTCACGGAAGAGACCGGACTCAGACTCAAGTACCAACGTCTTGGTGAGATGAAGGCAGATGATTTTCTTGAGCTTTGCCAGCATCTCAACATAGCTCCTGAAGAGGCGAAAGACTTGATCGAAGTAACCATATCCAGGCAAGGCATCTGCCACATGGTTGGCGTGATGTGGGAGTCCGCGCATTATGGCTCTCAAGCCGGTGTGACCGAAACTGGTCGCCGGTTGCTATCGCAGCAAGGCAAGCTTACCATGCTTTGCTCCAAGCCCAGAATGCTCAAGCGTCTGAAGAGCCTTTCCAAGTATACCGGTCATCGAGAGCTCACACACTCCGCCCTTCAGAGCCATACAGTGGGCTCTGCGGTGAGCAGCCTGTCCGGCAAAACAGATGGCATGGTCTGCGAGATCTCGGACACAATTTCCACTGCGTCTACCGCGGTGAGCGACGACTCCAAACATTCAGGCTCCGTGCTTGGGACCCAGTCTGAGTCTGGCAGCTGCAAATCTACCACCTCCTACGACAGTGCCATTGACATGTCGGATGACAATAAAGCTACCAACAAGCATGAAGTCGCTATCGTTCCGCCCCATCAAATAAGCGCTACTCCAAAACCCGTTCGCGTCCCCTCTGAGAAAGCCTGTCAGCCCCAAGGCGTTCAGGCGTGTGGGGATGCAAAGCCAGCAGCTACGCCCTCAAAGCCAGCAGCCACAACCTCCAAGCCAGCGACTACACCCTCCAAGCCAGCAACTACACCCTCCAAGCCAGCAACTACACCCTCCAAGCCAGCAACTACACCCTCCAAGCCAGCAACTACACCCTCCAAGCCAGTAGCTGCACCTTCAAAGCCAGCAGCTGAACCTTCTAAGCTGGCAGCTAAACCATCCAAGCCAGGAGCTAAATCCTCGGAGCCAGCAGCTACACCCTCTAAGCCAGCAACTGCACTGTCCAAGCTAGTAGCTGTATTCTCCAAGCCAGCACCTGCACTCACAGAGCCAGCACCGGCACCATCTAAGCCAGCAGCTACACCCTCCAAGCCAGTAGCTGCACCCACCAAGCCAGACACGAAGCCCACTGT
Source organism: Arthonia radiata (assembly GCA_002989075.1). NCBI lineage: Eukaryota > Fungi > Ascomycota > Arthoniomycetes > Arthoniales > Arthoniaceae > Arthonia > Arthonia radiata. The sequence goes on from PSQN01000007.1 coordinate 888,823, forward strand.
TCCTGCGGCTAAAGTCGTCGAGAAAGTTGATCAGCAGTCCCGCGAAAAGACCAAAGAGGATCCTCTCAAGACAGTCCGGACTGCTGCGAAAGCTACACCTGTTGTCGCTGACAAGAAGCCGGCACAGCCAATGACAGAGCAGAAAAAAGAAGACACGCCGGCTGTGAAGCCAACAGCTCTTGTTTCCAAGGTGCACGGGACGTAAGAGAAGATACCTGCAGCCGACACTGCCAAGAAGACCACGAACGCAGTCAAGAAGGTCAAAAAGACGCCCAAGTCAATCCTGCCCCCAATGCCGCCACCAGAAAAGCTCACAAACTCCGCCTACGTAACAGACGAGGAGCTCAAGAAACCGGAGCAGCCCAAGAAACCAGAAAAGTGTGAGCGCTGCAGCCAGAAGACCTTTCATGAGCTCGACTTCTGCCGCGAGCCAGAAATCATTCGCTGCGTAATCTGCAGCACCCCAGTCGGCCCGCACACCAAGTTTCCGAAGAAGTGCGAGCATGACCCCTGCACCAACTGCGGAGATACTGAGCATGACTGGATTGGATGTGCCGAGCCGCGCAACATCATCTGCTGGAATTGTGCGGGGCGCGGACACATGCGCGAAGAATGTTGTTCCAGGCGCTATGTCATCTGCTGGCGCTGCAAGGAAGAGGGACACATGCGCGAGGACTGTGATCTTCGATACCTGGACAGGGACATCTGAGTACCTTTGGAGCTCTCGAGCCATGTCAGCTTGCGGAAGGATCATTAACAACTCGAAGGCCATCCGAATCCGTGGACATCGTTGCCTCGACACACTGAAAAATTGCGGAAAGACCATTAAAAAGGGTCACAAACATTGCCAGCCTTCTCTCCAAGGCCGTCATGAAGGCAGCCTCAACGATTACACCACCCTGTTTGACCCGGCAAGCATACTGCTGCTTTTATCAACCCGCTCTCGTCTTTGAGCAGCTTAAAAAGGACATGCAGTCGACTTGCCTCAACATCATCTGCGAACGTCATGCCATTGCACACTACACACGGTCAACACACTGACGACCACGATCATCGAAACATGGTGATCACTGGACAGGGAGATAGATGAATGCGATACATGACCATTACTGACGTTCTTCTGCTGCTGCATCTTGCAATTCGTGTATGCTGATGTTTCCTATTGAACATGCATCCACATGTCTTTCAGCTCAGTCTTCCTAACCAGCCGCATCTCTGCTCACGACTTCGTTACTCCGTTCTCTTCTACAGTTCCTCGGGATGATCGCTGTTCGCATGATATCGCCGCGCCCTCCACCCGCTTCCATTATTCGTCGATCGCTTCTCTGGTGCGTTTACAAGCGAGAAAGAGCACACGTGACTCGCTCAGACAATTCAACCTCTCCAGTAAGATTAACCACTTCAAAGCAAACAACGAGTGAGAGCCAAAGAACGATTAATGAGGAGCCTTCGAGACGTGACGCTGGTGAGTGAGAAGTAGCACGAGCTGACGTATCGATACCCACATCTACATCTCCCCAACACCTACTCCAACCCCCTCAACAACTCCTCCACCCCCTCCACAACAACCATATGATCCTCATCCTGCTTCAGCCCACTAACCACACAAACCGCGATCACACCCTCCACATTCGCCACCCTGATCGGCACTCCCCCACCATGAATCGCATAGTCCCCGCTCCGCTCCCCAAGCTGGTACTTCTCTCGAAACTTTACCTCATGGTGCTCCATCTTCCGCCCCATGTACCAGCTGCTGTTGCCCCAGCGCAGTACCGTATTGCGTTTCCGGCGGACCCAGTCGTCGTTGTCAGGGCAGGCGCCGGAGCGCGTGACCGTGTGGAAGAGCAACTGGCCGTTGGTGAGGGCGATGGAGATGACGCAGGGGGTTTGGGAGGCGTGGAGGCGTGTGCGGAGGGCATGGCCGAGGACCCAGGCATCGGTTGTGGTGAAACGGGGGAGCGTGAGAGTGGACTCGAGGGCGAGAATGTCGTCCGGCTGTCTTGCAATTAGGAGGCGCGGGTCTTTCAGCTAACATACCAGCGTAGGGATGAACCAAATCGGGAGTGGTGGGAGCTCTTCACGTACGTCTGTAGGAGCTTCACGGATGTTGAGGTCTATGTCATCCATGTTGGGCTTTGCTCTTTCCACGACTGCTGAGGACGGTGGTGGATCTTCCATTTTTGCGTGAGACTTGTGCGTTACGCGTGTAACAGACGGATGCGGGTCTTGCGGGTTGTATGCACGTTCTCGAGAGTTGCTTGACTTTCGTGGCTAGTGGGGCAGTGGTGCATGACGTGTATTGAGACAGCTTCAACAGGACGTCCGTAGAGTATCGAGCTGCCCTATAATACGCATGAAAAATGAATGGCCAGTAATAGGATAAGTCTGAGTCTTCACACCCATTCCCTTGGCTCCCTGAGTATGCTCAGCAGTCTGCTTTCCCGCGTTCCTTCCTTCGGCGTGTGCATATATGACCAGCTTGCCTGCTTCGGCAAACTCATGAGAATGCTCTCGATCCGAGCGCCTGGCGTATTGAGGCCGAATGCTGTGCCACGATCGTGGACCAAATTGAACTCGACATATCGCCCCCTTCTTAACAGCTGCCATTCGCGCTCCTGCTCGTTGTATGGGAGCGTCATTCTTTTTTGCAGGATTGGGAGATAGCCGGGCAGAAATGACTTGCAACAGTCTTGCACAAAGCTGAAAAGATTTTCTTGGTCTTTCTCTTCCTCGTCGAGATCATCGAAAAAGATGCCGCCAATGCCGCGCGACTCATTTCTGTGCTTGACTCGAAAATAATCATCACACCACTTTTTGAATCGCTCGTAGTATCCTCTGTCATGCTTGTCGCAAGCGTCCTTGATTGTCCGATGAAAGTGTATTGCGTCCTCGTCAAATAGATAGTTAGGTGTCAAGTCCGTCCCACCGCCGAACCACCACGCGTTTGGTGTCCCATCCGCGTTTGCTGTCTCGAAGTACCTGTAGTTCAAATGCACAGTCGGAACCATTGGGTTAACTGGATGCAGCACAAGACTCAACCCCGCTGCGAAGAATTCCAATGCTTCAACATCTGGGTCCAATGCTTTATGATTTGCTCGCATGCGCTGTATAGCTGGCCTCGGTAACGTACCGTATACGACGCTTGTGTTCACGCCCGCTTTTTCAAACACCTCGCCATCCTGTAGTACACAGCTCCTGCCGCCGCCGCCCTCGGATCGCTGCCATTCGTCGACGCGGAAGCGACCGCCGTCAATGGCTTCCAGTTGGTGGACGATGGACGCCTGTTGTTCCTTAATAAATGCTTCCATACGGAGACGCATTGACGAACTTGGTGATACACCTGACTCCCGCTTCATGAGCGCGTCGCGCTCTGCGATGGTGGGCGGCTCGAGATGCTCGTCTGGGTGCTCGGGGTCAATGGGGTTGGAGTGCTAAGGTTGTGATCAGCTTCGTAGTCGGAGACGGAGTCGGAGTCTTACCATATCGTAGGCAATGATGAAGATGAGCACGCTTCCAAAGAGGACCTTGTATTTGGGGAACGAGCCTGGATACGGAAGTCAACAATCCAGTCGATAGAATATTTGCGCCGTTGACGGGATCGAGTCGCGGCACAAAGCATGCGCGTCTGCTACTGCTTCTTCAAACATGGGAACACCGTAAGGATGCATTCAAACCCACCATAGTCACTGTCGTTCTTTCTCGTCCGAGGCTTCCTCTCTGGCAATGGCCGGCCCTTGCCATCCACTTCACTGAGTAGCCGAGGAGGTAACTGGGGATCGCGGTCCGACTGCTCGGCTAGACATCGTCTACAAGTTGAAAAAGAACGATTGTATGATCTCAATGGGCGTCCGAAGGCGCGCGATGCAACGCTCATACGCAGCAGAGGGAGATCGCGCATTGACATCATAATCCTGGACTTGGGTAGAGAGCCCGTACGACCGAATCAGTTGGTATCCCGATCAATGCCCAAAGTACAGAGGACCTTTCAAAGGGCGGATGCAAGATGACGAGCACAAAATGCCGATGGCACACGAGTCATGCATCAGCATTTCTTGGCATGCATCGCTCAGCTGAGCCCCATCACTCCATCAAGATTAGGCACGTTTGATGACCTGGTATTCAGGTGCTTCGATATCCAACATTGGGCCAGAGAAAACCGACTACCCGCTATGCGTTCCAGAATTTTTCTGCAAGGCATCTTTACGTAGCGCATTCATCGAAAGTAATACGCCGTTATTTGTTCTCGCGTCATAGCATCTCAAAGTCTCCAGAACTAATGCTGTGAACCTCCAACTACCCGTTTTCTGATAAGACTGATATACGGAGAAGTCAATGACCGAATATTTTGCAAAGGTTCAAGCTTGATCAACGTCCCACGTGGGCCCAGTATTGAGTCCATTCAACCAGTTCATATACTCCAGCTGGCGCATGCCTTAGACTTATGAATGGTTCAACCATTATGAAGAGGCGGGCTATGACATATACAAGCACAATGAGCGTTGCCAGACCGGCGGCCAAGCCCCTCGGCCACAGAGAGTCGTCGTCCGCCATTTCAATATAGAGTACCCAGAGTAGACCTACGAGAACCAGCAGCAACGGCCTAAACAGGATGGTCAATTTAACGCTCAGTAAATCGAATTTGGCTGATGTTACACCCTAAATCAGGATGCGATTAAGTCCCTGGAAGGATAGCAACGCAAGGCTGCAATGGACAAGGTTTGGTAACTCGCGGGGTTGGTAAGACTTACCCAGCGACAAGATAGATTCCTGATACACGCCACATCCATTTCTCCACGGCCGTTGGAAAATCATATTGCCAGGCTGCGATGTGTACAGCTGCGAGAGTGATCCAAGGCACGGCCGCCAAGCATATTGCCAGCATGAAGTGCAGCTTCGGCAGCTCGATATTCGACAAAAAAGAAAACCTGAATCCTTTCTTGGCTCTCGAATCTTCGCTGATGTTCTCCAAGACGCTTTCGACTATTTCCAAATACGGGCTTATACCATGCAGAACGATCTGATCCTTCGCCCTGCGGGCCAGTCCGGACCGTTTCGACTCCTCGACGCCGGTTGGTGTCGCTTTCTTGTCTGGCTCAGACGCGTCTTCTGCTTGCGATTCGCTCTCGACCTTTTGCACGTTGTCCACACGCCACACGACTTTGTTTTCCTCACTGGCGTCTGGATCGCCCCTGGAATCTGTGTCTGACGCTGTGAGAGGCCTTGCGGCGTGTTCATAACTTGACCTCGATTCTTTTTCATGTTCTGGTGACTCTTCTGGATACATACCAGCTTCCTTCTCTCTGGTCCAGGGAATATTTGAGCCATGTTCGGTGTCCAGATATACGTCCGTTGCTACTCCAATGTTGTACGGCTTACGGAACCAGAAGGTGTAAGTCATTAAGGCCATGATAATGTACCCGGCTGTGACGACCTCGGCAAGCGACATGTTGAACCCTTCGATCATACGGGCGATCATTTGAATCCCTGTCCATCCCGCCTGAGTACAAGTGACGAACTTCGACAGATAGTCGCCGTGACTGTGCGCATCTATCATCTTTTCGTTCAAGTGCGGATAGATTGCAAGAAGAAAGGCTCGGAGATCCTCAGTATTAGTTTCTTCGTCCGGTGTCAAGTTCCAGAAATTGTTTTGTTTTGGGTTGAGCCATCCCTTCTGCCCGTTGTGCTTGAATTGAACGTTGATTCCATTGCTGATGAGATAAAAGGCTTGCTTAAGGGAGAGCTTGGGCGTGTCATCCTCCAAGATCTTTTTCCATCTAAGCATACTATTAGTAAATCAGACTATGGTCAACGCTGGCGTATGCAGATGAGTTGTGAGTGGCAGGGGTCTGTACACGGCACAAGCCAACCGCGACACCGTTCGCAATGCTGAGACTTACTTCTCCTGGAATCGCATAGCGGTACAATATTCGATGTAAGCTTTGGATAGCGTAAGTTCCGGGACGAGTATCCCCCCGATGAACCATTCCACGTCATTTAGGAAAAAGGTGGTTTTTGAAAGTGGCCGTGGCGGCACATCTCGATGGATAACAGTATATATGCAGAGAAACACGGTAGCTACGCAACTAGTCAGCCTCTTATTTCTTTCATTATTAGAATTGGAAGGTGCTCTGCGGTCACGATAATCTGTGATAATCGGAGATCCCCAAATGATAAGCATAGCGGCGAAGCCTTCGGTAGTAAGGATGTGGCAAACAAAGACCGCTCATTAGACCTACTAAGGCATCCCCAAAGTATTCCAACAGTACCGCGGCCGCAATTAGGCTCTGGAACGAACCCTACCATGGTGGTATTGTTGGCGGCGGCTGATCTGCGCGTCGTCATCAGAACCATCGCCACAAGAGCCATTGATACAGGCATGGCGAACTAGTCGCTCAACAGCTTATAGCAAGAACAAGGTCTCATGAGGACCTCAGGAACACTGGCCTTCTTCGAGGGCGACATTACAGGCTTAAGACTACAGCTGAAGTATTGGCCCTGCGGGGTCGGCAGTACGGCACCGACTCCACGAGATGCAAGTACGCGGCGTAGCAACCATCCTGTGATAGAGTATTGCGGCTCAGGTGCCCCAACCTGCAGTGTGAGGAGTATCGACGTTCAAGAGGCAGACGATGCCTCTCGACCTGAATGGACGCCATATCTTAGCAGGCATCGCTGCCTCTTAATGACTAACGCCTTTTGACATCGGTCACATTTGTGAATGTTTGAGACACGCGGGAAGATCGGCTAGCCGCCGTGTACAACGATACTGTACCCATGTACAAGCTTTTAATATCAGCTTGGTCTGCCAATCAGCCTACCTTATCAATTTACCTCCTTTGCTGGCAGAGTCTCGGCCCCTCTCTGATGATCTCATGGCCACAGATGACAATGACTTGTTCGAGCGCATGGCGTTATTCAATTGCATCAGGTGCTTCAATCTTCCGCTATACACGCTGCAGATGGATCGTCTTTAGTTTCTTGAGACAGGCATGATCTATGTTCATGGTATGCAGGATCTGCCTCATGGATTAATAATAGAGGAATGGAAATGCATTTCAGAACCGGTTGCCGAAATGCTGCTTTCTTACACGCAAAGACGATCCGATCTGCACGAGTACTGGGCTAACGTGGAGTCGATGGCGCCACAATTCACTGCTAAAAGCTCAAGCTGCCGATCGATGTGTCCGCAGTCTGCTCATAACCACTTCATACCGCACATAGGCCAGCAATCCGCTCTGACGTGCATGATATCGACAAGGATCATACACAGCCTTGCTAGCGGGCGTCCACGGCTGCATACTCCGCTTGTTTCATTACACGAGCACCGAGATGGCTCGGCCCTCAGAAAGACGGGGGCGGACGTGTTCGAACGTAGAGAATAGAAAAGAGTGAGGAGATTTGACGAACCACACGCGTAGAGATGAGCATCAGGCAAGCCCGCTAGGCCTAGTATGGCAGGTACCTATCTCGATGGGGCGGTGCAGCGCCAAACACATCCTCTTTTGCTGCGGGTATCCCTTCTGTTTCAATCAAATGCACTAGAATTAACAGCTCGATGCATCACGGCTGCAAATCGACGTAAAGAGACTACCCAGATATGCCCTAAGCATCAACCACAAGTCTCAGCTCTCGCACGATCTTTCAGAATTTCCAATTGAGACCTCCTGTCCGTCCACCCAACCGGGTCCGCCCTTCTCCGCGAGTTCCCTCTCCGTCCACTCCCACAGCTTCTCCTTCAACTCCTCACTCCTCGCATCCACGCTCTCCTGCCCCAGCACGCCCACAGGCTCATAATACGCCCCATTAGCCACTCCTACCCCTTCCCTCACACCCTCTTGCCCATCCCCACCCTCCTCTCCCTTCCCGACACCCACCCTCTTCTCCGCACTCGGCGCAACAGCACACCACACCTGCCCTCGACACCCCACCTCACTACTCACCCCCACGCCCTTGAACAACCAATCCATCGCCTTCCCCACCCACGGATGCCCCTCGGCAACGCCCCTCGTAATCGGCGTCTCCACAGTCCCCGGATGCACACTCACACTCAGCACCTCCGGGTACATTGCCGTCATCTTATGCGCCATCAGCACCTGCGCGAGCTTACTCTGTCCGTACAGCGTGAATCCTGAGTAAGACGCCATATCGCTCTTCAGTTTGTCGAAGAGGATGCCCCCTTTGGGTGCGAAGTGGTGAGCCCCTTTGGAGGAGACATGCACGATTCTGACATCTCGTCCACTCCGCGCGGTCGTCAACAAAGTCGGCAGCAAAAGCTGGGTGAGCAGCGCATGGCCGAGATAGTTCGTGCCGAAGTGGCGCTCATGTCCATCTTCTGTGACGGCGGGGGCCGTGCCGAAGATGCCGCCGTTTAGCATTAGTACGTCTAGGCGCTGCTCCCGTTCCAGGAACTGGGCTGCACAAGTTTTGACGCTGGAGAGGCTGGAGAGGTCGAGGGGCAGGATGTGCAGGTTTGTGTTGGGATGGGTGGCGTGGATGGAGGTGACGAGGGCGGTGGCGGTGGATTGGGTGCGCGCGGCGATGTAGAGCGCGGATGGTTGAGCGGCGGCCAGGTAGCGGACGGTGGAGGCGCCGAGGCCGGAGTTGCCTGGTTGTGTTAGGTCTGGGATGGAAGAGGATGGATAGAGGGAGTAAGTACCGCCCGTGACCAGAATGACTTTGCCGGAGAGGTTGGGGATGTCAGTTTCGGGATCGAAGTCTTTGGGTGCCGGGAAGCTATTCATGGTGTTGAGATTGGTGCATCAAGACTTGTGGATGGTAGGGCGGAGTTTTTGTAGCCTATGAATTAAACAAAGCTTCGGGGGGTTGTGTGGATGAAGCTGGGCCTGTGCTATGGAGTGCATCTCGAGAGTAGAGGTCTGGAGGCTGCGTGCCATTCTTTCTTTTATGAAGGTGCATACGGTAGACAACGATCATTCTACTTAAATTGTCTTTTCAAAGCACATGCCAGATCAAATGCCCAACAGTAGACTTGAGACTTAGATCGGGATCATCATTGAGCCGCAACGTCCGGAATCCGGATCTCTGACGGTCAGCGGGTCGCGGTATGCTACTCGAAGGAGCAGCAATCGGCTTTCAGGCCTTGGCAGCGCGAAGGGTCGATTCGATTCTATCAGTAGTATCGGATTCACGAAGAAGACGTACTCACTGCGCGATGCCGCACGCTTTGGTATGGCAGAGAAGTCTGTGCTTGCCAAGACGAGGATGCCTTGAAGCTAAGGTACAAGACATGCTGTTCAAACAAGCCACAACATGGAGCATGTCCTGAAGTGAATCCACAAGATCCTGCAATGCTAGCCACGTAGAAGCGTCGCAATCCTACTGATGGCCGCGACGGACCCCTCTGGGCGTTCAGGCTGCTATCGTCGAATGCATTGCCTCACAGACGGTGGTTACACTTGTGACAATGTAAGAAGTATCCGTCGTTGCCCTCAGGCTTTGACTGTGCAAGTACATCAATACCTCTGCGGCAGTTCGCGCATCTGCTTATGTTATTGAGAGTGATCGCCATCTCATCAGCGTTCGCCTTGCAGGCCTGAAGTGCAGGTAGCGAAGCCAAATTGATCCTTGCAGTGTCGAGCTCGCTGTTGGCGATGCCCAGCCTGTTGTTGGCGACGCCCAGCTTGTTCTTGACGACACCCAGCTCCCTGTTGGCTTCTCCAAGACGGCTATTGAGGCCAGCGTTCTCTTGCCTGAGCCTGGTGGTGATGCCGGCGATCTCGTTTTCGTAGACACGCGTGGAGGCTTTGAAGAGCTTCGTGAGGAAGTCGAGGTTGCTTGCGATCCCAGCGAGGAACTCGTCGTCGTTGCTGACCCTGTGGCGGTAGTCGGCGGCGAAAGACAGGACCAGCTCGCGCAGCGGATCGTCAGGTCCAGTGTGTTCGTAGACCTGTCTTGATCAACAAATAATGCCTGGCGCGGTCACTAATTTGAAGGTTGGAGGAGTACTCACCTCAGCGACGACACTAGGGAAAGCCGGGATCGCATCAGCTGTAAGAGCTGCTTCAAACTTGGTCTTTGCATACTTCTTGAGGTCTGAATGTCGTATTAATCGCCTAAGCTGTGCGCGTGGAGGTTGTTGATGAGCTTGCAGGCGGCGCTGACAGCTTTTGGATCCATTTGCTTGGGCTTTCTAGGCTCCAAGCTCTGCGTATTTTTTGCTTGAGGATCATCCAAGTCGTAACCGTCATCGCGCTCTTTGACGTTCTGCTCGTCTCCAGCGTCTTCAAAGCCGAGAGACTGTTGGAACCGATCGAACTCATTGTAGTTGGACGAGTCATCAAAAGCATTGAAGTACAAGTAGTGGATCAGCCGCTCGACGGACCCCGGGTTTGCAGACGATGCTCCGACATTGATGATCTTCGTTTCGGCTTCCTTGAAATTGCCGTCGCACTGACGCTTGATGACAGGAGAGCGTGAGCTGTGATCAAAATCACGTCAGCATGCGAGGAACCACGTCAGCGACGCGCCACCTGCTGGGCTTTACTGGTCTTCGCGTGTGTGTTGGATAGCCGCTGTTTGCTGCTACTTACCAGACGACGAAGCGATGGACTGGAAATTTCTGCTCTCCGACTGCCAGAGTCAGGTCGGAATACTCGTGAGACGCAAAGAACCTCGCATGTCCCTCTGCGGCAGCGCGCTTGCCATCTGCTGATTCCATGGCTCTCGAATTGTCGTGAGTCGCGCGATGGTTTGAGGAGAGTAAACTCAGGAGAAGAGACAGCTTGAAGGCGAACAGTGCTCTCGACGGAAGGAAAGGTGGGGACCGCTTTATGAGATTGCTCACCGCCAGCTGATTAGCTTCTGGTTGAACTTAGCCTCACTTCACTGCGCCGGCTATATTTTCTTAAACCAGTCTAGTGCAGCAAGTTTACCGTACGATTGTTCCTAGCACAATATATGACCAGTTCACTAGTATGATTCCTCGACCTCAGCTCCTAAAGTCAACTCTCCAGAAGTGATTTGGCAATGACAGTGACATGTTCCGCTTGTCCGGTATCGACACCGTTGTCAATGCGACTCTGGAGTTGCTTGCAGTGACCTTGCAGCAAAAAACCGACTTCTGCTTTTAGCTGCGTCATCTCGATTGCCACTTGAACGCGAAAATGGGAAAGCCACACACCATTGACTGAGCTCGCAAGGTGTCTCAACTGCTGTTCGGCTGCTCGTCGTCTCGTAGACCTCCGACGCGATTCTAGCGAGACTGCTTATCGTTAGCCAGACGCCCACACATAATCAGAATATCTTGAGCGCCGCTCGGATCGGTGAGTTCGGGCGGAGCTTTGAAAGCAGTGAGCTAGCTCAGAAAGCCGGCCTAGCTCACGATGCTGTGCCTGTTGGAGGCAGACGAGCAATCTCGCCAGATGCTTCAGCAAGACGACGATTGACTTCAGCGGCGATGAGCGGAGGGCGAGTGCTAAGACCGGTTGCTTGCCGACTGACAAAAGCACTTCGAGCGATGGCTTTTACCAAACATTCGTGCAAGAATTACGCGTGTGAGGCACCCTTCTCCCCTGTGAAAGACGGTTGGGGCCATGCTAGCTACTCCAACGAGATCTTTCCGTCACATGATGATGGAAATGAGTGTAATCGACCACCCAACACCACCTGGACCTGGAGTGTGCTGTGAGATTAGGTAGGCAACGACAAGGGCAGAAACTGTTGAGGTTTGGACAATTATTAATTCCGGACTGCATGAGGGAGAGGTCTAGGATACATGGTGATGAGCGGCAAAGTGTGTGCGCGTCCATCACGTGACCACAGTATATGCCTATTTAGGCAATTCCCCACTGAGCATCCCGTGTCTTGGCATACTCATCTGGACTGGCCGATCCTGCACATAACAGAAACAGCACTGTCTCGCGGAGTTGATAGCGCCACACCCCCATTTTACTACCGCCACACCCCCTTTGGCACCGCAAAATTTCCCACCCCCCGGCCCTCACGGTCACCTGGGTCCTCCCACAGGCACCCCCTTCCTGCGCTGCGCTCCGGAGGGACCCTCTCGCGGGCCCCTCCCAGGTTCGCGCTCGACCCACGTTTTCACAAGTTGTGCTTGCCCTCCGGGGGAAGGGGTGTTTGTCTCTTGTTTACGAGCAAAGATCACGTATTTTCTTAGTAGCACTTTGAGCACGGACGAATGTTTGGTGTAAAAAGTCACATGGGGGTGTGGCGGTAGTACAATGGGGGTGTGGCGCTATCAACTCCGCTGTCTCGAAACTGTGATTCTTCCCCGAGGACGCTACATGGCGCTAGCGACCAATCCAGCCAAGCGGCGTCTCCCTAAACCTGTCTGCACAGCTCCGCGAGACCTGCCCCAATTTAACCAAACTTACTGGCGAACATCGCTAAGGTCGACTTTTTACGCTGATTCGAAATAAGCAGGATGCATCATCGTGGTGTTGACGTAGCGGGAAGGGCAGGCACTTTGTCGATTTCAGGCTCTTGCTGCGCTAGTGACAAATTGAGACTAGCTGTGCGCGGGCTGCGCCAAGCTTACGACATTTGCAACCCAGCGCGCATGACCAGATCCTCCACAACAGCAACCACTCGTCCTCAACCTCAAGTCCATCACGTTCCACCACCCCTCCTCACAAAATTCACAAACAAATACCCCCCCACCACCACCGAACCCCAAATCTCCCCGTCCAACGGGTACCACCGATCCATCTCCATCACATCCACCCACAGATGATCCACACCCCCCTCATACCCCCACGCCAGATTACCAAGTCCCCTCACATTCCCCGGCATCCTACTCAGCTGCTTCATCGTCATCCGCTCCGCCAGCAGCCCCACCCTCTTCACATTACTCAGCCGCTTACACAGAAGCAACCACGTCCGGTGCGTGGCCTGTTTGTACAACACCGTCAAGCTGAGCTGCTCCAGCTGTGAGCCTAGTGGACCTTGTAGCATTCGGAAGGATTCGGCGTTCGCGAGTGCGGCCGAGGAGGTGTGACCGCTGTGGCACAGCACGTTGTTGTGGCCGCTCCAGACGGCGGGGAGGGGCAGGGTCAGGAAGCGCAGGTTGGTGAGGTGGTCGGGGTGGAGGGTTGGGGAGGCGCGGATGTGGGGAGGCCATGGTTGGTTGTGCAGGTAGACGAGGTTGGTGTGGCGGCGGAGGAGGAGGTCCATCTCGACGAGGAGGGTTTTGCTGGTTAGTGCGAGGGGGTGACTGAGGTGATTGTTAGTATGGTGTCTGGTTATGGTGAGATGGGCTGGAAACGTACATGGATGGCTTTCCGCAGGATTTGCCGGGGAGTCTCTGCCACCTTCCGTGTATCGTGTCGTAGGATCTAGCGAAGCGTGCACAGCCGTAGGCGTCTGGCTCTACGGCGTAGTGGTAGATCTCGATTCAGAGCTCTGCTGGTAGTTGCATGAAGGTGAATGGCCTGAGCGGCTGCTTGGCGTGGGCGATCTTTTGTTGTGTGATGGTCATGGCGCGTATGGTTGGTCGAGTTAGTGCTGTCGGTTGAATATTTTCCTGGGTTCCAGGTTTAGTCTTGGAGGATTGTGGGAGATGAATCAGTCAGCCTGGCGTCGAGGTGAAAGGCAAGTGTTGCACAGTGATACCTCAATTCCACCACACAAGATCAAGCAAGTGGTGGTGAACATCCATGAGCACGCCTTAGACTGACTTCACAGTGCCATCCATCTTGGACAGCCCACCGCTGGGAAACTCAGACACCGTAAGACCACCCACGCTCGCCTCTTTACCCACCTTCTATCCTCGACATCGGCAGCCCCAACACTCCTTCCACAACTTTAATGCATCGCGCTGAAACGCTGGCCACCGAGGCTGCGAAAGCGTCGACTGACGGGGCTCATTGAGGCGATCTCGAAGCAAAGATCAGACGTGTTCTCGCCCTAAATCGTCGCGTTGGATGATTTGTGGCTACGTTACGTTCGTAAATACACTTTTGAGTGGCGTACGAGGCGTGATGCTTGTGTCAACAATAGGTCAGCTATAATCCCGCTCACTGTGGACCGTGCGAGAAGCACGCAAGTGAGCAGTTCGAAGCGCGAGACGGAACGTATGACATCTTCATTGGCCGTTCATCCTCGCAGATGTCACTTCGCTGCGAGCCGAGAAGAACACGCACGTTGCGATTCTGTGAGGAACAATGCAACCTTCACCGATGGCTCCTTCAATGAAACATAGGAGCGAACTTTGGCTCAAAAGGTTTCCAAAGAGTCAAGATATCAAACAAAGGATCCAGCCTTCCGTATGTAGCTATGGTACTACTGTGCATACTTGTCCTGAATAACGAATTCACGTTGCGCCGTGTATAACTCGAAGACAATGTGATGCTTGTAAACGCCGTCGAGATCGAGAAAGAATGGCTTACTTCAGGAGGATATTAGTATAATTCCTCCAACAGGGACTCTTATGCGAATACTCACTGGACGTAGCAAGTGAATTTCGTATTATTTGCAGGCAACCCATCGTCGAAGAGACCGTCCTGATACACTTTCATCATTAGACTGTGAAAAGTGTTGTTGATCCATTGTTGTTTCTCCACTTCCGTTTCGCTGATGTATTGTTCGAAGGGTTTGTGATGCCAGATGTAGTTGCCCACTTTGTATGTGATGTCATAAGTGTAGTCTTGCCCCGTGTTCGGATCTTGCACCTTTAGCTGCAGGGTAAACGTCTTTTGCGGCGACATTATCTGCCAGATGTGCGGCTCTTCCATTTTGAAAACCAATGTTTGGGATGTTATAAACAGAAGAGAGGCACAGGCAGGGAAATGAAAGGGATACGATTGGAGGTCAGATAATCGTTGTGAATCAGAAGGCTCGAAAGTCAGCAACCATACGCTCACTTATGTATCACCCTATGGATGGTTAGCAACACGTGTTAAAGCCCTCAACAGGAAAAGTAGACACACTGCTCGTGATCATATGGGTGATGCACTGATGCGACGGGAGCACCCCATGCTGGTGGCTGCAACGCTAGCCATGTTCGCGGTGTCAGGATAAGTAGACGTGACACAACTTTGTGTCGCATGTCGTTGCACCGCAGAATTTCACTAGTGTTGCATCCACCGGCCAGGAGTTTGGATGGCTGGCGCGAGACACATACCTGCACCCGGACGGCCATTTTGCACAACAACTGTGCTTCAATCTTCACCTCGACCAGGCCCCAAGGCTGGCGCTGGGCATGCTCAAGATTATAGTATTTCTAGACCAAGGCTCTCAGCTCGGTGACGCAGTCGCCGCTCTCGCTGCATCGCTCCCTTTCGGTAGAACCTTCCGCGAGCAGTTACCACAGACCAGATACCATGCATCCTCGTCCGTCCTCGGTACTGACGGTCGTTTGACTCGGGGCTTGACGATCTGGAGTGGATGAGCACTCTGGCACTGAGGGCAGACGTGCTTCTCATTCATCGTGTTGCAGACGCGAGTCAAGCCGCTCACTCGCTTGTTCAGCGAGGCCATGACCGTTTGGTTGTTCGCGACTTGCAGTTTGAGATTGTTGGCTCTGAGCTTCTCGGAGCTGTACTGCTGCGACACGCGATCGCGCTCCTTCATATGACTCTCCATTTGCTCAACAATTTCGTTCTCATAGCTCTGCGTGGTCGCTATCAGGTAATCCTTCATGAAGTCAGGGATAACGCTGACGCCTGTCAAGAAGCTGACGTCGTTGTTGAGTCGGTGTCGCATAGCTGCACTATGCTGGGTGACGATGTCTCGTAGCGGATCATTCAGAAAAGTGTATTCGTAGACCTGTCCTGTTAGCTTGAGGCTCTGATGCGGCATCAACGAGGACTGCGTGATGGATGCTCACCTGTGCAATGATCTCCTTCAGTTCTTGAGCGTCAGTGACACTGTCAAGTGCTTCGACAAACTTGCGCTTTGCCGCATCCTGTAGGTCTGGTATTTGATAGTAGTCACTGTGGTTGAAGAATACGTCAGTACGAAATTGTTCTGAGATACAATGCGGACACAGAACAGAATGTGTTGAAAACGAGACTTACGCCACGCCGTACACATGCACATCTCGCAGCGGTATCGATGAGGGATCAAAGTACTCCATTCTGGTGTCGGTGGAGCCTGGGACGTTTCCCGGAACTGAAGCATCAAACGAGCTCTCGAGAGACATTGCATGTTCCTTGAGTGCCTTCTCGGGCGAAGGGTCGGTCTCGGCAACCTTGGCGTGATTGAAAAAGACGGCTGGCTTGCCTTTCGTGCCGGGCTCCCTTGTGACTGTGGCACGATCGTTATAGTCATGCCCATACATGAATCTGCAGAGCACTGTGAGTATTCATGATGTGCCAAGGTTCGACTTGGGCGAGGTTGCGTACGCGAGCATCCGTGCTATAGCACCCAGTGTTGCTGACGGAGCGCCAATCTGAATCATTCGCGTTTCTGACTCTGAGAACCGTCCATCGCACTCAGCTTTGAAGATGGGAGATCGTGGGCTTGATATGAATGTCAGCAAAGACTGCTCGCGACCATAAAAAGCAGCGAACAGAAGACGGGCTTACCAGATGACCGCCCGGTGGGTTTTGAACACATCACCACCGTATACCAGAGCAACATCGCTGTAATCGGCATCGCAAAGCAGCTTCGCATTGGCTTCCAGGGCTTGTGTGGGTACTTCGACCCACTTATGTAAGACGCTCTCCATAGACGAGGGTCGGGACGGACGCATGGGGATAGGACGAGGCGTCTCAGACGCGACCGGGAGATGGATTGTGTTTTGAGAAGACAGTACGTTCATCATCTTGGGCGAAAGTGAAGCTCAGAGGCTCAGAGTCACGCGGAGACGGGTTTGTGAGGGTCGGTGGCGAGAGACGGCTTAGACCACCAAGGTAGATCGCTGCGACAAACGCTGCAATACTCTCATATGATTCTCATCACCAGAAACAGTCGTATGGCCATAAGCAGGGCGATAATTTGGTCTCGATCCGTTTGCTGCTGGATACGGGTGTTGGAGCGTTACTAACGGAAATTGTGGGGATACAGCGCAGCTGCTCGAGACGTCCGAAGCGTGTAAAGTGTATCAAAGCGGTCTCAGTATCTTCTGCAGAGCAATGAAGATATTGAAAGGCTTGCAGGAGTGGTGAGGCAATGGCAGGTGAAAAAGTCACAGGAAGGAATGCTCGTGTGACTGACAGACAAAGTGGGATGTCTCAGTTGCCGCTTCGGAGCTCCCCCGAATCTCGGCTGAGATCGCCACATCGGAGTTGCTGTCCGTGCCGTTTAGACGTTGAAGACAAACGAAGAGCAGTGCTCATGTTTCAATTGTATACGCTGGGATCGTCGAAAGGACAAACACAGCATTTGCGTGTGTAAGGTGTGGAAAGATTTGGACTTGATCAATATGGTGAAGTTGCTGTTTACGGAAGTTTCGTATCCTCGTTTGCCACTTTCAGATTGAGCCCCCTGAATCGTACGTCCATGCAGTTCTCAACGACACGTGACTGTCTATACTTCCTTTTTACTCACAGCTTCGCATCGCACCCGCCACAATGGAGAATGTATGCGTTCCCGTGACGCACTACTTTGTCAGTCGCGGAACCGCATTTTCCGCACCTCTTCTTCCCATTGATCTTCGACACTAGAGCGTTCACTCGATTCCGAGTTGCTTGAGCAAGAGAGGCTCGCTGCATCGCCAGATCTTTCTCGCGTGTAGCCTCAGCAAGCTTCTCAATCGCGGTGGCTTTCTCGACCTTCAGCGTCTCGATCTCCTGCTTCATGGACTGAATCTGGGCTGCTTGCATTACGAAGGTCCTTGCTTTCGTTGTCGCAGTGGCGGTCAAGTCCTCCGACTTCTTCATCAATTCACCCACATACTGTGAGATTTCATTCTCGTAACAGTACATCAAGTCTGTGATGAAAGCTAGCATGAACTCGGGTATTTCGACTACGCCCTCCATGAAGGCCTTGTTACGCGCATAAAAGTGACGGTTCTGCGCCACGTGGCGGGCTACTGTATTTCGCAGTGGATCAACCCGGCCGCCTGTGTGTTCAAACACCTACGATTCTGTGAGTACACCATTTTGTGAGTAGAGAGAGGCTCGGACAGCAAGGAGCAAAATGTACCTCTTGAACAACGTCAGCGAAGCCCTCGCACGGGCCGCCCAGCCTTGCTGCAAACTTTTCTCCTGCGAAGATCTTCAAGTCCGATATCATGTAGAAGTCCGCAATGGAATAGACGTGTACGTTGTTCATCAGACGCGACAACATGAGCTCTTGAGCTGCGCGCTCGAGGTTACCTGCCTTACTTGCAGTGACACCTTTCTCGTCTGTGATGGCGCCGGTGTCGTCGTATTGGCCGGTATATATATAGAAGAGCACACGTTTCATAGCCGCCGGCGACGCGCAAGGAGCCTGGCAGAGTATCTTGCCTTGTGACTCGAGCCACTGGCCATCACATTGCTTTTTGAAGACATCGGAGCGTGAGCTGGTAGGCAGTCATATTAGCAAGTACGTCCTTGCAATGCCACAAGTTCTGGCGCCCGCTTCTTTCTCGTAGCGCCGCACGCTTCTCCAAATGGCAAGCAGCTTACCAGAGCACCGTACGGTGGACCTTAAACTGGTGGCCGCACCCCAGTTCAACGATGATGTCGGGAAGATTCCCTGACTCTATGAAGCCAGGGATTCCCGCAGCTGCAGCACGGCTGTTCATCTTGTAGAGCCGCACTTTGTTCCAGTCTCGATAGGTGAAGCTAAAAAGAGACGAAAGCGAAGCAGAGAAGTCGATATGATGGAATTGCACTAGTACTATTAAAGCAGTCAGAAGCGGGCACGTGATGGGAGGGCTTGGGTCTCAACGAAAGGAGAGCACAGCAACGAGTTCGGGATTCTCGACAGCATTTTCAAGGCCGGTTACCCGTGGGCTCACAGGATACTTTCGCACGCGCCCTGCGATGGCTGAGACAGTCTTGCGGTGGACGCGTATGGCTGCAAAAGTACCTGACCAAGCAGATGCCTCCCAAGATAACCATTGTGGATAGGCATGAGATATGTGGTCTGAGCAGCAACGCTAGCAAGCCATCTCTCCCGAAAACTGGCAGTCCATCCCAAGACTCTGGCGCGGTATTCAAAGGTCGCCCTTGAGCAGATAAGGATAGTCCCACGTTTGCTCCTCACATAAGATCTTTACTGTCGCACCACGGTGCTGCACTGTGAACATCTCACCGACCAGTGCGGATTGCGCCGAGAGTTGCCATAAGCATTGCCGTAAGGATAGTTGTCGTTGTCGTAGCCTGCGATCGAGATGCGGACTGCAAGGGTGGCGGTGCAGACACCACAGTAGCGTTCGCATCCGTTGAGTCTGTAAAGAGTCTGTAGGGCCTCTAGCTGCGTCTCCGCGGTCTTCGCTTCTGTTTCTTTGTCAATTACGGCCAAAGTGAAATCCTTGATGAAGTCCTTGATTGCGAAGGCCTCGTCCATGAAGCCTTCCTGCTGTTTCAGCGACTCTCGATTGTCCATGACATGTGCCATGCAAATATCACGAAGCTGGTCGCCACTGCCAGTGTGCTCATAGACCTGTATCAAGTATGTTAGCAGGAAGTACACTGTACAGCAACCGCACTGGCCTGGTCTGGCTTGTTGTGGGCTGCACTGAGTAGGCGCGAGCGATTTAGCTGCTCGAAGGCCGCTTACTTTGGATAGAACTCTCCCAAAGTCGGCTTGAGAAGCCTTAGCCAAAGCCTTCTCGAATTTTTTGATTGCCGCCTGTCTGAGCTCTGGAATATCATAGTAGTCGCCTAGACTAAAGACGTTGACGATGGCGATAAGTGTGGCGTTATAGTCAATGGCAAGCTCTGACACCTCCGCCTGAATGTTACTCTGGAACTCTCTATCATCGTACTGATGAAGATAAATATACTCTAGCAGTCGATCGATCGCTCGAGGCGTTGCTGAAGGAGCCTCAACCTTTACCACTCCTATGTATCAATCGTTAGCCAGCCATACACCTCCTACTTCCCACGGATCTCTCACCGGTCTTAGCTTCAGAGAATCTCCCGTTGCAGGCCGCCCGGAACACAGGAGAGCGCCCGCAGAGCACGACGCGGTGGACCTTCCAGGTTTTGCCATTGAGCTCCAGAGTCAGGTCGCTGAATTCGCTCGAAGCGAGAAGTTTTCCAATGCCTTTTAGGGTTGCTTTTTGCGATGCCGTCTTGGGCTCGTCAATCTCCTCGACGTCGGTCATCTTTAGCATTTGCTGGGTATCAGTGAGGTAAAAGAATAGGAAGGCTTGAGAATGAAGCGGTGGCGAAGTGGCCTGAAGTGGTTAAGCGAAGGTGAGGGACTAATTGTAGGCAGCTGTTGCAAACACGTAAATTGGGGTTCAGCAGGTCAAGTCCTTTTCGGGATGTTGCAAGCGCACGTCGGAAAAGAGTAACACCGCCTACGTTTGCCAGGCGAGTTCGTTCGCTATTCATATTTCGAATCTCGATTGCCCTAACGGAGCGCTGGCGAAGTGAAGTCCAGCGATTGAGTAGGTGAGAGACTAAGCGAAGTAGCTCTGTTTGATGGAGGGCAGAGACCACGGATACTCAGTCTAAGTTGATTAATGTCTTTATGTGAAGCCATTGAACAGGGTTCAAGCGATCACGCGTCTCGCTCGTTGGAATGTGAATCGGAAAAAGGGCGGCAGGGTGCATAGCACACAGCTCCGTTTAGATTATGGTCATATCAGCAGAGATACCTTGCTCTATAGCGACGCTTCATCCGTAACACAGTCCGATGTGCTCTTCGGTCCCGGCCAGCGCTTTGGCTTCCCAGCGTCTGAACATCTGCATGACCACATCAAAGCCGCTAGTATCTCATCATGTTCTCGCAGTGAGGGCAGTTCACATAGAAAGTACTCGTGTCACGCTGATGAACCGTCTCAATCTTGGCCAGCTGGTCCATCTTGCACCAAGTACAGTATCGCAACAAGAAGTTATCAGTGAGTCTCTTGCGCAGATTCTCCAATTCTTTGACAGGACCTTCGTCAGCGTGCTTGACGAGAGCCTTGGGGAGGTCGATCATGAAGTCGGGAGTGTTCGCCAATTCTGTCATCAGGCTGTGATCGCTCGTCACTGTATGCTGATTGCTGGTAACATGGGCAGTGATAATGTGGCGGAGCTCATCCTTGTCATCAGAATGCTCATAAGCCTGCTTGATGGTGAGAAAATGACGCTGAATGTTTGAGGCTGTTATTGACGCGACGTACCTGAGCAACAACGTCCGCAAGTTTCTCAAGGGCGAGATCAGGCAAGAGCGCGCCTATCTTGTAGTTTGCCATACGCTTCAGCTCAGGAATCTGGTAGTAGCAGGCGAGGCCATGGACGAGCACATTTGCGATCAGCATGGCGTAGTTGTCATTCTGGTAGTGTCCGGTGTACTCGATAATGTCATAGCAATGGCTGTAGAGAAAATGAAGCATGTGCGTGATTGCAGCTTCGGTTGCTGATGGAGCCTGGACTTTCACAGTTCCTGTGCGCGCCTCCGAGAAGCGGCCCTCGACTGCGGCATGAAAGACCGGAGATCTGGAACTGTGTGCTGTCAGGCTTGCACAATTTCATTTTGACCGGCACCCCTGAGGTCACTCACCAAAGTACGAAGCGGTGGACTTTCCAAGTACGCCCTTCGAACTCAAGAACCATATCGGAGTATTCACCGGATTCCAATAGCTTGCCGAAAGATTCTCCAGCGCATTTCAACACTTCTATTGCCGGGTCGTCTGTGTTGATCGCCATGTTTGTTGATGTTGTGAGATCTGCAAGAGAATCCAAGGTTGTCAACAGCAAAGCAATCAAGAAAAGTTGTTGCGAAGTCAAGATATTGTTTGCTTATCAGTGAAAGGTGAAGAGTCGCGTCGCCTTTCAGGTGAGGGCTCGGAAATGCCCAGCTTGCACGTGACTTGCGCTTTCACTCGCTTAGGCCTGCCGTTCTTGATATTCTTGTACACCACAAAAGGCTGCTTAGACTGCCTCATGCATACCTTGTAAATGACGATGTAGACGAGCGGTTGTAGTCACTTTGAGATAAGTCAAGACTTGGCAGAACATACCGTATATTCATCATTTACATCTTACTCATACAGCGACACCATTGGGACCGCTTTGCGGCTTATCCTGTCGTATCCACGTGTCTTCCTGCTTGGCACCAGGACGTAGCCAACGGCTTGGGCTGTCATTACTCGTAGACCTCGTCGTAGGCGGTGGATTGCTTGCGGGCCTGGTCCTGAAGTCCTCCGGACTCAGCATCATCTGAGCTGCTGACTGTGCTGGCCCAGGCGCATGTGCATTGGCCGTATCCAATGGTGAAGGCACCCGCATGGGCAGGTCGATTTTCTTGTCCTCCGCTATTAGCGGCAGGACCGGTGCCTCGCCACGCTTCTGATGCAAGCGCGCTTGCCGCTCACTTCTCGCTGTATCATTAGTGCGATCGTAGAGGTAGAGACCGAGAAATGTCAAGCCGATGCCGGACATCTGCACACGCGTCAAAGCATTACCAAACCAGATCACCGCAAAACAAATGACGAACACCCGCTTGATCAACGAAGCCACCGAGTAGGTCACTGGTGATACCAGCCCAAGCAACACAAACGCAACCAAGCTTTGTGCAAAGTGGAACGTGCCGTTAAAGATGTACTCCAAGGCCAGGCGGCCGTGATCAAGCGCATCAGGTCGATCCGCCAGCTTCAAGGCGCCGCGGTTCATGATATCGTGAAAGATCCCGGGGGCTTCCCAGAACAGCCAAAGTGGCAGTGTCAACAGAAGTGCGAGTGCTGACGAATAGCACAGCAAGTTCAGCTTGTCCGGTTTCTTCGCCTTCAGCACCTGCTGGAGGCCCTCAGACTCTGCGCGCGCTGCTTCGTTGAACAACCTTTTCGAGACAATGTTCTGTGTGACGAACAATAGCGCAGACCCGAAAGCACAGACCAAGCCCCAGAAAGATGCTCTGAAGTCGGCGGAGCATGCCATGAAGACGCCCAGGGTCAACGGTACCAGCGACATGTAAGTGGCCCAGGTGTAATGAACTCGAAAAACAAATCTGTAGGCCATCACAGTGAACAATGGCGAAAGCCCTTTTATAGTGTGGACCAGAGAGACCGGTATTCTTGCCATGGCATCAGAGTTGAGAACGTGGCCTCCTATTTGAAAGATCGTCAAAGGCAGTGTCGTGATGATAAGGTCACGGCTTGGACGTTGGATCTCGTGCTTGAGCGCCGGTATGGCCTGCTTCAAAGATGGAAAAGCTCGAGCGGTCTGCGCGGACACAATGCACCATGAAGACACAAAAGCGAACTGGATTACTGTGAGAGTCAATGGCTTGCGAAAAGCGGTGAGGATAGCCTTCGAAGAAGCGTTAGAGAAGATGGACGACATGTACCACAACCCGCACAGGAGCTGTATTGATTAGCCGAGGGCTCCCATTTGCGGACCTTGCGACTCACTATCAGCTTAACAGATATTGGCGCCTTGAGCGCTTCTCCGAGCTCTCGAGCATTGTCGGTGACGCTCCCTCTCCGGGTGTGTATAGTTCTCAAAGCCTCAGAAAGACTCTTTTGCCGCCCGCGTTTTTCCACTCTTCCTGGCATGCCGTTCGCATACGTCCGCGTCGAGCTTTGACGAGGCGCCCAATTGGATGTACCTCTTGCTTCACGTATGGAACTCGGACCACGGTCTCCCGACTGATCGCGTACCGCAACTTCATCATTATTGCTGTCTACCGGATAGTTTGGAAATTTGAAGATCGTGGCTGGGTTGCTGGATGACGACGAGCGCCGTTGATCGTTGTTCATGATATGGTGTAGCGAGCGAATGTAGGTCGGTGTCAGTCCATTGGGCTGTAAGAAAGCAGCGCCCTATTTGGTACACTGGGTCGCAAGGAGCATTGGGGTGGCAATTGTACGGAGTAGCGAAGCAGCTGTCGACGGAGCTCTGCTCAAGTGGCCACTCGAGGTATTGCGCTGTATAGTGAGGAGGATGGACTGCAATCGCTGGCGCCCATACAGCCCGGGAAATTGTGTGGAGATGATGAGGACAGAATGTAGCGCGTCAGCTTTCCACAATGGCGAACAAGAGTCTTCGAAGTGAGAGAAGGGTGCAACGAAACGCCAACTAGACTGCACAAGGCTATAAATTGATCGGCTTCAGTTGGAAGTGGAGGACAGCAGCGTGCTGGACAAGAAGAGTTGAGAGTTGGCGTCGGAGCGATCTGCGCCATGCAGCGCTCGTTGCCAAGACTTCACCTGGATGCATTGCCGCCCCAAAATACATCCGGCGGCGGTATTGCTATCCTCGATCGCCAATGTCTGACGCCTATGAGGACGTTTGTAGAGCAACTAAAGATTATTGAGAAGTGCATTTAGAGAGTCAGGCTGCGACCTCACTGCGAAGACATGCCGGCTCAACTAGAGCAGTTGCCCACACCTCCTCGGTGTTCAAGACGTCGTCCTGCCTTTTATCATTACTTGACTCTGCTTTGAGACGAGTGAAGTAGCCCAACTGTAGCGGTGCTCGACTATATCTTCGCAAGTTCAACGGGGGAGTCTATTGATCGTGTATTGGCCCATCAGCACTCTCACAACATCCGGCAAACGTTGCGTACGATGCAAATAGGACGCCACTGTCCTACCTTCGGATCATCCTGGCAAATCCTGGGCCCCTTTCAAATTGGCACACGAGGTATACCCCCACAAGACTTTTCTGCCCTTGTCGGAAAGTAATCTGTAATCTCAGAGGCACCCTGGGGTGCTGATCCCCTGGAGCGATATGGAGGGTTTCACAGTCTGTCATTCGACTTGCATTCACATTGGCCGAGCTCCTTGGCAGTAGACGGGACTGTCCAATGGACAGAGCAAGCAACTACGCCATCGCGTCCTGGCACACTGAACACTTATTTCAGATTTGAGCAGATTGACTGGAGACATTTGCAGCAAACGTACGGATGGCCAGCTTTGCAGTATCAGGCGTGGGCTAGGACCACTTTCGATGTTCCAGGTGTGACCAATGGAACGTACAACATCCATGTGCAAGGCGTTCTTGAGTACTGGATAGACGATGAACATTATTTTGGCGGCGACTTCTATTCATTTGGCAACGCACCTTTGGTCACGCGACTTGCACCTGGCGTCCATTCGCTTGAGATTCGTCTTGTCCGAGATGTGCGAGCTGTGTCAGCGGAGCCGCCCCCGGAAATCGCTGTTGATATTGCCTTTGCGGCTGTCGAAAGCCCCTTGACAGCCGTTACAGATAGCCTTCTGCTTCCGGACCTGGTGGATGGTCGCTTCGCCAGTTCTCTTGCCTCTGCACTTATCACGAATAATGATCAACATGCTGCTTCTGGCTTTACGATTGCTTCGCAAGACGAGTCTGTCCACTGCTTCGATGCTAGTGCGATATGCATCGTGCCCGGACAAACACGACAACTCTCGTTCCGAATGAGCGCTGATGGACGTGAGCCAGCCGCAACTGCTGCGCTCCGTATCTCTTATAATCTCGAGGCAGATACAGCAAACCAGGAGCAAATCGACTCCTCAGGCATTTACCATTGCATCGACTTGATGGTCCAGTTGACGAGACGTTCATCCAGAGATGCGCAGAAGATCACGTTTCGCCACCCCGGCGGCGCTGTCTCATATGCTATTCTTCGGCCGCCACTAATGGATTCGTCGCCCAGAGACGGTCATGCAAAGAACTTGCCTGTGTTGCTCGCCCTTCACGGTGCCGGAGTGGATGCTGATAGTGACATGGCTCGACACTCGCTTGATGGTGTCGCTGATATAGCTGCTTGGACACTCATGCCTTCTGGAGGAACACCTTGGTGCGGAGACGACTGGCACCAATGGGGTAAGTCTCAAAGCATCAACGCGTTTGATCCTGTCTCTCTTTATTCACCTTTCAGCGGCCCATTTGCCGGCACTGCTCTGTATCAATCGCCTCGGATGCGGTTGTATAC
The DNA here is from genome assembly GCA_002989075.1 of Arthonia radiata. Lineage (NCBI taxonomy): Eukaryota > Fungi > Ascomycota > Arthoniomycetes > Arthoniales > Arthoniaceae > Arthonia > Arthonia radiata. Next base: position 914,749 of record PSQN01000007.1, read on the forward strand.
TGTTCAGACGCTGTACAGAAGGATTTGTGCTGACATCTTCCTTTTAGGCTGGGCTGACGCCGAGGCTGCGATACGCGCCATCCCGGTATGGATGAGGAACTCAGCCTGGAAAGGTCCTGGCGTTGATATCGAGCGATGGCTTGTCATTGGGCACTCAAACGGCGGTCAAGGAGTCTGGTATGCCCTTGCGAATAGACCCGACAATATCATCGCCGCGGCTCCGCTCTCCGGATATTCCTCGATCCAATCGTATGTGCCTTACACGCTCTGGTTGGAAGCAGATCCACTCAAGCACGCTGTAGTACAAGCAGCTCTCGGTAAATACCGGCATGAGGCCATAGTGCCGTCAAACGCCCAAGGCATCCCAATAGCCATCCAACATGGTAAGTCTCAGAGCAACCTCACCTTTCGTTCTGTGCCTCAAAAGTCATTGTAAATCAACTGAGGCGCTGGCGCTGGCCCATAGTATATTGTTTGAAACTTCATCCAACTCCAGAACAGGCTGTGCTGACATCTCCCTCCTAGGCAGCGCAGATAACAATGTTCCGCCGTTTCATTCGCGAAGGATGAAGCAGCTGCTTGCGGAAGCCGGGCATAGCGCGGAGTACTTTGAGATCACAGAGGCTGGACACTGGTTTGACGGGATCATGACGACGGAATACCTGCGCAATTTCTACCATGAGCAACTTGCCCAAAAGGACATTCGTTCTCAGCCCTCTGAAAGCTTTACTGTTCGAGCCATCGATCCTTCGTCGACCTCGTCGAAGCACGGTATCCGGATAATCAGGCTGAAGGAGGGTGGTAGAAGCGGGTAAGTCTTACAGCATCCACCCATTCCATTCTGTAGCCTCAAAGCAACCACTTGGCAGCTAGCGCGCCTATGTTGTCCAAACCCGCCTGTTTGGAAACCGGAACAAACTTCAGAAGGGGCTGTGCTGACATCTTGTTTCTAGCATCGCAGATGTGCACATTGTTGAAAAGTGCATCACTGTTACAACAGCAAACGTACACTCTTTGACCCTGGATATGTCACACTACAGTGGCTTCTCACTTTGTTTCGATGATTTCGAACCCACCACAATCACTTGTGATGGACGCGACAACGTTGCCGAAGTCTCTTACACGGGGAAGGGCACAGCGCCAGATATTGTTCGTGGCGAATCAAACACCATGATGAGCCCGAGCGGTCTTGATGCTATCCTGCGCACCAAGGGGATATTCACCATCTTGAATCGTCACAAATCGAGCTATTTCTTCAGCTTGCAGGTGGCACGCAATCTAATGCAATACTATGGTGCGGACTCCAATATCGTGGAACATGCAGCGGACAGCGCAGGTAATCAGATCACTGTAGGCATAGGCGCAAGTGTTCCGTCACCGCAGCAACCAGGCTCTGTTGTCAAAACAGATAGCAACCAAATCCGTATCTGTCCGTCGGGGTGTGAGCCCAAGGCCTATGACGGTGGGGGCATTGGAGCGATATTTCTGAGACCGTTCCACCCAGGCCGCCTTGATATGGTCATTTGGGGAACTGATGAAACCGGACTCGGGCTCGCAGCCAGATTGATGCCTACAGTGACGGGTGTGGGGCAGCCCGACTTTATTGTTGTAGGTGAGGCGATGAAGTGGAAAGGCTTGGGGGGCGCGCTTGCCCTGGGTTTTTTCAATCACGATTGGAAGGTGTCGGCGGTGTCGTACTTTGAATGAGACGGAGACTGCCGGAATAAAAGGAGGGTCTCTTTCTTGACACGTGATGAGACGCGTCGTGATTGTTGTTCTCAGCGCGCGCGTCGTCTCTCACCGCTTATCTCCTCGCCCCTCCCCCCGCTATCTCCTTCTCTTCCAACCTGTTCCTAACGTCTTCTTTGACAACATTTGTCACTCCTTCCTTGTTTCAGGGCGTGGACTACTGCAGGAACGATCTTGCTCGCTTGGGATCTGCCGAGTGCTCTCGCTTGACTCTTCTTGGATATTGTCGCCGTTTTGCAGAAACTCAATCTGCTCTTGCAGTTTGCTCTTGACGGCCGCTTCCTCATCAGCGACAAGGTCAGTTCGTCTGTACCGGTCAAGTTCCTCACTTCTGGCAGAGCTGCACCGCTGTCTGCTCTTGCCAACCACACCTCCAATCCACCTCTGTCGACACGATCGTTTGACCACAGTCTTTACCCCTCCTCAACAGAGTCACTCAGTGTTGGACTCGGTGTGCTTTTTTCGTCGACTTACCATCTCACATCTACTTGCCCGTCAATCCTCAGTCTGTCGAGCATCTGTCAATCTAGCATCGGTCTATCTATCTGGGATACTCCCTCTTGTCTTCTGTCTCACCTCACTGTCAACGAACACCCACATTTAGCGAAGCATGCCACCGACTTACGACGCTGACACGACCCCTCGCAAGGGGCCCACGCCCTTCAAGATCCACCAGGAGCTCTCTCTCTCCTCTTACTCTGGCAGTGACCGTAGCTCTAAGGTCGGTTTGCTTCTTGTTCGGGCCTGCTTCATGGATGCTAACAGCTATCAGGGAGCTTCCGGAGCTATGGATGATCGTCTCCCAATGACCACCTCCCGCTTTGCCAATCAGCAACCTCGACAGGGAGAGACAGACTCTACACTCAAGGTCAGTAATTTACCAGTACCTCATTCTACTCTATACGATCTCCACTGACAACACTCCAGAAACTCAATCAACCTGCAATAGTTGACGGCAATGGCATCAATTTGCTTATGAGGCGTCAGACTCAGCCTCAACCACTCTCGGATCGCTCGGCTTTCAATGTTCCACGACCGCCAACCTTTGCGGTGTCTAAGCCCTCGCTGATCCCTTCGACCGTCAACACTACCGGAGACTCCCTCCCGATGGACAATGCTGGATCAGAGCAAGCATCTACCAAAAATCAAAACGACGAGAACATCAACGTGGCTGATCTCAAGAAGCAGCTGGAGAATGCGAAGGAGAAAATTGCCGGTCTCAGTCAACAGCTGTCTCAGCAACAGATCACCCAGCACACTGTCGACCAAGCACTGGCCTCACCGGAACCGATCACTCTGCAAGTCCACGGCAACCCAGACGAAATTTTGAGGAGACTGAGCCTCGGTGCTGGTCAATACGCCCCAAATGATCGACTCTCTGCCGAGCCAGGCCCCAGTCTGTCTCCTCTTGAGGCTCACAATGCTCCTTGGGACTCCTCGAACGAAGTCATGATGGGCCGCGCCATCAGTAGTAGCGCCGGTTGGAACGGGCCAGCGGCTTGGAACGTACCTCCTACTCAGCAGAACCTAACCAACAACAGTTTCGATCAACCATTGGGTGCCCCAGGGCTGCCGCTGGGTCGCGTCGGGTCCAGTGCCTCACTCTCATCAAGTGCGCACCGCGGCTGGGGTGGACCATACGTACCTAGTGCAGCTTCCACACCAAGCTTCACTCCGCCAAGGACCCCGTACGACCACACTCCTGCGTCTAATGCATCCCAGTGGCAGCCACGTCCCGGTGCTGCACCGTTTGCCCCTACCGCCATGGAACTCGTCGCACCTTGGAACCAGTGTCCCCCGGGCTACAATCCTTCCCCACAGCAGCAGTACATGGCGACCACGGAACCAATCAACTACCGTCGTCTCCTGGACCGCAACGTGAGCTGCAGCTGGAAGTACATTGTTGACAAGATCATCTGCAGCAACGATCAGCAAGCATCGATCTTCTTGCAGCAGAAGCTGAAGGTCTCACCGCCGGAGCTGAAGTTTGAGCTCGTCGATGCAATCATCGATCAGGCATTCCCGCTCATGATCAATCGCTTCGGCAACTTCCTCATCCAGCGTTGTCTTGAACATGGCTCACCGGAGCAGGTCAGCGCTATTGCCAACACCATTCGCGGAAAGACTCTCGAGCTCAGCATGGATGCCTTTGGCTGCCACGTTGTCCAGAAAGCTCTTGACGTCGTTCCGGAGTCCTACAAGGCATCCATGGTTCATGAGCTGCTCCGCCAGATTCCACAGACGGTCGTTCATCGATATGCCTGTCACGTCTGGCAGAAGCTGTTCGAGCTTCGCTGGACGGACTCGCCACCTCAGATCATGCGATATGTCAATGAGGCTCTGCGTGGTATGTGGCATGAAGTCGCTCTTGGCGAGACCGGCAGCCTGGTGGTGCAGAACATCTTCGAGAATTGCTTGGATGAGGACAAGCGCCCTTGCGTCACCGAAGTTTTACAGAATATTGACATGATCGCTTGCGGTCAGTTCGGTAACTGGTGCATCCAGCACATCTGCGAGCACGGAGCTCCCATGGACAAGAGCTGCGCTATTGAGCACGTGCTCCGCAACGCCACCAGTTACAGCATTGACCAATTCGCGTCCAAGGTCGTCGAAAAGTGTCTCAAGGTGGGAGGTGGCGACTTTCTCGATCGATATCTTGGCCGTATTTGTGAGGCTCGCCCGGATCGTCCGCGTATGCCTCTAATCGATATCGCTGGCGACCAGTACGGCAATTACCTGATTCAGCATGTTCTGTTGAACGCCGAGGCTCGCTACGTAGATACCGTCTCACAGCACATCCGCAAGCACATGGTCTCCCTTCGCGGCTCCAAGTTTGGCTCGCGCGTGGCGATGCTATGCACCAACATCAATTTCGCCACTCGCCCAGGTCCTGGCTCAGCCGCTCCATTCAACGACCGCTTCTACCACTCCTATGGTGGGCAGATGAACCGTGGTGGCATGCCTGGACCGCTACGCTGAAGCGATGTTTCCGGCCCATTCACATGCTGGCATTACCCTACAATGTCGGCCGCAGCTATATCCGTCATCAAGTCTCGCCCGTAATATTTGTCCAGCACTCTCGTCTGCTCTCTGTACCGACTGCATGCCTGGACACTCTTAGTCGACCACCAGACATCACCTACGTTGTCATTTCTCACGCCTCGATATCGGATTTCTCAGCCAAAAGCATTTAAGAGCAACTTTCAACCACCTCTGCGTCAATTTCTAGCGCAAGCGGATGGCACTGTGCCGTTTGGATGCACAGCTAGGCCGGCCTCTGCTATTGCTGTTTGGCTCTAATCCAAGTACATTATCACCCTAGCATGGATTGATATGTCTGGAGGCATCATCGGCTTGGCAGCAGTAATTCGACCTAGTTGGCATCTTGCATGGAGTTCAAATACCTGACATGGTTTATTGGGGGTGAAGGTGGAGGGGACGAAAGCGTCATGGGCACACTGCTTCTATGTTGCATATTTCGAAGGCTATGTATTGGCCAATTTCGCTCATTAGCTGTTTTAATGAAAACGTACCTTTATGAATGGCATGGCTCAATGGCTTTATCACTTTGACTGTTCCTCTTTCGCTGTTGTCTCCCTTGCAACTCTTCCTGATCTTACTGCCAAGGCCATCACCGGCGAAGAAGCACGCACGTCGAGGGTGCAACATCTGACCTCGCCATACTCTTCGTTCAGACGCCCCCACTGCACTGATTTCTTTGTGCTTTGCTCATCACATCGTCGATGTAAATGCTGATGTGTGTCTCTCGCTGTATGTTATGTCGCGACCGCATATCCTGCCATGTTCAGATGATTCATCCTCGTCATATCGTCACCGTCATAGCCTTCATGTAGCCATCATCACACAACGTCTAAGCTCCTCATGTGTACGTTGCTGCACTGCTCTCACGACAAGCCCTCCTCCCTTCTCGTAAACATCTCCCTCAACCCTCCCCCACGTCCACTCTGCCATGCCGGCACACCTTCTCCCATTCCACCGCCGCCACCTCCCATCCCGTCACCGCCACCACCGCCACTGCCAGCATCCCCATGCTCCCAAGGCTTCCGACGCGCAGCTCCCGTCGGCGCCGTCCCCCGCCCTTCCAGCACCGTATCCGGTATCTCGCGTATGCCTGGTATGGGCTTGCCCTCTTTTATCAACTCCATTACTTCTTGGAAGGATGCCATGGGCGCTGTGGCTGCCGGGGTGGTGGTGTCCGCTGTTGTTACATCGAGACGTGAGCTTTGATTCGGGGGATGGAGGGACGAGCGCGTGGGTGTTGTTGCGCCGTTGGATTGTGATTTCCCCGCATGCCCAAAGTGTGTAAGCCTCTCTGCATGCCCAGAATCTGTGTCGCTCCTCGGACTCGCTCGTGGACGTTCTGGCGTATTCTCCGCACTAACATTTCCACTCGGCGGCGGCGGACACGTGAGTTCTAACGCTGTCAACTGACTCTCAGGCTGTTGCTCACGCCATTGCAGGTATGCGTCGAAGTCCACGCCGCCTGGTCCGGCGAGGTCGGGGTACTTGCGCGAGAAGTAGAAGCAGCGGGCGCGGAGGTGGAGGTCGCGGGTTTGCGGGCTCGCGGGGATGGGGTGCGAGGGGAGGGAGGCGTGGCCGAGGAGGGCGGCGAGCCCAGTTTGGTATTCGTGGTCGTGGGCGTAGGGGTGGTGCTCGAGGTGGGTGAAGAGGTGGGGAGAGGAGGGGGGGGGTGCGGGTGAGGGGGGGTGTGTGGACATCGTTTGGGTGGGTTGGATGTGGGCTGTGTGTTGGTGTTAGAGAAGGGTGTTGGGGATGTTCATGCTCTACGGGATATGCATTGAAGTAGGCCACTGATTGATATGAGCACCTGTTGAGGCGTGTGGACGCTCACCTTGCTCCTCGGCTGGACATGCCTAATTCAGGGGTATCTCAGGGGTGCTGCCACAATCTGTCCAATAATGCCTCGAACAGGTGACGGCACGCTTGGACCAGCCTTTGACAATTCGTACACACCACCAAGTCCGCGTCAAGCTCTTGCGCATTCGCAACTTCCACATCCCTCTCATCTCCTGCTGATTATTATCTCCTCCTCGTTGGCGCAAGCGCTTTACGCCCTTCAACTTCTCGGACAATCACACCTTCACAGCTCCGCCATCGAAGCATTACTATCTTACACCGTCCATTTACCTGCAAAACAACTCACACCATGTCCGAATTCATTGGTGCGAGGATATCGCTGATTAGCAAAAGCGACATTCGGTACGATGTCACTGAGCCTCTCAACGTGTTTCTGACACGATGGAACCCACTGACCTTGCGACGCTAGATATGTCGGCACTCTTCACGAAATCAACTCAGAGAACTCCACAGTCGCGCTCGAGAATGTCACCTCATTCGGGACCGAAGGCCGCAAAGGCGACCCGTCGGCAGAAATCACTGGCTCTGACAGCGTCTACGAATACATTGTGTTTCGAGGCAGCGATGTGAAGGACCTCCGCATCGAGGAACCGGCGAAAGAGAACAAGCCTCCGCAGCCGCCTACGCCAAATGACCCCGCTATATTGGTACGTTGCAGCACTTGAGCATATACAGAGCACAGCCTGAGCATATGATGAAATATCACGGATGTAAAAACAAATTACAAGTCCGAGAGCGCATAAAAACCATGTGGACATTTTCCGTTGCCTTCCTACTGATACGCCTTTGAACACACATCTTCGTTGAGTGTTATGTACGGACAAGCGCTGACCAGAGAGACACAGAGCGGACACCGACCTCAGCAACCCTCGAACGCACCGCCAAACGCGCCTCCGCATCCCCAACAGAACGGTCCACCAGGCCCACGCAACCAGAATTCCAATCAACCTCCTCCTTTCGCACAGCAACAGTACGGCCAGTTTCCTGGTCAGCCATACGGTGGACCTCCAGGCCCTTACGGCTTTAATGGCCCGCCGCCAGGACGCGGATTTCCTGGCCATCCGCCGTATGGACCTCCCGGTGGACCACATGGGCATCACGGGCCCCATGGATACCCAGGCGGGCCACCACCTCCACCAGGACGAGGTTTCCCTGGACAATTCCCACCCGGTCCTTTCTCACCCTCACACGGCCATATGCCCTTTGGCGCGCCTGGTCCGCAAGAACACACCCGAGGTCCTTCACAGCCTCAGAATCTACCTCAGAACCTTCCTCAGAATCTCCCTCAGAATCTCCCCCAGAACCTCCCTCAGAATCTCCCTCAGAACCTCACTCAGAACCTCCCTGCTAAGCCGCCAGGTCAGCAACAACAAAAGCCGCAGAACAAGGCATCCAATGGACAAGATACACCCTTTAAAATCCTCAAGCGGCCATCACCGGAACGTCAGAAAGACCAGCAGAAGAGTCAGAGTGCAACCCCAGCACCTGCACAGGCTCCGCCACCGCCTGATGAATCCAAACCAGATCCAGTGGAGGCAAAAGCACCTCCTGCGCCATCTACAGCGCCACAGAACCAACTGAATGCCCCTGGCGCGAAGCCAAACAAAATCATGCCCATTATGCCGCTCCCGTCACCCTTGGCGAAGAAGTCTACGCCAGCGGCACCGAATGGCGTGCCATCAATGCCACCCGCGGCAAAGCCTGCCGCGAGTGCCGCTATGCAGCAGCAGAATGCTAACACGCAAGCGGCTACTGCCGCTGTTGCAGCTGCGATGGCGAAGCTCGGCGCCGCGCCGGGTCAGCCTGCACCTCAGACAAAGCCGTCGCAGCCGAGCGGTGGAGGTGACGTGATTGACAATCTATCGAAGAAAGTGAACGAAATGCGAGTCGATGCCATTGATAGATCGACTGCGCCGACCAACAATCACACAGGTGGGTTTCGCGGTCGCGGCAGAGGTCGCGGCGGCCGTGGTGGTGCCCCGCGTGGCATTGAAGTGCCTACCAGTGACTTCGACTTCGCCAGTTCGAATGCTCAATTCAACAAGGACGAGCTACAGAAGAAAGCGCTGACTGGCTCGGACGCACAGAACGGCGAAGTTCCCGTGGACGGAGCTGCCAACGATGTGGTCATCCCGCCAGCGGAGAAGAGTTACGATAAGCAAAACAGCTTCTTTGACAATATTGGCAGTGAAGCTCGAGAGCGAGAGATTGCCGCTGAAAGTGGTGAAGCGAGACGGGGCGGACGAGAGTTCAGGACTGAAGACCGGAACCGCAACATGGAGACATTTGGCATTGGGAGTGTTGATGGTGGTTATCGCGGTGGGTTTCGAGGGCGTGGAAGAGGAGGCCGAGGGTTCCGAGGGGGTGCTGGCGGTCCTGGTGCTATCGGTCCTGGTGCAGGCGGTCCTGGTGCAGGCGGTCCTGGTGCAGGCGGTCCTGGTGCAGGCGGTCCTGGTGCAGGCGGTCCTGGTGCATTCCGTGGGCGAGGTCGCGGGCGAGGTCAGCCAGCTGTTGGTTAGATGCCGCAGTGATGGTGATGCCTTGATCGCGGCGTGAGTGGTGGGAAATGTGTACGAGGTACGAGGAAGGCTTTGGTGCTTGCAAACGGAGCCGGAAAGAGATGACGAGGCCGGATATGGATTCAGGTCATGGCTCCAAATGAAGCAGAGAACGAGCTCAGGATTTTGTTCGACCCTCTTTGAGACGAAGCGTATGTATGACCATGCTCTGGGAGCTGGCTGACGTATGCTGTAGAATCGAAGACATTCACTCCTTAGCTTCACGGCTTATATCTTCCGCTTGCTTGTTGCGGCATGTCGATGCGCTGACCACTGTGATTGCACTCACTGGCTCATCTCAATTCTCCCTCGGCAGTGCCAATTCAAAGATCTACTTATCGCTTCCAATCTTCCCTTTCCCTTCTTCAGTCACTACTCACATATCTCCAGTCGCGACGATCAACCCTTTGCAGCAACGCCATCATGGAAGAGGCACGCTCTCGATCCGTTCCACGACGTGGTCGCTCTCGCTCCTCTTCGCCTGATGAGTCAATGAAGCGCTCAAGTTCAGCACCGGCACGCATTGCTTCCATGCAAGTCACCATCGACACACTCCGTGAGATCTCAGATTATCTCACCAGCATGCTCCGCGACGCCGATACCGCGGAACAGAAGCTACGCCGCGACTGCAACTACTACACCATCGCCTATTTTTGTAAATACCAAACAACAGCCACAACGCCAGACTCGGATGAGATGGCCGAGCCGGAGGAAATGGCCGAGCGGGCTGAGCGCTGGTATGAGGAACAAATCTATTTCGATGCGGGAGTTGAGTTTCAGCGTCTAGAAACGGCGTTTGAAATTATCAGGGAGGTGGCTGAGATGGCGTTGGTGGAGCATAAGGGGTTGTTGGGGCGTGAGGGGCCAGATGGGGGGATGAAACGGAGGTTGGAGATGATTGTCGAGTGTGCGCAATCAAATATGCGGAGAAAGAGGGTGTTAGAGTTGCTTGAGGAGAAGGAAGGGCGTGAGTGGGAATGGGAATGGGAAATGGAGATTTGAGATGTTGTGAGGTTTGAGTGGATGGGTATGTGGAGAGAGATGGTTTGATATCATCTCCACGGGAGGGACGGTGAGTTTCGGCGTCGGTCAGGGTGGGTCGAGAGTAGAGCACCGAGATGGGAGGTTTCTTCAGGTGTCCTTCTGATACCGAAGCATGCTAACGAGAACGACAGTGCTAGCATGACCTTCACAGTACCAACATCAGCGTTACTCGGCACGCTCGAAGTAAATTCCATTTGACACGGAGAATAACGTCCGCTTGGTTTCACTGGAGCTCCTCTCTTCTACTTAGATGTCGAGCACCCACAACCTTCTCATCACCAGCTTTCACTCATCACTTTCCGGCATTCTCTGACTTCTTCGACATCTCACCGTTATCCTCCGTCGGTTTGGTCGTCGCCGGTTCTACTACACTATCGTCGGCCTTCGTAAGCTCCTTCTCAGGCTCCTCCATCATCGCCGCAGACAGCGCCCTCAAACGCGTCGAGACACTGTCAACATACTCAAAATCCTCATACTCAAACGTCGTCTTCAGTCTCTCGTTAACAAACCAGCCCCGTAGCGCTGTGTCCGCGGGATCGGCTTCGAACTCGTAGCCGAACATGCAGCGTCGGCCGTAAGCTTCTTTGAGCGCTTGTTCAGTATCGTCGTTGTGCTCGTTGCAGTGGCGGAGGGTGGTGAGGTAGTTTTTGATTTCATCGTGGATTGTGGGGTCCATTTTGGGTGGGGTGGACATGATGGTGGTGAGTGTTTGTTTGGTGGAAGAGCAAGATTGCGGGATGATTAGGAGGGTGAGGAGCAGGCAAGACTTTATGAATTGAACTGCTCCAAAAAGGTGCGAAGTGAAGTAAGGTAGATGTGCTCAGACAAAGGCGGGCTTCTCTTGGCATCTCTTTCACCTACCACTCCCGTCGGCTGTAGTACTGACCAGATAACATGAGCCTTCATCAACCAAAGAATTCGCATCCCGCAATCCCAAATGACCAACATCTCGTCACCGCGCTTGACTTCGAACATCTTCACATCTCACAACAATTCTACATCGCCTATCAACACCATGTCAACCAAACCCGACATCACAGTCCATGAAGAAGTCATCGATCAGCTCGTCCGCTATGTCACAATCGCAACAGAAATTGACCATGCTGAATTGTTCAAGCGTCGTGGACATGCCAATTACTCTTATGACGATATCTGGAGGGCCCCCTTGGAGGAGCGCCAAAAGTTCGGTGATTTTTCCCGAAAAATACACCACGACATACATCCACGACGTCAACGCGAGTTGCGAGTTCTGGAGATCGTTCAGCCGATGGTGGATGCTTTGTTAGAGGAGAAGAAGGACGCAGGTAAATTTGAGGAGGCTGACCGTTTGTGGAAGCGTTGGCGGCTGGGTTGGGCAGCTGCCCACAGCGGTTGATCTGGAAGCTTATCAACCCTGAGAGATTCTGACTGAGTGCTGGAGCAGACGAGTGAAGGAGCGAGCAACATGGCTGCGTGACATACTCACCTCTCTCGGGATCATCTGTCACAAACACCAAGGAATGTCGCTCTAGAACATCTCTCGATCTATTCGAACCTTTCCATTCACCCTTATTGTTTTGTTTCCTGACTCCCTTGCATAATCCTCCGACCGGAGATCCCTCGAGTCCACTCCAATTCAAGCATTCGACATCATGTCCACCGCTCCAGCACACTCAGCGGCAAACACACAGAGCACTACCACACCTCCCACCAACACCAACTTCCAGCCTCCCAAGAATGGCGTCTCCATCGGTACCCTCAGGGAAATGACGCAGTATCTCCAAACGTCATCAGAATGCATCTTCGACGCCGCTCCCTTCGTCATCTCCTATCCTCCGACGACAGGCCGTTTGTGGTGCGACGAGACAGACTCCTGGCGGCACATGCCTCGAAAAGTCGCGAGATACAGAGCAGACCACGGCGTGCTGAGGGATATGGCAGCGGTGGTCATGAAGGAGCACAAGGAGCTGTTGGATGGTGATGACGAGGGTAGGGAGTTGCTTGAGGTGTTGCGAATGGTCAAGATGCGTTCGGAGCTCGTAGTCGAACGCTTCGCGGGTCCGGACGATGATAGTGAGCATTCGGGTGGTCCGGTCATGGGGTTCTCATCAGCGATCGTCTGGGGCGTGAAGTGGTTGTGGAGTCTGCTGATGGGACGTGGATGATGACTCGGCTGCTGGGCCAACGCAACAGGTCTCAAGGCTCTCAAATCTAGCCTCAAAGCGTTCTTTGCGTCGCGCTTACACACGCAGACTTTCCCCAGCGGTGAGTTTCTTACCCTTATCGAAGTTTTGACATGAGAAACCCACACAAACCATTGACTCACCAAGGATCCGACTCATCGTTTCGCCGGTTGAAAGCACCTTGGAACATTGAAAAGACTGGGCTGATTGAAGGCAGCCACGGACCCTTGGGTGAAGGGTAGACATTCCCTTCTCGGCCTAGCGCTGGCAACTATTTGCATTACTTTCCTTCAATCGTTCTTGCCCTTTTCTTCTTTGCCCTCAACCTCCCGACTCCATATACCGCGATTCATCGCAGTTGATGCTCACATCTCCTCTCGACATGCCACAACAGTCGGCCGAACAGACGTCGCACAACATGGCCACGCCGTCAGACACTCCCAACTTCGCCGCCTGGCCAGAAATCATCAAGTACCTTCACACGCTGCTTGATGCACCTAAGAACGTCCACGCCGCGGATAGCAGCTGCCACCGCAGCTACATCGCACGCAACGAACACGAATCAGAGTCTCCTACCGACGTCACAAAGGAGGGATGGCACTACAAGGAGCGCTGGGCAAACGGCGGGCATCCGAGTAAGGGTATCAAGCAAATTGTTGCAGAATTCGACGTATGTGAGGTCGTTGCAGACATGGTGAAAGCGATGCTGAAGGAGTATCGCGAGCCGATGCCGGGAGACAAGAGCGGACGCTCTCTAGGACAGGCGAAGGCTGGTGGGCGGTATCTCGAGGAGCAGTTGATGTCGCTTCTAGCCACTTGCGACCTCAAGTCGAATAAAGACTGGTTGTTGTGAGAGTCTGGGCTGTAGTAGAGGGAGGTTGTATGGCGGTCAAGAACAAGGATGCTTCACCGATGAGTTTTATATCGGAGAAAGCAGAACTCGAGAGCAAGTATCAGCTTCTATTGCAGAACTATGGACGAAAATGAGAGACAGCATGTAAAATCTCCGAGGGGTCGAGCAGTTCTTCCAAGAGGATGAGCAGGTAGTAGTGCTCTTCAAATCTGATTCCGCACATGTTTCCTTCCATCGGGAGTGCACCCGTTTGGACGTCTCCGCCTCACCTGTGCGTCATTACGTCATCCAGGATTCGGTTTCCATGTCTTACGCTCCCACAGCTTCTTCTTTACTCTCCGCATGCTCCAAATCTACGTCTTGCCGACTCTCAACCCAATTCCACAACACCAGCGATCACGCAATCTCATCACAACGCCATCAACCATGGCCACCCACAGCACCCCCAACTTCTCAACCTGGCCCGAGGTCATCGAATACCTCTACACTCTCATCATCACCACTAGACAGGCAGACCTTGCAGAGTACAACCTTCGCCGATGCTACAGAAACGGCGCGTGGGACAAGGGCATCAGCGCACAAACATTCGAGGAAGTGAAGTGGTACCAGGACGACAAGCAATCCAAAGTGATTTATCATAGCTCGCCGTGCACACAGGAGGTTGAGCGTCTGATAACGGAGATGACGCAGCCGATGCTCGAAGAGCTTGAGGTCGATTGTGTGAAGAATGGAGACTGTAAGGAGAAGAGCGACTTGACAGTGTCGCTCAGGCGCCTGCTGCGGTATTTGCGTTGACTGTGGAGCGACGGTTGAGTTGTCTGGCGAGCAGCAGGTGGATGTACCTTGAGGTCGATGTGAATTCGTTCAAAAGTGCTTGGGAAGCATCAAGGCTTCCCACCTAGTTATGGGTGGTAATAGAGCAATTCGCACTGCTGCAGCCATCACGTAAGCTTGGCGTGTGTTCTTGTCTTCAACCCTGCAGCTCAAGACGACACGAAATAACGCGAATATCTTTCCACGGGCCTATTGAAGTGTCACCACCCCAACCCACCTCCAATCCTCCTAACCATGTCCACCAACCCCTCAGACTTCTATACCTGGCCCAGATTCATCAGTACTATGGTATAAGGCTTTTATCACATTCTGACTGACATGGTAGAAGTCTAGGATAGATGGCGGTGAGAGTTGGATTATGTACGCATTCATCACGTGACATCACGTGTCTTGGCATTGCCGTCCGGACTGCCAGGTGCAATTTCGCACACAACTTTCCTCGTCCGTTGTGTGATTATTTACTCAGTCGCAAATGCATGATCAGTGCTCTCAATAGCTGCTTCTGCCACACGCTTCTCAGCTCTTGGCAGGCTTTTCCAAGTCGCACTTGTGCGCAAAATCAAGCTCGAGATGAATAATGATTGGTTCGTGGACACTACTACGGAGCAAACTACATCAAACAGCCTGCGAAGAGGAGAGAACGCCCAAGCATATCTCCACTTCAGTCTCGCCGCACACCGACAGGAGAAGTCTCAAATATCTCGCAGTTCAGACAAAGTCATGGAAGGTCTACTTCGATGACGCTCTCCGTTCCCATACCTCTCCAGATGTTGACCAGTTTGAGGCCAGACGATGTCACCAGATTATTCCAATCTTCTTCCGTACGCTCTTTGGCACTTGCAATCATCATCATAGTCAAGTCATGAGCTGTGACTGCGGGATGCGGTGATGCTTCGTTCACGACTGTCTCTAGCATCAGTATCTTAGAATACCCACGTTCCATAGCGGGTATGAGGCTGGTCAGGATCATTCGTGCTTGTGAGTCTGGCCAGTCATGGCATATCAGGTGCATGTGGTAGATGCGAGCACCTGGTGTTATCTCTCAGCAAAACATCACCAGCCAAGATCCGCAACAATGCTCACCTATCACTGGCTGTGGGGTGAAGAAATCATGTCCCATCTTTTTCATCGGAGGCTTGAGCTCAACCTTGACCACAAAGAATCAGTATCCCCTCCAGCTAAAGGGAGAGGCCTTCGAGAGTCACTCACCAGCTCAACAACACTAGGTAAGTCTTGTAGGACTAAGCTACCGTCTGGCATATCTGGAAAAGCCTTGATGAAGTGATTCAGATCATGGCCGCTGCCGCCACCAACATCCACTACGAACGGACGATCCTTCTTCCAATCTTGGTACAACCCCATAATGGGATATATCGTGGTCACAGCTGGCTTACTCATGGACATGACTGCCCTGCCACTCTGGAAAATCGGACTGATCTCTGGCTTCGACATCGTATCGAAGAAGCGCTCCTTTCGGCCGAGCATGTGTGTCCAATTGGTATCATCCGCGTCGTCAGGCAGCGTATATCTGTGTTCTTTAAGAAATCTGGGCAGGTTCATGAATCCAGGCACCACGGTCTGGTACCTACATGAAGCGTGTGAGAAAGTGTGACTGTCCAGCGATGGATGAAGAGAGAAAGAGACCTACGTGAAGGACCACATATCTCTCATTCTAGGACGGCCGAGTGTCTCTGAGAAGTGGGTCATGCAGTAAGTTTGCTCATCAACTTGATCAATGATACGTTCGGCGGCCAGATGCCTCAAAATACGGACTGGAACCTTGAGTGTCAGTCTGCTCCAATTGCGGTTCAAAAAGCTTATAGAAGAAGCGCATATCACCCACCAAGAACATCACTGTTGTCCAGCCCAAGCATGAGGCTCAGCTCGTGCACACGCTTGTCTCCGCCTCCGAGTTCCGTCCACTTCTCAAAGAGCTGGAGATCACAACAGACCTTCATGGCTGATACGAGCGCAGGCTAGCAAAGAGGAATACTGTTAATTGAGTAGATTATTTGATCAGCATCACGGCACTCACGTAGCTCCAGACATGGTTCCAAATCGTCTCGAACGGCGTCTCAACCCTACTGATGAGCGCTCTGGCAGCCTCCCTTACTTGAACTCGTTCGGCTTCATCGCTAATGTTGTTGGCTTTATAAGTCTTCATTGAAACAACCAGGTTCTCAGTTGATGCCATGGTCGTTGGCCGCTAGCAAATCTCGTCAATGGAAATGCCAAGAAGTATGAAGGTTTTCAAGAGGCCGGTCTGAGAAAGCCTTTATATGTCTCAGGCGGCTGGCAATGGTAGAACTTCGTTTAAATGGCAAGAGTTCATCTCTAGAAGAGATTTACGAGCTATCCTTGTGGCGCTTCACCGCTTTTTGAAAGGGTGCACATGTGGAAGGACCATTGTTCCACAGCGGCTTGGTTCATGATGACCCGCATAGCGCGATCCTGGGCACCCCGATGCGCACATGCAGCTCATGCATAGGCTGTATGCCTCGTGGAGGCGAAGCTGTCGCCTACGCTTGGCATGAAGACTTTCGTATAGCGGCACTACGCCTCTCGTATGCGCAAGCGTCTTTTCGTGAAAGACATATCGATTGTTCAACAACTTGCGCGCTGTATTCGGTAGGTCTCAGAGCAGCCGCACATTCCGATCTGTGCCTCAAAAATCATTGTCAGGCAGTAAACAAGATGGGACTGCTCCCATAGCCCTTTGTTTGAACCTTGACCCAGCTTCAGAAGTGGTTGTGCTGACATGTTCCTTCTAATCATCCTCGTATGATGTTCTACAATTGAGTCTGTATTCACTTCCATTGCGGTGAAGGCCACACCCCGTCAGAATGTTACTTCACATGCCTGGCCACAATCTCGCAGTCCATGTCCCACTGTCTCACGAACCAACTGTTCTTGACCTTCCACTCTTTTCTGGCATCTACAAGATAGACGTCGAAGTTTGCATACAGCGTCGCAATCAGCTTGTATATCTCCATCGTCGCCACGTAACGCCCGCTACAAGCACGCTTGCCGTGCCCAAAAGTCAGGTCTGTCTCTTTCATCTTCGAGACACGCTTCTCATAGTTTCCCTCACTCTCACTTTCGTATTGTAGCCAGCGCTCTGGTCGGAAGCTATCCGGCTCTGCCCCAAAAACACCCTCGTCGCGATGGATCACCTTGGGGTTGATGCCGACGATAGTGCCTTGAGGGATGGTACGTCCGTCCTTGATTCGAAAGCTGCTTGGAACGACTCGTTCGAGAGGTAGACCGACTGCTGGATGGAGTCGCGTCGATTCGCGAATGACAGCGTCAAGGTAAGGCATTCTACTTGCGTCTTTCCATTGGATCGGCTTATCATCATTCTTTGCACCATCGACCTCAGCCTGAAGCCTCCTCATCGAGTCTTTGTCTTTGGCAAGATAGTAAACAATAGCGCGGAGCTCGATCGCTGTAGTGTCAGACCCCGCAATAACATTGTTCACCAGGTATGTTACGATCCTTGCGTCGTCAACTTCCGGATCTTGTTCAGCAAGCTCCAGGAAAAGGTCCAAAAAATCCTCTTGGCCTCGTGGTCTGTGTTCATCTGCGCCAGACCGCCTCTCCGACAACAATTTCGCTGCATATGCCGCAGCGGAACCGAAGGAGGGGGGCCCAATGCGATACACAGGGTTCTTGTCAAAGATCTTGTCCAGAAATGGGATTTGTCCAACAAGAGCAAAGTAATCAACAGCTCGTTCACCAGTATTGATGAGCGAATCGATGTCCGACTGTGTATCCATGAACCCTAGGTCACGGGAGAACGTAATGTGACCAATGACATCCCAGGCAACTGCAGTGAGAATCATCAGTATATGTACGCCGGACGAATAGATATATCAAGACATGGTTACAGTAATGGAGCCACTTGTCGATCGCGCACGGGTTTTGACGGGCGACGAATCCCTGTTGGAGCTTGTTCATGAACTTTTGAATGGTATCGTCTACCAGATACTCGAACCGGAGCACGCTTGTCATCGTATACAAGCGGCTTACAGGTTTGATCATCATGGTGTGCCATTGTTCATTGCGCGTACTAAATGTGGTAGACATAACATAACCTCTGCCAATGGCTATGTCATTGCCGGCATAGAAATCGCTCTAAAGTTGAACTTCATCAGCCACATAAGTCGTACCTCCCCATGTCAATGATACGGTGCACGTGTAGGGCGACATTGACCTTTTACATGACTTGCATAAGAATATATGGTACTGACAGTGTTGAGAAACGTACCTTGACCCACTTCTCTTTAGCGGAATAAATGGTTTTGACGAGATCGGGGTCGTTGAGACTGACGCAATTAGGGCCCAGTCTGACGGCTGGACCATATCGACGATGAAGATTCAGTTGGGTAACGTCGGCTCTACCTTCCCAGATATTGAATAAGCGCCAGAGATTTGTAAACTTAGCTAGAAGGGGGCCTGGTATGCCCTTGATTGGGGAGAGCAATGTATGGCGCAAGGCTGCTGAGGCAAGGACAGCTACGACTGCTCCGATAATTAAGAGCGTGGCAGACATGTCCATGCACCCGAAACCAACGAAGTTGCAAATGTCGTGTGAATGAGCACTATCACCAGATAGCGTTGGGAAAGCCAACTAAGAAGCTGGCAAACGCAACGTAGAATATCAGCTCAACGAAGAGCTTTCGCAATGAGGCTTGCTTTGCGGCGTAGTTCAGATTTATATCAGAGATCGACTGCGGTAATGGAGGTGGGTGACGTAGTTTGTGTGCCACTAGAGACTTTTATCATGTTCACACTTCCACGAGGCAGATTTTCCACTCATTGCGTCCACCAACCAAAATCCATTCCTCTCCACAACAGTTTTTGTGTACCATGCATTGTCACTTGACTATTGATTTGCAAAAATTCTAATCCCTGGGTAATGCTCCTGCACGGCACCTAGGCGCTATCCTCATGCGCGTTCCTCCTGCACCCTTGAGGCGTGGTACCAGCAATCACACAGCGCTGCGCCTCGGTCAGTATACCAGCCCAGCTGCTCCCATCGTCTTGATATTTTCAGCTCCTCTACTATAGGTGGCGCTAGCAATATAAGTGAACAAAGATCGCCCGAACCACTAACAACCCGTGGCAAGGAATATAGGCTGCACGGTAACCGTTGACCCAGCGGGCTGAGACAAGCTGCACTAGCTGCCCCGCGCGTGCCGCTCCTGTACATATGCATGCAATTATCCCCTACTAGCTCGGGACAAAGCCCCTGCCGCGCCTGCTAATCCACACGAGGCAAAAGGCGAACAAGATCTGCATGTTGGAATCGGGAAGTAGGAGCGCCTAGTATGCAGTAGTGCCTACAAAGCGTTTTCATCGGATCGAGCCGCAACTTGGTTCGCATCAAGTACTCAATGCTCTCCCCGGAGTATTGCAATGGCAGCGCCATCAGCTCTCTCTTGCGCTTACGGCTAACCAGTCTGTAATTCAATCTCCTCCCCTGCATCAGTTCCCCAAAGTCTTCAAACGCACTGTCAGCACACTAGCGATGCTCGCCAACCTCGCACCCGCCGTTATTGGCGTGATGACGGTAGAACTGGTTCTTGCGTTCGTCGCTGTCGTCGCTCGAATCTATACCCGCATCTTTCTCAAGAAAGCCTTTGGATGGGACGATGCCATGTTGATCGTTGGCTTAGTAGGTCAAGAGCCTTTGACTATCGCTCAGCTTGGGTTTAATATCCTATACAGCTCACACACGTTGGCTTCACTATCGGCATGTTCACTTCTGTAGGCTTTGGGTACGGAAAGCGAGCGTCAACGTATCCTGTTGCCCAATACAGTGCCATCGTCAAAACCGAAATCATCGCGCAGACTCTGGCCATAGCCGCGTTCGTGTTTACCAAAGTGGCCATCAGTGGAACTATGATGCGAATATTTCCCGGTCGCGTGCTTCACGGAATTCTCTGGTTTCTTATCGTTACTACTTTTGTCATTTTTGGCTTGTGTGCTATTCTCGACTATGCGCAGTGCGACCCTCCCGCTCGGCTGTGGGACGCGTCCATTGAAGCAAAATGCTGGAATCCAAAAGTCTACGCCGACTATGCGATTTTTACTGGCGGTCAGTGATGCGTGGTAGCAATAGAACTCGAGTTACTGATTGGATTGACAGCATGGGGAGCGCTTTTCGACTTCACTGTCGCTGCCATCCCGTGGCTCTACATCCCCGGATTGCAAATGAAGCAGGCAGAGCGGCTTGCTATTGCCTCAGCCCTGAGCTTGGGTGTTTTGTATGAAAAATCTTGCTCCAATGGCAAATGCACCCCTTGCTAAGATATTCCGACAGTGCAGGCGTTTGCTCGATTGTTAAGTCAGTTGCGCTCAAGAACATCAGCTCCAGGACGGACTACGCATGTGAGTTCAAGCCCACCGGCATACGACACAGAACCTTTCCAAGTGCTCTCAGACGACACCATCGGCGTGATGTTGTGGTCATCCACTGAGATATGTCTCACATTTTTGGCCGCCTCAATCCCTACTTTGCGACCCATTCTCTTGAAAATCCAAAACAGACAGCAGTCATGTTCCAAAGGCGCACAACAATTCGAGTTCCAAACTATACGAGGAAGAACAGACCGGGCAACTAGCTTGCACTCTCAAACAGACAGTGACAAGGCTATCTTGACGGGCATAGGATTGGATCGCGGTCCAAACGGGAGAGAAAGTTATGTGTAAACAGTAGCGTAGATGGGATACTGCCCTTCCAACTTACTGATCAAGGTTGGATGAGGGCCGTGGTGAGCGAGCACGGCGGACACCGTGCGATCGAACGTGGTGACTCTCCTTTCTCTCCATACTGGCGTCAAGCTCCTCAAGTTTTAGCTTTGTCATCCGCAGAACTAGTTGTCAGCGAGTGCGTCGTATTCTTTTGATGTGGTCTGCGATGCGGCGATGAGGGTTTGGAGGTAGATGATTGTTGTGTGCAGGATCGCCCAGTCCAGACGGCCATGCCAAGATACAGCATAATCGGTAGATAGCTTCCTAATTAGGAAGTATATGAGCACTACAGGACAGAATTATATAAACCTAAACTCTTACCAGCACGCAAGCTGTACCCTATTCTCCTACTACTCCCAAACATGTCCACCAACCGCCCAGATTACGCAGCATGGCCCGACCTAATCACGTACTTCCAAAGTCTAATCGCCGCATCGCAAACCGCAGTAAAAACAGACGACGCACTCGCCGACGGATACTTCGACACTCTCGATTTCAAGCGATTTACGGCACAAGATAGCAAATCCAAGGAATGGTACAGCTCTGCTGACGTCAATGCCGCCGAAGTTCTTGGGTGCGGACCAGTCAAAGACATCAAGGAACTGGTGGGAGAAATGGTAAGCGTGATGCTGCAGGAGATAGAGTGTGAGCGTGAGGCGTTTCGCGAGGTCTTTGAAAGCGTCAAAGAATCCAGACGCGTCGAGCTTGAGTTGAGAAAGCTACTGCATTGGTGCAAGGGTGGGTTGAGATTCTGAGACGTGCGGTTGTGGGGGCTGGCGCTGCTGGGCATTGTCAGTATCTTCGAGCCGGGTAAGGAGGTCGGCAAGTGAGCGCAGGTGTGGGTTTAATAACAGCATACGCTCCCCTACTCGAAAGGCATCCGTGAGGTTCATTGCGCCCCAGGCTTTCACAATCTCACCTTGCCAAGGTCTCTTTCTCTTCTCTCTCTGTCGCCTTCCTTTACGACTCCGTGCTCTTCCATCACTTGCATTCCTTGATAAATGCTTCATTCTTTCTACTGCCATCAATTGCAGGTTCGATACCAGCCGAGGAACTTTCAAGTCGCACTGTCGCAGCACAGCGGGGAGGCTGTTTCTAATTGAGCTCCGCTTCACCACAATCATGGCCACTACAGCCACCACGCCAAACATCTCTACCTGGCCAGAAATCATCACCTATCTGGAGACGCTCGTCGAAGCCGTCACAGAGCCGCAGAACAGAGATGAGTTCATGGGCAATCGCTACTTCAGTCTTCGAAGAGCCCAGGAAACGATGCCTCAGGAGCCACGGGTCCAGGAGTGGCATCGACAGCAGACCCAGCATGAACGCAATACGCCTAGCTGGCGTCATCTAAAATTAGCGAGAAAACTTGCCTGGGATATGGCTGTGGTGATGTTGGAAGAACTTGAGCCGCAGATGGAGACTTGTGCTCACACTCAAAAGGTGTTGGATATGCGGGCGAAATTGCTGGAAATGAAGGAGGTATATGACGAACATGGCGCGATCCGGCATGGCACTGGTGAGGGACGGTACTGACACTGGTTCCTGAAAGAGGTGCTACAAGAAGACGGCCGCGTAGAACGTGATACAGGTGTCACACATCTCACCTTTGCTTCCATCTTTTGACCAATTGTGAAGGCACGATTCCCAATCGCCACCTCAACATACCCAACATTTTGGTCCTCTGCTGAAGTCAATCTCTTGGCAGTCGAGAATCGCGATTCGCATCGCTTACGCTCCGCTAAAAGTTTTGAACCCCTTCTTCGCCCTTCTTCTTCACTCGATATGTACACACCACATTTTTGTCAACTTATCCATACGCCAGCCCCTCGCTCAGTCAATCTCCGTCCGCTCCGTTTCTCTGCAACCGCCTCTCAGATCAACCGTCACCGCTCTCGCAATTATGGCCACCGCAGCAGGCAAGCCCGACTTCTCCACCTGGCCAGAGATTATCGCCTACTTCACTCAGCTCCTCGAAACAACCGATCAGGTCCGTAATCAAGAGATCGTGCTCGGCGATCACTGGTTCGACACGATTACAATTGCCGGCCACCACCACCACAGCGCCCGCTCAAGAGCCTGGTATGACGCCTTTGCGCAGAACTCTTTGCGCTACAGTGGCCTCCAACCGAGAGATGACATCCGAATGGTGGTGGGAAACATGTGCAATGTGATGTTTCTGGAGGTTGAAAAAGCAATCGAGGCTGGGCACAACACGGAGGAGAACGTCGAATTGGGTCAGCGCTTGGGGGGGATTATGCTCGAGTGTTCACAGGCTTCTTGGAACAACGGAGTTGCAGATTTGTTGGCTCGTTGGTCTTCGCAGAGTGGCGCAAGGGCGGGCCCACACTCTCGTTGAAAGGGCGTTTGCTCAGAGCCAGTTCGCAGAAAGGGATCAAAGTCGTCGAGGTCATCACCTTACAGCGTGTCAGGAAGGTGTGGCTCATCCGCAAGACGCGTTAGTTGAGGTGTCGCATCACTCCTTGGCAGATGCGCGGTCCCTGAAGTTAGTTTATTCTCTCTTTCTTCATGATTCCCGCGACCTTTTTCTCTTCTTCCACATCTCAACCATCACCAGACGCCTCCCACCGCAACTCCGTCATCCCACCACAAACTCACCACCAACATTGTCCAACGCCACCCCATCACCCACAATGGGCACCACCCAATCCAAACCCAACACAGCCGCCTGGCCCGAAATCATCGCCTACCTCACCGCCGCCTCCGCCTGCATCAACCCCGTCTTCAGCCGCGAGGACGCCATCGCCACCACCTACAGCACAGTCAGCTTGGAGAAAGCCGACGATCTGGAGTACGCCGATGACGAGCACGACTGGTACATCAAGCAGAATCTGTGGAAATGTTCGAAATATCCTGAGCCCACTTCGGAAGACGTCGCGCTTGCTCAGGAGCTCATCGAGGAGCTCAAGACGGTGATGGCTGCTGAGAACCTCGAGGCTTTTAAGGCCAGCGGCGGTAGGTTTGGGGATCACTCGGTTGCCGGTGCGATGAACGCGGTTGTTGACAGACTGGAGACGGAGGGCTTTGTTTAGGGTGGCGTATCGGCGTCATGGCGCTGTAAGGGCCGTAGGCGGATTAGCAAAAGCCCTGGAGCTTTAGATGTGCATTCAGCCGTCATGGGCATGTCTGTACGCTTCCAGTAGTCTGAAGATTCTATATTGGCACGGACGTTCGTCGCCACCCACGTCAAAATTGCGTCCCGCGTGCGATCTTCAACTCTTGGCGCTTCAAACGCTAGCTTGTTTCGTTCATCGTCATCCCTTCCTTCACTCCTGTGATCTTTCCCTACAGACTTCCTCCACGGTATTTGCGTTGGTTGAATCCAGCACAATGCCCTTGTGAACCCAGCAAGCCAGACCGAGAGACCAAAGGCCACACCAATGTCCACCCCACCACCCGCCCCTAATCCCAACACCTGGCCCGAAATCCTCGACTACCTCACCCCCTCCTCGCCGCCTCAAAGCAACCCGGCGATAACGACGCCCGCCTCCTGCGCAACTACAGATAAAATGTTCACAGAAAGTCAGGGGATATGCTGGCAGCAATTGAGCCCGTGAGCGTTGCCCAGTCATCCGAGATCCCTGCGCATCTTAACCCAACCGGCCTCAGCAACGAAGCTTTCAACACCAAATGGAGGAACTACTATTTTGATGAGGCGTATTCGCATACGATGCTGTGTGATACGAATCATGAGCATGAGGTGCTGGAGATAGTGGAAGCGATCGCAACGGTCGTGGTGAATGAGTACGCCGAAGGCGTCCATTGGGATGGGCAGTATGGAGATAGCATCATCAACGGGGCGGAGCTTGAACGCCGGCTAATAGGGATCGGAGATATCGAGTCGCGATTAGAGACCGAAGCGAAGACTGCTGATTCGCATCGATCGCGGAGGTGGTCGACGGATGGTTAGTGAGATTGTGGACTGTGTTCAGCAGGTCAAACAGGAACCGACCTGCTGCTTTGCTCTGGGATCTTGTAGCAGTCTCTGCTCGCTAAATGTTCGAATAGCGCAAGGTCAAACCGCATGCACCTGCTCCTCCGCGCAGATTCACACTCTACCCTAGCTTGGAGGTCTGGCGTGCTATTGCCTGAGCTCGGTGCACCTTCCTTTTTCGGTTTGCTTTGAGACTCCAACCTCGGAATTTCACCTCATCTTTGCTCTTCTCCTCTTGTGTCAATGAGACTCCAGCACTCAACTCAACCTTAGCACAGCGACAGCCATGTCATCTCCACCACCCACTTCCAACCCTGACGCCTGGCCCGAGATACTAAAATACCTCGAAACACTCCTCGAGGCGTCTGCAGAGCCCATTCGTTCCGAAAGCAACCTGCTCGGCCAAATCGACTTCTTACAATGGTGCCTTTCGCGCGAAGCAAACAACAATGCCGCCGCCATCTACTTTGGTCTTCCTACGACGTTCTCACACTCCTTGACTCCAGTTGACGCAACCATCGAGGAATTCGAGAAGCTGACAGCATTCTATGATGCCCAACAACGAATAAGAACTGAGTCTGCGGGTTCGAAGCGGCATGCTATGCTGCAGACACTGGTGAAGCAGCTCGTGGGCATGATGGGTCACGATCACTTCGACCGGTGTCGTGAGGCGCGCCGGCGAGGTGAAACTGAACCACGACTTGATGGGGAAACGGCAGAAAAGATAATAGCATGGGAGATCTGTCGGAGAGCTATAGAGCTGATCGCGTCTAGGAAAGCTCTTGCGCATACTTTGCGGGCCTCGCACGTGTCGCTCGGATACTGGAAGTAGCTTGAAGATTTTAGCAACATCCAAGGGTTTGTTATTGCAAGTTGGAAAGGCGGATTTGAGGGTTCGCAACTGCGATAGTGGGCGCAGCCTTAGCGACATAGATGAAGGAGCTCTGCTGTCCGCTCAATGGTAGTCGTCAATAAGGTCGAGATCACGTCTCCGACACTTCACAGCGACAACGAACGCCTCATCGCAGATAGTCGAATACATGCACGCTCTTCACTTCTCTATCCATTTACCACACCTCATTAGCCTCCCTCTTCGCCTCCCACAGCTTCCTCAACGTCTCATCATCGAACATCTTGTAAGCGATCCACTCGGGACGATCGGACTTCACCAGATGCTCGATCTCTTTCCACATCATCTTGACCAAATGATCTACGAGTAGCTTGAAAAGTGTCAACAAAGGTCAGTCTGGGCGGAAGATTTCCCTTACTTCAGTTTCCCAGAGTGGACTTCCCAAGGGAGGATGGTTCGTGTGAGCATGATCCATGCCGTCATCGAAGAACGCCAAGCGTTTGCTAACTTCTTCGAACGAGATCTGGTTTCGATTATATGCCTGGTAAACTGCGGATTGGGCCGTCATGCATGTCGTCCGGAAGCGGCGCTTGCTCTCATAGTCGGAGCTGGCTTTGTTGACGGAGCTCCGGACGGCAGCGAGGTAGTCGAGAATCTCGGCCCAGGCGGCGTAATCTGGTTTGGGTTGTTCGGTTGCCATATTTGGTGCCAGAGCTTTCGCATTAAGACGAGGGTGTATGCTGATACGGCTATGGTGTGACGAAGTTTGTTTGCATGTGAGTAAGTCCAGAAGCTCAGAGATTTGAACGGACGCTAGTGTTGTCGCACGGGGCAACCACACGCGGCGCTCAAGTGGGGCCAGCGATGTAGTTGGAGCGAGGTGGTAGATGATGCACGTTTGCCTCTTGGCGAACTAGTCAGCTGAGTACCTAGCCGTGCATTAGCGCGATGCTTGTATTCGATGCTGTTGGCGGTGTCTTCGTTGTAGGGAGCACAGCTTCTGGCGTGGAAGAAGAGCACAGAGGCTTTGGTGTCTCCATCTTTATATTTGATCTCCTTATCCTCGCCACACCAGACCCGTAGCTTAATGTTAGTGAAAGGGTCCGGCAGCAGAGCGTTATTGTGAGACTTACCATGCCGGCAACGTCCTTAGCTGCGCATAGCGAAAGGATGTCTGTCAGAATGACACGACGAACTTGAGCAGGTCCGCCACCACGACGCTCAGGTGTAGCCCCACTCGTCGAAGTAGACAACGTTGCGCTGGTCTTCATCCTTGTTGACAGCGACCGTTTTCTGAGTAAGAAAAGGGTCAGACAGAGTCCTCATTTGCACTCAGGGGACGCCAGTAGATGGCTCCTTGCGCTTCAGCTTGAGATGATCTGAGCTGATGGGAGATGGGCCGGAGAGATCGTCGAGTCGTTTGTTGTGCGGCGCAATGTCTGACTGGCTGTCGGGACTGCTCAAACTAACGCAGGAGATCCCGCCGATTGACCCGCGAGAGGAACTGGCTGATGTCGTGGATGAAGCCCGAAACAGTATCGCAGACATGATGTGGCAGGAATTGCAGCGTATCCTCTTTCGGGACCCGGAAGACCATGAACATGGTGATTGCATTGGATGCAGCGATGACTATCGCAACACACCAGAGTGTAAGTTGGCTGAGAAGGTGGCAGCCTGTCTCCCTGACTATCCAGATGGAGAACCGCAGGACTAGACTGGAATCATGCGCGGGGCGAATCCTTCGCAGACTTTAGTGCATGGAGAGATGTTCGCCGGAGGTGGAGATGCAGATCATGATCGCGACCTGCAGACGAGGTGAAGCGTCAATGGTCGTTGACTCGAGGTATCCAACGGAAGATGTTCGTTCTCATGAGGATGCATCGTTGGAGGTCCCGAGCCTAGTCAAAACCTGTCCACCTTCAGGAGTAGCTGATGCCGATATGACTGTACGGCATAGCGGTCGTTCCTTTTGACAACGCTTTTCGCTTGATGTTGGTTAAACAGAGATTGCGATGCAGTGAGGAACTGACCCGAGAGCGTAGGTATCGGCAGGTACGCGCGCTACTAAGGTGAATATCCAAGCCGTGGTAGCGACCTGCAGCTGCAGCCTGCACGAGAGTGAACCGCAGAACGGATGAGTCAGCTGTAGCCGAACGAAAGGTACTTTTCCACTCTTTGCTTCTCTTCTTCAGCTTCCTTTTCCTTTCTTTGACCTTGGCGAAATCTTTCTCACTACCGCCATCGCCATGCCAGCCTCAAAGCGCAAGGTCGTCGACCTTACAATAGACACCCCAGCGCCTAACACAAACCCAGTCTCGACCGCAGCTCAAGCTCCCAAGAAGAAGAGGACAACTGATACCGAACCCAAAGCTAAGCCCAACAGAGAGCTTTGGCCCGAGATCATCGAGTACCTCACTCAACTCAAAGAGTGTTGCCACGACCTCGACAAGCCAGATCAGTCGCTGTTCAACCAGTACTGCGGAACGGCAGGTCGCTTCGCCTTCGGCAGACAACAGGATGATGATCCACTGGCGCGAAAACACTGCAGCCGGGAGCTCTCACTCACTCATAGCATCACGTCTCGGCCGCACGGCAAGCCGATGTACAAGTTGCTACAGCAGATCGGGTCGGTGATGGACAGAGAGATCGACGATGACATTGACAATGGTGTTATCCCGTCAGACGACCCAGCCGCGAAAGAAATGCAGAAAAACCTTTTTGGCCTGCACCTGAAGACCGACAAGATGAAGAAAGCTCACAAGGCTCGTCGTGGTAAGAGCGGTGGCGGCAAGAACACCGACCAGGCTGCGGCTGGTACTGAGGTTGCCAAAGGTGATGCCACGAAAGAAGATAAGACTGGGCGCACCAACGGTCGTGATGGCACCGACCGCTGGGTTAAGCAGCCAAAAGGTCGTCGAGGCGGGCGCGGAGATTTCGGTGGGAAGTAAGAAACACGACAGCCCAACCTAGTCAGCGAAAGCTCAGTGATCAGTCAGCACCAGAACTCATGCGTCAAAACCGGTGGACCGACCCGAGAAATGACCCACGAGGGCAGGCCAGCGTTGCGAGCAATACGCTCAGGGCCTGTTTACTCCAAAGAGATAGTTGAATGCAGACGCTGAGTTCTTGCACCGGTAAGGCGCATTGCCCATCTGCGTTCCAGCTTTGACTTCCCCCTTCAGCTGCGATACCTCTTTTGTCCCGGTGCTCGGCCTGAACATCGGCTGCGCTTGCATTGAATGATGACGCTGATGTCAGCTCAGCACAGCAACAGAGCACATCAAGGCGCATGAAGATGAAGCAACTTACACAACTCGATCGGAGGCATGACTCTGCCCTGTGACATAGCTGATGAATATCCGCCGGCCCAAAAGCTGCTTTCAGCATCTTCCAATTTCTGTTAGCAATGGAAAGAGCGGCAGCGATGTATCTGCACTTGTTGAAAACAGTCAATCTGCGCCTCTAAGTAGAAGAAATGACGTTCGCGATGAATATTTTGCTTATCTACCTGGTAGTGTAAAAGTAGACAGCTCGACTTTGTTTGATGGATACCCATTTGACAATGTTAGCCCTACATGTGTGATCTCCTCGGCCATACCTAAGGCAGATACGCAGCAGTACTTTACCCTTACCTGTCATTCCATACGAAAGCGAGTGTACTAACAAATAGCGTGCTGTGACGATCCGAAATCGCCAGGGAGACAGCGCGACTGACCTCATACTAGTTGAAGATGTCCACGTCCTTGAGGTTGAGGATGGCCTTCGAATAGAGACGCGATCCCTTAGGCAAGCGTGACTCCCGAGTAATTTGGCTCTCGAGGTCCTGATTGAGCTTCTTGACATGCCGCTTCACGACACTGCTGCGAACCGTGGTCTTCGAGTCATCTACGATCATGTCACAGGCGAGATCCTCGTCAGAGAGACCCATAGCTCGGGCGATGGCGCGCTCGTATGTCGCGATTGGATCCGAGTACGGCTCGACCTTGGGGCTGTCGAACGGCCTCCTTGGGAGCAGAGAGCGAACCTTGTTGACAAGCAGCGCAGACTCGTCTTCGGGTTTGCCGTGAGCGGTACTCGTGTGGAAGAGGCCACTGTAAATTGCTGAGCCTACCACATTGTAGAGCTCCTTGAGACAGTATGGTCAGCAAAAAGGACGCCTCTTGTGTCGCGTTGCTTACTTGTAGGGCGCCCGACTTGACTGGGATCAGGCAAGTGCAGGATCCCATTTGCTCTTCATCCACTCCAGCAGTGATGTGACAAGCGTGATGCAGGATACAAACAGTGGCATAGAAAGCTTTCGGAGCATCATTGCCGCCTTGCCAAATGGGCCGGCCTGCGAGGAGTATCAGTCAAAAATTCTTATGAAGCCTTGTTTGCTGAGTTGAAACATACATGGACAGCAATCTTCTGAGCATGGATCGTACTGGCTCGGTAGAGTACCCTCATGAGCGAGAGCGAGAAGATGATTAGCAGCACAGATGGCGTCAAGTCGGTAGAATGCCGCAAGCAGCTGATCATCGTAAGCTCGCGGCTTCAGCTCTTTGAGATACTTCGTAAGTCAGTTCAATCCGCAGGAGCTCGATAGGACATTCTCACCCGTGCAAGCACATGTCCAGCATTCTCGTAGAGGGCTGCAGATCGCATCATGCTGCCAGCCTGGAACATTTGGTCGGCGTCTTGCTTCAGAGAAAGGCAATTGAAGTAGATGATCCAATCAGTCCGGCGCAGCCAAAGCACTTTCTGAGTCATTGCTTCTTGAACTTGTGTTGCAAGTCGCTTGTCGACACCTTTGCCGGTGATTGACACCGACTGCAGACGTTGGAAGCCGGTCACGATCTTGAACGGCAACAAGATTTTGCGCTGGACCCCTTCAGAGGTTTGTCCAAGTAGCTTGATGACAACGTTGAACCCCGTACCATAGGCTACGTCGAAACGCTGAAACCACTGCGTGAGGTTGGGCAGCTCGTTGAGAAAGATAATGAATGCGAACGGCTTGTCAGGAGTCTTCTTGTGTCCGGCACAATTCTCGCCACACTTGCAGGCTTGCAACTTGACGTCGATCTGAGCAATGTGTCCATTGATGCCTTCAGTCTTGGCTGTGTAGAGGCTGATTGGAAAATCTGCATACTCGGGATAAGCCGATGTGCTCATGAGGCTGGCTGACCAAGATCTATCAGGGACGGTTGGACACAAACTCAAGATGGATGCGAAAAATGCAAGGTCGCTATACTCACCAAGCGCCTTTAGCATATAAGGTGCAGCCTCCGAGATGAAGATTACTTTGACAATGCCATTGAGCAGGAAGATACGACGAGCCTCCTTGTAGATCTGGAGTAGTCAGCACAGTGCCGCCACCCTAAGCCAAAAAGGTGCATGACTTACTTGATGACTGACTCTGAGGATGCTGAAGTCGAACTTGTGCAGAAACTCTCCAGCATCACGCTTCTGCAGTTCAGAGATGCGGTCGGAATATGCCTTGACATTGTCCGCACCGAGCAGATAGTCATATATCATATCGCGGGCGAGCGAGGGCAGCCTACTTAGCGTGCCCAAGCCCAGCTGTGGATTGTCGTGTGATCGAGATTGACCTGGCATGGTGATACCTGTTGGTCGTCTGACAGTTGTAGTGTCGGAAAGAAGCTGAGGGGATAGAAGAAGAACAGGGTTGAGGAGAGACTCAGCATCGAGGTTGATGAGTTTCAGGACAGGCAGGGAAGGTACAAACGGCTGCCTGCCCCTATTTCACCGCTGGACTATGTCACACACCGCACATTCAAAAGACTTACCCAATCGAGATGAAGATGATAGAGAGAACGTTGATGGGAATCACCACATTACCACTTACTGCACCTATAAACCAGACTGTGCGGCAACGCCGACTTCTCCATCTGCAACAGCACCTCGAAATCCCGCTACATCCACACCCCGCTGCGCCAGCACAACATCAAGAGTCTGCTCAAACGTTCCGCCATTATTCTCAAACCATTCTCCAAATTGCCTGACATAACCCTCAACCTCACACTTCGATGGAGCATTGTTTTTTAGCCAGAGGATTTGCTGCGGGTTGAGTTTAAGCATGTCTTCGACGACGTAGTAGTGATTGATGTCGTCGCCCCAGCCTTCGGAGCCAGGGTCATGGTGGACCGATGGACGAAACTTGGCGTAGTGTTCGTAGTCTGCAACGCTGTGATGAGCGCGAAGTCCGCCGTCCATCCCGGACTCGATGTCTCTGTTTGATGGCATGAAAGGCATAGTCGGCTTGAGGTGGGCGTTGAACAGCAGCTGATAGTTGCTTTCCGGAAAACGCTTGCGAAACTTCTGTTCCACCGCTCCATTGCTGGGACATACATTGCTCCTCAGCACCTCCCGCATCACGGTGTGAGCATTTGCCATCTCCGCCAAGCCTTTATTGTCCCAATTGTGAAGTAGCAGCGTCCGCTCACGGATGTATTGAGGATTCATCCGTACGAATCGAGTGACACCATTGTTATGAAAGGCCACGTCGTACAGCCACAACCGGTATATAGCTCTTCGAAGTGCCCTACGTTCCGAGACACTTAAAAGCCTCCGATCCTCAAAGTTGGCCTGCCAGTGTTTGACCGGAAATATTTCTTCCCACGCTGCGGCGACACGGCCGTGTCGGATAACTTGACGTAGCAGGGCTTCAGAGAGGGGAGGAGAGCGCATGGCGTGCGCGGATTGGCTGGCGTTGTATGTGACAAGCTGCACGGCGTCGTGCATGGGTCCATACTGCTGCTCAACGGCATGGGCCAAGTACTGCACCTTGCGTGCTTTGTAAAGGGAGCGAAAGCGCCGACAAGATGCAGCGAAGGAGAGAAGGTCGTGCAATGATTCACAGGAGCTGAGAATATCGCATACGATCTCGCTCGGAAAGTCTTCGAAGCAGAGTGTACTCGACATGCTCACGAAAATGCTCTTGTCTTGATGAATAGGTAGTCGATGTTAAGTGTCAGTGACGGTAAGTTGACCGTACACTGTGAAGGAAAGTAAAACGCGTAACCGACACGACCTTTGCAAGATCAGTGTCGCAGAGAATGAATGGCTTAAAGAGATGCGACCCCTCCGTTGGGGCTATCAATAGTTGAGAGAGGAGCATCCTGAGTAGGAGCTGAATCCGAGAGACACAGTCTCAAGAGATCGAGAGGTTTGAGTCGCGCCATCATGATTTGTAGGGTGGTTTGCATAGGCAGTGGATGTGTTGTGGTGGAAGGGCGAAGTATGATGAGTGAAAAAGGAGTCAGACCACCCTTCCAAACTACGCTACACCAATCTCAGGCAAGCTCTGTGTATCACGTGATACGTACACGTCCCACGGATAGCTACTGTGATCAATGGCTTCAGATAGAGTCCTGTTCACAGAGATACGTTGGGGCTATTGAATAGTGATAATGGCCTTTGGAGGCTCGCAGCGTGACGTGTCACGAGAAACAACACTCCGATTCAACGCAGGAAGCGCAAACCCGCAGAAGGAGCCCTTATTTCTTACCCTCCTACCACCAGAGATTCGTCGCCATGTTTATCACTACCTATTACCCGCTACAGTTCCCCTGAGAGATTTGCTCACAGGCGGAATTGCGTATGCTTGGATTCAAGGAAGCACATCCATGCTGAGGACATGTCGACAGATCCACGATGAGACAGCTAATATCCTGTACGGAGAGTCCGTCTTCATTCTCGAAGTCGGCTACGATACGATTACGATGCGGTATCGTCGGCTGCTGTATTCTGGCCTGGTACCAGAATCCACGCCAGCTTTTCTAGAGCTTTTGAGCCCTTCAAACCTGAAACGTATCCGGCATTTGGCCATCAACGTTAAGCACGTTGATTCGTACACTGGTGAGTTCTGGCTCCCAATCCAGGGTAGTACCGATTGCTGAAATTAGATAGGTATGATCAAACACAACTGTGGGGGACAAGGCCTGACCGAGGGTTTGCGGGACAGCGTGCAGCGCTTGGTTGAAGCACTTCTGCATGCCGAAAGCCTGCAGTATGTCCGCGTCAATCTTGAAGACCAGAATCAAGACGCTGAGCGAGCGCAGAGGGTGCTGCAGCCGCTCGCGAGGCTGTCTAATTTTGGCGATGGCGGTGGTTTACTGCTGACTGGAGATGTGAGCCGACAGTGTGCTCAGAGTCTTGTGCATCGTACGGCTGTACGAGCGCAATAATCTTAGCACGTTATTTCAACGGAATAGCGTTCGGTCATCCAAAGGATCCGGTGCTTTACTTCTCCCGCCCTCGCTCTTCAATCCCAGTTCACCACGCTTAAACTTGCTTTCCTCGCCCTGGTCTACCCTGAAGTTGCGCTTGCTCGCTCTTGCGCGTCGCATGTCCGCGCGTATCTGGTTCGGGCTCACGAACTCCTTGTTCTCGAATAGCACTGGGCCTCCGAAGCTCGATTCAAGGATGACAATCGGCGTCATGACAAAGCGGGGTCCGATCTCGACAAGGCTAATATCTGTCTCGGCGCCTCGCGGGCTTTTACCTGTCTTCACCTCGTTTGATGTAGTCTCCCCGTTGACACCGTTCGTTGTCACAGACTCCGTCTCATTGATCTGGTAGCACCTTGCCCATACCCTACCATCTGCAATGGTGAAGCCGATGACGTGGTCGACGAAGGGCTTGATCTTGCGACTCGTCTTTGGGACGCCAAAGGTGTGATGGAGCAGCTCCTTAATGATCTGAAGGTGCGGTTGTGTGTCGAATGTAGCATCGAAAGAGAGGATGGGTCGTGAGCCTTTCAAGCAGTTGCCAGTGAAATGAAGCTCCTCCATGGTATGCAGATTTTGTAGATGGAACTTGACCGTGGGCCCATTGGGCGCTTTGCTCATCCATACATAGAGATCTTTGCCCTTCCGTGCCTCGAAGAAGAAAACATTGTTGCAATTGTACAGATCGGCTAGCTCGTTTAACTGGTAGAGTTTCGTCTTCGTATCGAGTTTTGCATCCTTGCGAGAATGAGGTAGCAGAGAGTAGATGTCGTTGAGAAGATGTCGATGTCTATAACTATCAGTACTACTACTTCGACGAGCGGATAGGCAAGTCGCGAACCTGTAAGTGACTCCCCGAGAGCTAAGGATGAGGACCCTTTGGCGAGTTCGCTTTTCAGCTTCGGTCAGCGGAGTTTCAGAAGGCTTTGCCGGGCCTTTTGTTTTCGACAGAGATTTGTAGACGGCCATTATCGCGTCGAACGAAGCAAAGTCGTAGACAATGAGGAGCGCACACCGATGCGAATTTATCGCGAAATCTTGGCGACGGATTTCGGGCTAAATCATGACATATGTAAAGCTGTTTAAGACGTATCTTAAGTACCACGTACTTTACCGCCAACACATTTCGCGGTCTGGGTCTCCCATGCACATTCGACTTGCTACCTCTACGCCAAATCACTTCTACTTGTTGCGAGCGTCAAATCAAATCTCATTTCAGCAACACAAGCACCCATATCACCAAATGTACCTGTGCCTCCGAATGACTGAGATGTGCTGATCGGTCCTGTCCTTGATCTCCCCAGGATCATTCTCTTCGAACAAGCCCGCCTTCTCCATGTCTCTGTTCTCCTTGATCAACCACAGACTAAGTGTCACACTCAGCACCGACACTAGCAGGCAAAACGCGCAAGAGATCCACATCCCCTTCCTGTAGTACGGTCCTTCATCTTCAGGGAAGATGTTCGTGCCGAGCAGTGGGCCACATTGGCCAACGGTAGACAAGATGATATAACCGCCAGTTCGCTTTGATTCCGAAGCGTGTATGTTTGCTGTCCATGAGAGCAACAGCGACACGCACACGAAAATAAGGACTGCCAGGAACACTCCGATATATCGTGGTGCTGTCGATTCTGTCGTAGCCAGTACGATGAAGCCTACTGCCGCGACGAGGGAAGCTCCGCAGATGAAAGGTCCTCGCATGCGCAATCGGTCTGACAAGAAGGCGACCGTGATGATAGCAATCAAGCAGAGCGCGTACGGCGGGGCGCTCAGACCCTGGGACTGGATGGTGCTAAAGGTGCCAACTGATACTTCTGTCAGCGTCATCGACTGCGAGATTGTGGATCAGGGTACTGTTCACTTACTTTCTTCGATGATTGTGGGCACAAATAATGGTAAGCTGGCAAAAGAGACATTGACACTGAAGTACATCAGTGCCGGTAGGTAACCTAGTGAGCAGGGGCATTGTCAGTAGATTGTGGCCACAGAGTGAAGGGACAGAGAAGAGAGAAGCGGACTTGGCGCCTACTCTTCGGGTCCTTGAAAGCCTGCACAAACTCGCCGATCCTGAGTCCCTGCTTGTTGTCCCCTTCGTCGACAGTTTGGTTGCGAGCAACCATACGCGTAGCGACCTCTTTCTCTCTATCAGAGAGGAATTTGGTTGTCGCGATGCTGTCGGGCAAGAAGAACCAGGCGAAGACCGCAAGACAACATGTTGGCAAACCCTCGATGATGAAAAGGATCTTCCAAGGCACTATGCTTCCATGGATCTGCGTAATACCATAGGCAAGAGCACCCCCGTAAACATTCGCCATTGCAGAACCTGCGATGAACATGCCGTGACGAAACCCAACCTTGTCCTTTGGGTAGAAGTATGATAAGTAAAGCGGCACCCCGGGCCCGAACATGGACTCTCCAATGCCTAAGAAGAACCTGCAAACCATCAATCCTTGCCATGATGTCGTTGCGGCCTGAATGGTCGCTATAAAGCCCCAGAAAAAGACGCAGAATGTTGCCCACTTGTGGGCTTTGAACTGCTTCCATCCGACAGTTGTCCATTGAAACAGGATGTCTGGCGCATTGTAAGCTCTCTGATCCGGCGCAGCCGAATTCGTCGTACTCACAGGCGATGTAGAACATAGTTCCAAGCCAGCTGTAGTGGTTGCCTCCCAAGTCGATGTCCTTCTTCATACCCGCTAGCCTGGCATTCCCAAGATTTGATCGATCGAGCACTGATAGAGAATAGAGAACAAACACGAAGGCAATGAGCCTGAAGTCCAACTTCCTGATGACACGCTTCTCTTCCTCTTCAGATGCTGGGATATACTCGCCGCTGCTTGTCTGCGACAGGCCGACATCGTGGAACTCATGGTGATGAGCACCAAACTTCTCGGCGTCCATGTTGGCGGTACTTCACGTCAAAATTAGGGCGCGATAGGTGTTGGCAATGAATGGAGAGCGCTGACCACGAAGAGATGCAGCTGGGTCGGCCCAAAAGATATGGACGCTGTTGCAAACCTTTCGACTTCACAAGTGCCGGTTCCCGGGCGGATCAATTTTGGCAAGACCTGGTTTCACGGTCCCACAGCTTGCATGAGTGAACAACGACTATGGCGGAGCTAAGCTTGTCCCTTTAGTCGCCTGATCCGCAACCAAGCCTTCAGCCAAGCCAGCTACCGTACCCAAGGTTTCCAACAAGAAAACGCCAGAATTTGTCAATTGAAAGAGCCTTTGCATTGCTGTAGACGGTCTGGACGTATCTCTCAAGGCAAAGCTGTCTCGAAATCCGGAACTCCTAAAGCATCACGAGTCACAACTGCGGGGTTGTGGGCACCAACCCCAGGCCACCCCAGCTCGTCCAGCGGCACTTCTTCGGAATCTCGGCTTCCACCGATTAGTCATGTCTCCAAGCAACTGCCGAACTTAGCGCAACGCTTGTCGAGCTGTCATTCTGGTCTTGGCCGATGGCGAGGTCTACGTCTACTCGCGGAGCAAGGAATGAAACACCTTTCCAAATGTTGAGTAGAACTCAATGTTGGCTTTGATAGAACCCCATTCCAGCATGACTTCACCAGAAGTATTCGACGTAGTCGTCGTCGGCTCCGGGAACGCAGGATTCAGTTCAGCATCTGCAGCTATCGACGCAGGCGCAAAGCGTGTTCTCGTTCTCGAAAAGGCCTCCAAAGACTGGGCAGGAGGCAACACAACTTTCACAGCCGGAGCATACCGCACAGTCTTTCACGGTCTGCACGATGTTCTGCCCATTGTCCACAATGTATCACCAGACATGGTTGACAAGATCGACATGGACGCCTATACCGAAGCTAATTTCATGGACGACCTCAACAAAGTCACGTCGAACCGCGCAAATCCAGCGCTGGCGAAGGTGTTGATCGGCGAGAGCAACGAGACGACCAAGTGGCTGG
The DNA here is from genome assembly GCA_002989075.1 of Arthonia radiata. Taxonomy (NCBI): domain Eukaryota; kingdom Fungi; phylum Ascomycota; class Arthoniomycetes; order Arthoniales; family Arthoniaceae; genus Arthonia; species Arthonia radiata. Next base: position 952,563 of record PSQN01000007.1, read on the forward strand.
CGAAGAATGGCATCGAATTTCAGCTGAGCTTCAATCGTCAGGCTTATGACATCAATGGGCGGCAGAAGTTCTGGGGTGGCATGGTGTTGAGTGTGGTGGATGGTGGCAAGGGTCTGACGCAACAGCATCAGGGCAACTGCGCGAGGAAAGGCGTACAGGTGCGGTACGAGTCGCCAGTCGTTGATGTGTTGAGAACGTCCTCGAACGAGGTATACGGCGTGACTGTGCGGCGTACCGACGGATCGACGTATGACGTCCATGCAAGAGGCGGCGTGATCCTTGCGGCTGGCGGCTTCGAGGCGAATCCCAAGATGCGCGCGCAGCATCTCGGCCCTGGATGGGACCTAGCCTACGTACGAGGTACGCCGCATAACACAGGCGACTTACTTGACATCGCCGTCAACAAGCTCGGCGCGCGACCCGCAGGCAACTGGTCAGGCTGCCACAGCACATGCTGGGACGCCAACGCACCGGTCGAGGCAGGCGATCAAGTGCTCACGAACCAGTTCACAAAGTCCGGGTACCCGCTCGGTCTGATGTTCAACGCCGACGGCGACCGCTTCGTAAACGAGGGCGTCGACATGCGGAATTTCACTTACGCGAAGTTCGGCAGAGCCATCTTACAGCAACCGAATGGCATCGCATTCCAGGTCTGGGACGCCGACGGCGCAAAGTGGCTGCGGAAGGAGGAGTACGCAGACGAGGTTGTCGAGCGGATAAGCGCGGACACGTTGGAAGACCTCAGTGAGACGATGGAGAAGAAGGGCATGATCAACCCCACGCGCTTCGTGGTGGCGATGGACGAGTACAATAAAGCTGTGAAGGCGCATCGAGCGGAGCATCCCGATGTTGTGTTTGATCCGAGCAAGAAAGATGGTCTCTCGACGAGGAGTAGTAAGGGTGGTCTGACGCTGGATAAAACGAATTGGGCGATACCGGTTGTGAAGCCGCCGTTTGTGGCGGTTAAGGTGACCTGTGGAATTACGTTTACGTTTGGTGGGATCAAGATTGATGAGAAGACGAGTGAGGTTGTTAGTCAGGTTACTGGGAGGGCGATACCGGGGTTGTTCGCTGCGGGGGAGATGGTGGGAGGGTAAGTCGTCGAGCATCCTCACATTCCGTACCCTTTCATGATCCTGTGGCTGTCTCTTCGCTTGGCACTAATCTAAGGGCTTTGACATTCAACCACACTCCGGTGGTGTGGATGCTGTGCAGAACCTATCGTACTAACTTTACTTCTAGGCTATTCTACGAGAACTACCCGGGCGGCAGTGGATTGACATCAGGCGCTGTATTCGGACGTAAAGCTGGACGAAGCGCTGCAGGGCGGATGCTCACAAGCAGCACAGCTCAAGCAAGATTATGAGACCAGTCCATCAAAAGCATATCTGTACATAGCATTTGGGTATCACATACAGCGAACAGACATCCTTTCCCACCACGCATCACCCATGCAACACAACCTCCACAAGCCTCGCGCCCCTCTCACCCCCAAACCCACCCTCCCCATCCCCCTCATCCATCCCCTCCCTCTCCATCTCAACAGCAACCTCATACCCCCGCCCCACCATCTCCTCATCCACCCTCACCCCCCGCTCTGCCAACACCCTCACCACACTCCCCAACCGCGCAATCTCCCGCCTGACCCCCACCTCCACCACATCATTCGCACTCGCATACATCCGCATACTCACCTCCTCCTCCCTTCTCGCCGTCCCCGCATTCCCACTCCGCCGGAACCCCTCCTCCTCGTCCTCATCCCCCTCATGCCGCGTATGCGCGCACACAAACACACACCCGTTCACCCCCAAAATCACATCCACCTTCCCGCCCCCCACAGTGTCGAACGTGCTGATCTGCCGCCGGCTCCTCACTACCCCGCCTTCCCTGCCCCCGTCCGCGGACCGCACCGCCATGAACATCCCGTTCCGCAGTTTCCCGTACCGCAGTGAGCGCGTGTGTAACCCAGCAGACCCATCGTTCCGCACGTCTTGCACCTCTGCGACGACCAAATCGCCTTCCGCGAAGAAGGACCGCACGTTTAACTCGTCCACGGCTGTGCGTCGGCGGAGCACACCGCCTGGTAGGTTTATGGCGCTGAGTGGTAAGGACGCGAGTAAGGGCGCCGCGATGTCGACGTTCCATCTTTTGCCTGTTGCGGAGATAGTGACGATGCGTCCGACAACGAGGTCGCCTATGCTGGGTTGATACCTGGCGTGGAGTGGTGTGACACTCAGTAATTTATTTGTCTTTTGAAGCGTGCCGGCGACGGTGGAGGTAATGGCATTGATGTGGTCGTCGGGGATGTCCTGGGAGGTAGAAGGGATGGGTAGGGTGGTGCCGTGGCCGCGCATCCATTGGGGGTCTGTGGTTATTGTTTCGCCGGGGGTGAGGAGTTTGCTGGGTTTGTGGCGTTTTGGGGGGCGTGTGGTGGTGAGGTCAGGGGCGTCGGGGAGGGAGTCGGAGGAGGAGATAGAGTGGGAGCGCGTGTGGGTTGGTTTGAGAGGGGGCAGGGGGAGGGCGGGTGTGGGTGGGAGGATGGTTATGGGCATTGTGGTGTGGGGAGTGTTATGAGATGGGTAGAAAGCTATTCGCTGAACTGGATTGAGATCTGTTCAGAGCGACGCGTTCACGGCGTTGAGGGTAGATGGGTTTTCGGCTGAAACATAGTGTTATCAGGTAAGAGCTCGGCTTGTAAGACGTTTTGAAAACCACACCAAAAAGCGATCGTCCCAGCAATGCGGCTCAAATAATTAAGCATTGAACCGTGCACGCTTGTGCTGTGAGATGACGAAAGTGGACTGATATCTAGGGTGCGGTCGTGTATTTTACACCGTATTTTACTGAAAGAGAAGGCCAGTTTTTGACGTAAACAATACGATAAGAGCCCTCAGTTGTTGACGTGGGTACACACACTATTTCCCTAATTGAGACAGCAGATATAAGACTACCGTCGTTCTATTATACTACCAAAGAACAAAAATTTTGAGTTGCATTTTTTACTAAAAGATTTATACAAATTGAGCCCCCCTGCCTTAGAAATTTGTGTGTGAGTGGCCCGTGCGGTGTAAGTAACGTAAAACGCGTCGCAGAGGTTGTTTTCAGTAATTTACTTGAAAAAGTAGTTCTTTTCGGTCAGAAACCGCACCCTACTGATATCAGTCCCCAATTTTGCCCCCACTTGCTGATCTTTTCGAGCTTGGTGTCGAGATAGCTTGAATATGCTCTCGAGGTCGACTGTGAGGTGTCAAAGACATGTGAACAGCGCGGCCGCCTTGCTTCTTCGTCAGGCACGGCATCAAAGTAATACCACATTTGAACGTGCGCCAGAAAATCACATACACGTTCTTGAGCGCTCTCGAAGACGACCAAGACGAAATATGACTTCAGTGGCGACGCCATCCGCCGAGTCACTGCATTTGCAGAATGAGCTGCACAAAAGCCGGAGCCCGTATGTAAGTTTCTAAGCCTCCGGCAATATATCATTGCTGGCCACGCTCACGCATAATCCGACGTATAGGTGAGAGGGCATATGCACAATCCAGTCGCGTGGCAAAACTGGACACCAGAAACGCTCGCCCTAGCCAAGAAGCACAACAAGCTGCTCTTCGTGAGCATCGGCTATGCAGCTTGTCATTGGTGCCATGTCATGGAGCGCGAGAGCTTTGAGAACGACCACATTGCAGACGTGCTGAACAAGCATTTCATTCCAATAAAGATCGATCGCGAAGAACGGCCTGATATTGATCGTATCTATATGCAGTACGTTCAGGCCACGACAGGCCACGGCGGATGGCCCATGAACGTTTTCATCACGCCGGACCTCGAGCCTGTCTTCGGTGGCACGTACTGGCCGGGCCCAGACGCCCACGCTGTCCAACATGGAGCGCATCCTGGCTTCCTTGGCATTTTAGAGAGGGTAAAGACGCTATGGGAGACTCAGCGCGAGCGATGCCTCGAATCTGCCAAGAGCGTATCAGAACAGCTGAAGGAGTTCGCTCAGGAAGGCACCCTTAACTCGGCGCGAGCGACACCTGGTGACACCGATGCGCCGGAGCTAGAGCTACTCGAAGAAGCTGCTGCACACTACGAACACAAGTATGACAAGACATACGGCGGGTTCGGCGGCGCGCCCAAGTTTCCGACCCCATCGAATCTAAGCTTCTTGCTATCGCTGAGTCGATGTCCGGCGGAGGTACAAGATATTGTCGGCCGCGATGATTGTGCACACGCCCAGGAAATGGTTCTGCACACGCTACGCTGTATCAACCGAGGCGGTATTCATGATCAGATCGGCAGCGGCTTCGCACGATACTCGGTTACTAAAGACTGGAGCCTGCCACATTTCGAGAAGATGCTGTATGACCAACCACAATTGCTCAACGCGTATTTGGACGCTTTCTTGTTGACTGGCGATGCCGAGATGCTCGGTGCTGTCTACGACATTGTTACATATCTGACAAGCCCACCCATGGCAGCGCCTGCAGGTGGCTTCTATTCGTCGGAGGATGCCGATTCACTTTACCAGCGCCAGGATAAAGAGAAGCGCGAGGGCGCCTTCTACGTCTGGACAGCTCGCGAGCTGAAACAGATTCTGGGAGAGAAGGGTGCAAAGATCGTTGGAGGGTTCTACGGTGTCAAAGAAACCGGCAACGTTGCGCCCGAACACGATGCCCACGATGAACTCCTCAATCAGAATGTGCTTTCAATCGTGACTAGCACGGATGCCTTAGCTAAAGAGCATGGAGTCTCGGGAGAGGAGATCATGCAAACGATTAAGACAGGCCGCAAGAAGCTCTTGGAGCATCGAGATCGAGAGCGACCGAGACCTGGTCTGGATGACAAAATCGTTGTTGGCTGGAACGGGCTTGCGATTGGCGCGCTCGCCCGAGCAAGTTCTGTCCTGCAAAGTATACCCGGAAGCGAGCAGGCAAGGGAATCTCTCGATGCTGCAATCAAGGCAGCGAACTTCATCAGGGATGAGCTTTTCGATGCAAAGACAGGTGAGATGATTAGGGTTTATCGTGAAGGTAAGGGAGACGCACCTGCTTTTGCGGATGACTACGCGTACCTCATCCAAGGATTGATTGAGTTATACGAGGCTACATTTGATGATCAGTGGCTGGATTTTGCAGATACCTTGCAGAAAACACAGAACCGACTCTTCTGGGACGCGAAAAGCGGAGGTTTCTTCTCGACCAAGGCTGGTCAAGCTGATACGCTGCTTCGACTCAAAGATGGCATGGACGGTGCTGAGCCTTCCACGAACGGTGTCTCCACGTCGAACTTGTGGCGGCTCGGGTCCGTGCTAGAAGACGAGAGCTATACTTCGCTAGCGAGAAAGACTTGCGATGCGTTCAACACTGAGATGACACAGCACCCGTTCTTATTCAGTAGCATGATGGGCTCTGTAGTCGCGAGCAGATTAGGCGGCACAAGGAGTGTAGTGATATGTGGTGAGGGCAAGGCGGTCGAGGACGCGATCGCGAAGTCCAGATTGAGGCTCAAGGTCAATACTACGATTGCACGTCGAGGCGGGGCCTCAAAGAGCAAGTGGCTTGAGAACAGGAACGAGCTGATCGCAGCAATGAAGCCAGACAAGCCGAGTGTCCAGGTGTGCGAAGGTGGTGTCTGCAAAGAAGAGCTCGGCGCTTCAGAAGCTGAGAAAGCGCTTGAAACTTGAGAATCCGATTTGGATGATATTCAGTGGATGTGAAAGCCGTTTGATCATGCCGCAAAGGCACGAAATGACACCTCACATCATTTTGGATGCTTCTCGTGCTCTACCCATAGTGAAAGGCTCATCTCGTCCTGTGTCGCATTATCACATTAGGACATGGATGTGAGGCCCTCGCGTGAGGATTGAAGACTGCCGGTCATTGCTCGGCACAGAGTAGCTCGCGCTAGATAATTTCCTATATGGGCAACCTTACGTATGGAAGCGATGCATCTCCCGTCACCTCCAAGGAGGCGTGTCAACAATATCTCTTGGAAAAACCTCGTCCAAAAATCTACGTCTTCGCGCTGTGAGCCAAGAACTTCTTTACAGAGGCTTTGAAGCCACTCCTCCCGCTGATGCCAACAAAAAGTCCCCAATGCCCCACCCCATAGTTTGAGCGGCGTCGACTCACGATCCAGCCTCGGCCGTGTGCCGTCGAGCAGCCTCCATTGACTCTTGCAATACCGAAGACGCTCGACTGTCCGCGGGCAACGTGCCGGCAGCATCTGGTAGCGATGGCGACCACAGATGTTGCTCAGTCGATAGAGACTCAGAATGTTCCTGAACACAAGCCTATGACCCCTCCCACCAGCGAAGAGGGGCGCAAGCCAGACGCACCACATTCAGATTTGTCCGATCTCGACCTCGACGACGATGACGAAGAGATTGAACCCGCTTATTACTACGATGGCGGCAAGATACCAGTCTTTGAACCTGTAAGGGATTCCCCACGTCCTCATTGGGCGACCCCTCCGCACAGAGCAGGCACTAACACGTCTACTCAGACCACGGACCAGTTTCGCGATTTCAGGCGTTTCATTGACAAGATCGATCACCATGGTATGAAGTCTGGCATCGTAAAGGTAGTGCCGCCGAAAGAATGGTAGGTCGCGATTAGGCATGATACAAGACGAAACCCATTTACTGACGGTACATTTAGGACCGAGTCGCTGCCCGCCCTTGACGAAGCTGTCAAGACCATCAAAGTCAAGAACCCAATTACACAAGAGTTCAGTGGCATGCATGGTACCTTCACCCAAGCAAACATCGAAAAACAGCGGTCCTACAACCTTCCTCAGTGGAAGGCTTTGACTGAAGAGACGCAACATCAGCCACCTGCCAGACGAGGAGAGCGTCGCAAGCAGGCTGAGAAGCCCACCAGAGCTGCAGCTACTCGCAACAGGGCTTCGGGCCGTAACGAATCCGGCGAGCCCCCTCTGAAGCGCGGTCGAGGTCGGCCACGCAGGGACCAGCCGGCTCGGGCACAATCGCAAGCAGACGATGACGATGACACCAGCAGTCGCGAGTCGTCCACTGTACGTGCACCGCCAACCCCGACGTCACCGGAAACCAAACCAGCACCAGCGAAGAAGCAGAAGGCTCCGGCGAAGAAGCGTGGCGCTACGGGCGGGCGACCAAAAGCCGCACAAGCCAAGTCAATTACCGAGCGCCGTAAATACAACCAGGCTGTGACGGAAGAAGAGATCGATCATGAAGCGTTCGAAGATTTCGATTATCGTTTCCATGGCAATGATGAGTTCACCAAAGAACGATGTGCCGAACTCGAGAATCTCTACTGGAAGAGCTTGACATTCGCGCCGCCAATGTATGGTGCGGACATGCCGGGCGGGTTGTTCGAGGAATCTCAGGATGTCTGGAACGTGGCAAAGCTCCCCAGTCTGCTTGACGTCATTGGCCAGAAGGTGCCCGGTGTCAACACAGCGTATCTGTATCTTGGTATGTGGAAGGCCACTTTTGCCTGGCATCTCGAGGATGTCGATCTCTATTCGATCAATTACATCCACTTCGGTGCACCAAAGCAGTGGTACAGCATATCACAGGAGGACGCGCGCAAGTTTGAAAAGGTAATGAAGGACGTGTGGCCGAACGATTCAAAAAACTGCAGTCAGTTTCTGCGACACAAGACCTACCTCATCTCGCCAAATCTGCTCAAGGAGAAGGGTATCACCGTCAATCGCTTGGTGCACAACGAAGGCGAGTTCGTCATCACATATCCCTACGGCTATCACTCTGGGTACAACCTTGGTTACAATTGTGCTGAGTCCGTCAACTTCGCTACCGATGCTTGGCTTGATTATGGCAAGATTGCGAAGAAGTGCGAGTGCGAAGCCGATAGCGTATGGGTTGATGTCTACGACATTGAGCGCAAGCTAAGAGGAGAGCCGACACCTGAGTATTATGAAGAGACTGACGACGATGAGGAGCTCGACGAAGAGACAGGCCTTCCCACCCCTCCTGCGAGCGTCGCCGGCAAAGGCAAAGGTCAGGCTGGCAAACGCAAGCGTGGACCAGCTCCTGTTCCGCAGAAGAAAGTCAAGAAGATCAAGATCCGCATCCGCGCCAACCGAAACGAGCCATGTTGCTTGTGTCCCAATGACATGCCTTTCTATCCACTACTGCCAACAGACACTGGGAAGCAAGCTCATGAGATTTGCGCGCTTTATACCAAGGAGACTTCGATCACAGAAGACGAATCAGGAAAGAGAACCATCCGTGGTGTAAATAACATCGACAAAGCGCGGCTAGAACTCAAGTGCAATCTTTGCCGGTCCAAAAAGGGCGCTTGCTTTCAGTGCTCCGAAAAGAAATGTGTTAGAGCCTATCATGCGACTTGTGCCGGAGGAGGTGGTGTCCGCGTGGATTTTGGGCCAACGCCAGTGCTGTATACAGAAGATGGTACTGAGTACTACCAAGAGCTTTTTGATTACCGGTGCCGATTCCACCGCAACAAGAGGCCAAACTGGAAGGCATTCAATGCAGAGCCTTTGGAGACCAACAAGATCATTAAGCGGTACATGGACAAGGTTCAGCCGGGCGACGTGATACAAGCGCAGATGCTTACGAACTTGGGGCCGGAGAATAAGCGAACCCTCGGTGACATCTGGGGTGGCGTCCTTATTGAAAAGCGTCCTGCTGAGCAGACTGTTGTGCTTGACATCCTACCTGACGGTGATCGCTTTGAGGTTGAGTACAAGTGGATTCTGGCTCCTGACCTCGAAGACCCGAAGCAGCCGAAGCCATCGCCACACGCCAAGCTGTTACCTCCAGAGCTCGAGGCGGAATTTCAGGCGGAGTATGACAAGGGTCATCGACCACCGCGAGCTGAAGATGCATTCATCGAAGGTCACACTTGGGCCGAGTACTCCTCCGAGCACATCCCTAAGAATACGGATCAGGTGAAAGTCGATCTTTCGCAGAAGAACAAATTGTGGTACTACTTAGGTGGCCACTCCACGGAAACGAGGGCAGCCTTCACGGAAGATTTGAACAAACAAAGAGCAAACGCTACGGCAAATTTCATAGACAGTGTTCGACCAAGATACGTACCTCCGCTAACCAACGCGCCTCTCCATACCATTCAGCCACCCAGGCCCGCATATCAAAGCAGTACCGTCAGACCCTATTCAGGTCAGCAACTACAGCCAGCTAGTGTAACCCAGAATCCATACATGACCAACGGTCAGTCTTTGCAAGCGAGACCTGCAAACGTGGCAGCTCCTCCACCGAAGACGCCGGCGCAGCAGCCACAGAGCGCAATGAGCAATATTCCTGGCTACTATCCCGCACAGCGCCAGAACCCGTATATGCAAAATCTACCATACGGAGCTGGTGGTAACCGCGTGAATCCGTCCCCATACATGCAAAGACCACAGTACACACCACCAAGCAACCCCTATCCACGCCCACCACAACTAACTGCCACTCCGCGTCAAGCAAGCAACGCCTCTATGTCGCCACCCGCAACTTCTCCAATTAGCCAAGGATTCCCAGCTGGCAGCCCGCAATTCCCAGCACGTTCCAACTCGATTTCGTCGCAAACAGCAGCTCCGACGCCATCAAGGTCGAATTCTACAAGCACGGCCGCGACGTCTATGACGCCGAGCTCTGCCTACCAATACCGCTCAGAATATTCACCGCTCATCGACTACATCGATCACCTCAAGAAGTATCCGTACCTCAAAGACGCGTGGATGAGGAAGCCAAAGTCCTATCACACCGCGTACGACCCGTCAGCTGAGAATGGCTTTGCGGCGCGCTTCCAGAACGCGGCCACGACATCCGTGATGCCGAGGCCGGGTACTGGTAGTCGTCCCGGCTCTTCCAGCTTGCCTCAGCAGCCACCTAATGGTCTGCCAAGGTGAGGATGACGTTGATGTGGTTACAGACCGAGGAATCGAGTGTCTTTTGTCAGCAATGGGAGGCTAATCTGCTTTTTGGTTCTGGAGTCAGAGATCCAACGCCGCTCGATGGGATGAAGCGGCATGCGTTCACCGCTTTGCGCAGGGTTATGTATAAGACGAGAGCATCCACTCTGACTGAGTACTTCGATATGTGTATAATGAGTTGAAATGATTTATTGCTTCGCACAAATCCTCATATTTGCAATTGGGCCTCTGAATCCCCGTACACCTTCGTCCTAAATCAACTCTACAAAGCGGTAAAACGTTGTGGATGTTTTTTGGGCGCTGAGACTCAGGGTAGTCCATACCCTGGCCAGCAATCTGATGAGCTCGGACGAAGCGTTTGCTAAGTTCAGAATCACCTCAATTCATTTGCAACCCTTCATAAACCGTATCTGGCAGAGCGCTGCTGTAAAGCGGCGTCTGTTGTGTTAGCGAGCTTCATCGCCCCTTAAAATACCTCCACATCTGCCTCATCGCAGCGGTTACATGGCATCGTTCTCCTGAGCCCTTCCAGGCCGACAACGTTCGAAGTTGCTTTTCCGCTCCACCGACGAATCGCTGCGAACATCTAGAGCCTAGACGTATAGATTGCAACCCGTGCTCGACCATGTCTGAGCTCAGTATGAATCAGTCCCTGCGCCAACGTTTAGATCAGTTTGGCTGACCAGGCCTGCAGCTCAAGCCAGTCTCAACCTCACACCCGAAGAACGCCGCGCCTACGGTTTTCTGTTCCAGCAAGCAGACTCAGAAGGCTTGGGTGTGGTGCCCGGCGAGGTTGCGGTCACATTCTTCGAAAAGACGAAGCTCGATTCTGGGGTCCTCGGCGAAGTAAGCGAAGGCAAGCGACTATGCACAGGAGTGTCATTGACGGCGACCACAGATATGGCAGATTGGTGATTCTGAAAACCGCGGCCTTCTCACGCCCGCGGGATTCAGCGCCGTCCTACGGTTGATCGGGCACTGTCAAGCTGGACGCAGTGCGAACTTAGAGCTCGCAAAGCAACGTGCGTAAAGCCTTTCTGGGACGCGTGGGAAAACGCAAGTGATTGACATTGGTACAGCTGGTCCCCTCCCGAAATTTGACGGCATCACACTCCCCGGTCAAGGATCACAACTACCTCCGCCGCCGCCTGGAGGTCCTGTCAGAGTGCCTCCACTTTCTCCTGACAAAGTAAACGAATATGGCTCGCTTTTCGAGAAGACTGGTGCACGAGATGGCTTGTTGGCCGGTAAGAGGCACACGTTGCTTTTGTTGACGGATAAAGCAGCACTGACAGATCAGCAGGTGACGCCGCAAGCCAGATCTTCAAGAATTCGAGGTTGTCAAACGAAGTACTAGGGCAGGTCTGGGGCCTTGCAGATCGAGATGCTCGAGGATCACTGAATCAAACCGAGTTCGTCGTCGCGATGCATCTTTTGGCCTCTGTGCGCAGTGGGAACATGAGGACTGTACCGCAAACACTACCGGCAGGCTTATGGGATGCCGCAGCGCGAAAAGGTGGTGCTCCGTCAGCAGCGGGTATACCGCGACAATTTACTGGCCCAGGTCCGCAGCGAACACAAAGTCCTTTGGCTCGCCAGGCTATTGGCGCAGCTCCTCTCTCAGCACAGTCTACTGGGAACGACTGGCTGATCACACCACAAGACAAGGCACGGTTTGATTCACAATTTGCGAATCTGGATAAGCCAGGCCGTGGCTATATTACTGGGGACCAGGCGGTAGCATATTTTAGCACTTCTGGACTGTCGGAGGATGCCTTGGCCACTATCTGGGATCTCGCTGATATCAATTCCGAGGGTCAGCTCAATCGAGATGAGTTTGCTGTGGCTATGTATCTGATTCGACAAGAGCGAAGCAAAGTCACAGGGAGAGGCAATCTGCCTTCGACGTTGCCACCGAGACTCATACCGCCTAGCATGCGCAGGCAGACCATTGCGCCCTCGCAGCCTACGGCACCGGCGTTCGACAACGCTGCGAACGCACCCGCACAGCCAAAGTCTGCTGCAGACGACCTTTTCGGCTTGGATGCTATGTCCGATGTACCGCAGAAGCCGATGCAACCGCAGGCTCAGGACCCGTTCGCCAGCGACAGACCATCAAGCCCTCCACAGTCAGCAGTCCAATCTCGAGCGCCCATCGCTGGGACGGGGCAATTCAAGCCATTTCAGCCTACTTCGTCATTCGGGCAAGGACTGGCCTCGCAAAACACAGGAGGCTCAATCGCCTCAACTCAATCATCTGCCCGGGGCGCACCGCAAGCAGGCGCAGGACATGATGACTTGCTTGGCGACACTGACCCTGAAATCAACAAGAGATTCAATTCAGACACCACCGAATTAGCCAACATGTCCAATCAGGTCGGAACGTTACGAAACCAGATGACGGAAACTCAGAACAAGAAGGCGACACACGAGCGCGATTTAAGAGCTACGAGCGAACAAAAGCGAGAGCTTGAGACTCGCCTCGCCCAATTTCGCACTCAATTTGAGCAGGAGGTGCGCGAAGTGAGATCACTTGAGGAGCGTCTGACCGCCTCGCGCACCGACACGAAGAACCTTCAGAACAGTCTTGCCATGCTCGAAGGCCAGCAAGCAGATCTCAGAAATCAGCATCAGCAACTATCCCAAGCCTTCGAAGCTGATCAAAGAGAAAACGCTCAGCTCAAGGAAAGGACTAGCCAGATCAACACTGAGATCGCCCAGCTAAAGCCAGCTCTAGAGAAGTTGAAAAACGATGCACGACAGCAAAAGGGTATGGTGGCTATCAACAAGAAGCAGCTATCGACCAATGAGGGTAACAGAGATGAGTTGAGTAGCGAGAAGACGGCTTTGGAGAAGTCTCTGAACGAAAGTCGGTCACAAAGTTCGGAATTGAGTCGAGACTTACCCACGAACGTTGCAAGTCCTACTGCAAGCGTTGTCAGCCCAGGTCCTACTACGGGCCAGAGTATGAACCCTTTCTTCCGAAAACCCTCGTCACAGTCTGTGGACAGAACAGGCTCAGCCAGCTCCCCACGTCAGGACTATAGCTCTACACCAGGTGCAGGTCCTGCTGCTTTTGAGAGTTTTTTCGGTCCCAGCGATCCTACTTCGAAGCCGCATACGCCCGCACCCCCGACCACTTTTGGCAATTCTGTCCAAGAGGCGCATGAGCAGAGCTCACCGGGGGGTTCCACACCCATGTCTGGAACAAGGACACCTCCGCCAGAACCACGAGCCGTATCAGCAGAGACGCCCAGTGCGTTCGTTCCACCGGCACCACCCGAGTCGCGGCAGATCACATCGGCGGCGCTGCCTTTCAGAGCGGGTCATTTGCGGACTGATTCCCCGAGCGCATCCGTGAAGGTCAATCCTCCTGCCAGCCGTTCTGGTTTCTCGGATGCGGCAGCTCAGTCGACGCCTGGTAACAGCTCAGCAGCTGCATCTGTCAATGGCGATGAGACCCCGTCGAGGTCCATGCCGCCAGTCATACCCGCCACGCAAGTGGAGAAACCACCGACCGCTAGAAAGGCTACGGCTGAGCATCATATCCCTGGTTCCTTTCCAGGCGACATTGAGTCTGACACGCGATCGACGCCCACTGCTGGTAGTACCACCAGTGTCAACGATCCGGGCAGAGGCGGAGCTGTGCCTCAGTCTGGTCTCCCTGCGTCATCCGCGACACGAGCGCCGCCGGGTACTGATGACTTTGATTCTGCATTTGCAAATGCAGACTTACAAAATGCGCCGTCTTCACAAGCTCGTGACCCGTTCGGATTCGACTCGAATAAGGGCAAAAGCCGGGCAAATCCAGAATTCCCGCCGATTCAAGATTTGCAGCCAGAAGAGGAAAGTGACAGCTCCAGTGAAGACGGGTTTGAAGATAGCTTTGGCAGCAAGCGTCAAGCTGCGCAAGCTCATCAGGCACCTACTGCCGCAGCATCACTTGTGCCTCAAAGGCCGCAGTTCTCGTCCACGAATTCAGCCGCCAGTACCTTGCCAACTCCCAACGCGCAAAAGGAGCCACCTACATATGAATCAACGGCATCCGAGCAACATGACAACGTGCAGCTACCGAAACAATACGAAGGCCTGTTGCCATCCCGCGAAGCTTCTAATCAGTCGCCTGAGACTACCATGCAGTCACCACCGCCGTCCACCTTAGGTCGGGTCACGAGCCTTGGTAGTGGCAGTGTAGCCAACCATGACACGTTCCCGGTGAATTCAGAGCTTAGGCAACTTTCTCATGAGGTACCTGACAAGAATGCCCCCAAAGACGATTTTGACGCCGCATTCGACGATTTGGATGAAGCCAAGGAGGGTGACGATGATGCCTTCGGCGCCTCAACGGGCCGTCAGGGGAACGACGACTTCGACTTTGGCAATCCGCAGTTTGGCAGCCCAACAGCGACGAGTAGAGCGAACACGCTTTCCAGCAGCATACAGCACACGCCCACGAGTAGCACGCAGCCCAACACGACGATCAGCAATCTACGGACAGAGACCGAGAGTCATCCTTTCGGCTCGGCCAATGATACGGCATTCGGCGCTCCATCGGTCAGTACGCAAGGTCAGCAAAGCGCAGGTCTGCCCACCTCAATGTCGGGTCAAGCGCATGACTGGGATGCCATCTTCTCCGGCCTCGATAAGCCCGTCAGTCCTTCTGTCACGTCTAACGGACCTGTCATTCAGGGCAAGTCGCCTTTCTCGCAGGGTGAAGCACCAACCTCGCCTGCGAATGTTGCGAGCCCAAGCACAAGTGCAGGCCCTGGTTTGCAGCCACCAGGCTCGCAAGAAAGGCCTGGCGTTGCGAGAGCCATCAGCGCGAGCACTGAGCACGATGATCCTATCCTGAAAAGTCTGACTGGCATGGGATATCCTCGTGAGAAGGCACTGGCTGCGCTGGAGAAGTATGATTATAACCTTGAGAAGGTACGTAAAGTCGCGTGAAGTATGAGCTTGACCCTCACTAACATGCATCTAGGCTGCCGACTACCTTACATCTGGGAAATAGTCCGCGCGGCAGTGTGATCAGTCCCTCGAGGTACTTCTGAGTGGCCATATCTAGGCCTTAACGTGTATGACTGTGGTTCTTGGACATAATGGAGCGTTTCAGCGTTTTGTGTGTAGGAGTATATGTACATACCCTTTGATGCCTAGTCCTCTAATAACAAACACCTTACATCAGCAAGTTACTTCAATCATAGTCTTTGCGATCGTGTCGTTCTCGCTGCGCACACTAAGATTTCACAATAGACGATGCCAAATCATTCAGATAACTTTTGCAGGAATGTTCATTCGCTGTCTGATGGTCTCCATGGTACGGCACGCATAGCCTTCCCCACGCAAAGTACTTTTGCGCAACTCCCAGGCCATGCTTTTCAAGGCCTTTCTGGCGGGCCTGTCTTTTCCGCACTCGACCCGTAGGAAACCTGCACGGCCGATGTCCTTTCCCACGGCCACGTTCGGGCTCTTACCCCATCGCATCTTCTCCCCCATCCTCGCAGCAACGATTCATTCATCCCTGCATCTCCTCATCCTCCGCCTGAAAATCCTCGTCATCTTCTGAGTCCTCATCCTCGTCCTCCGGGTTCTCCGCCGCCGCTTTCGCGAAATCAATCGTCTTCCCGCGCGTCCGCCCGCCCGTCATGATGTTCTCGGTTTCGATCTCCTCGAGGTCGGACTCGTCTTCGTCGTTGGCGGGGTTGGCGGGGTCTTCGGCTTGGGCCTGTGTGATTGTTAGTTTCTTTAATATGCGGAGGTTGCGCTTGGGGTGTTAGCGCGGTGGTTGGGGTGGGTGTGTTGAGTGGCTGTGGTTGGGTGGTGTGGGATGGGGGATGGGGAAGGGGGTATAGAAAGGGATAGAGTGGAAGAGGGAAGTGTCGTGTGTGGGGGAGTGTGCTACCTCTTCTTCCTCCTCCGAGCTGTCCTCTTCGTCGTCATCGTCTTCGCCCATGCTCACGTCTTCTTGTGGTTGTGCGGCTTTGCCTTTGCCTTTGTCGGCCGCTGTTAGGCCTTCCGCGGTGCTTTGCTGCTCGGAGGGTTGTGCGCTCATGGTGGATGTGGTGTGTGGTGGTGGGTCTCGCGGGGTTTGCTTGCGCCGTGGATTTCTCAGGGCTGGCTGTGAGAATGCAGAGAGTTTCGCGTCGGGAATGCTGTTTTGGCGAGCTCGGTCAACTGTTCACGAGCAGATGGAATTGAGACGAGCAAGTTGGAGGTTGGGCGGAGTTTGGTTTGAACGCGCTAGCTGCGCGCTGGTAGAGCGTATTTATGGCATAGATAGCACCGTTGGTCACGGTACACAGAGGTTCAGGATCTACTTAACCACGCCCTGTGATCAACGCGTCCTACGATGCGGCGCGTCTTCTTTTCGAAGTCGCTAATCATTGCAGCAGCAGCTTCAAATTTATAGAGTCAGGTATGGCCAGCGCACCGCCTAGAGCAAGACCGGCGCGTAAGTATCCCACAGCTCTTCACATAAGCCTGTATATGCTGACGATGCTGCGCAGATGCGCCCGGTCCCACATATCTCGCCTACACACCAAACGGCCGCAAACTGATCACAGTCGGCTCGAACGATGCTCTACGCGTTTTCGAAACAGGGTCAGATGGCGAGCCTGTTACCATTGACGATGCGCGCGATTCCAATTTCGCTGTGGCCGCCACTGTATGGAGCTATTGCCAGAGTAGTGCGGAATGGCAGATGGGCTGTGAGCTGACAAGCCGCAGGACACGTTCTTCGTGACGGGCTCAGAGGATGGCTCGGTCTGCAAGTTTTCGCTTGAAACCAACTCGCTGGATCAGGTGCTGGTGCGATGTCCTATGGCTATACGCGACTTAGCTTTGTCGCCGAACGGGCAGTGGGTGGCTGTTACGAGCGAGTAGGTACTTTTGTGAACCCCGTCATATGCGCTGGCTGACAGTGGATAGTGACGTTGTGGTCAAGATTGTCGACACCGAGAACATGGAGCGCGTATTGCAGATTCGAGATCTACCGAAGCCAGCCAAGCATGTCGCTTTCGATCCCAGTGGAAACACCCTTACAGTCTCTTGCACTGACGGGATCGTCTATTTCTACTCGATGAAGGAAGAGCAGCCTGAGCTCATTAGAAAGATTGACGGTCTCATACACGCCGTGGAGTCAGATGATGAGGCTTCTGTTGCGGCCGAGTGGCATCCGGATGGACGTGCTTTTGCTGCGCCGACTGCGACGAGAGGTGATGAGGCTGCTATCTCCGTTTTCCACTCGTCTAATGCTAATCTTCCTTATAGACATTCAAGTCGTCTCACATCGCGACTGGGCGAATCAACGCTTGTTCAAGGGGCACTCAAGCGACATCACTGCACTATCCTGGTCTCCTAACGGTGCTTTTCTAGCTTCTGCCTCCAAAGACGGCGCCATTCATCTATGGCACACGTGCACACAGAAGGTGGTGCACCGTCTCAGCAGCAACAACGGTAGCGTGCTCGCCTTCTCTTGGCATCCCACTGACGACATTCTCTCCTACACAAACTCCGAAGGCGAGCTATACATTCACGAAGGCTTTGTCGGTCCTGACCACCTCCCCCTCCTCCAGAAGGAACTTCAACCCGCACCCTTCATTCACGACCCCCTTGGCGAGGTCAGCGGAAACGCACAACGCCAGCCGACCGACCGCGCCGCAATCTCCAAGCGCCCACCTCCTCGTCCAGCACGAGAAGCAACGCCGGACTCCCTCGACGACCTCCGCGACTTCATCGAGGACGACGAGAACGCCCACCCCGAATACACAGGCCAAAAGCGCTCGGGCGACGCTCTTGGCTATCCCTCGTCGAAACGTCTTCGCGCTTCCTACGGCGACGACTGTGGCCCACAGCCGCACGCCTCATTCCAACCCGGCGCCACGCCCTGGATGGGCGACCGTCGCTACCTGACCTCTAATGTTCTCGGTCTCGTCTGGACAGTCGACCACAACACGGCTTCCGACGCCATATCTGCAGAGCCGCACAGGACCGTGACCGTCGAATTCTACGACCGCTCTTTCCAGCGCGACTTCCACTTCACGGACCTCGCCGGGTACGACCTCGCCTCCCTCTCGGAGAAGGGCGCGCTCTTCGCCGCAAAGTCGCGCGGCGACGGCAAAGGTGACAAAGCCGCGAGTGTGTACTACCGGCCCCATGAGCACTGGACTACCTCGCGCCCAGACTGGCGGATGCATCTACCCACCGGCGAAGAACCGCTCGCCATCGCGCTCAGCGAAAGCTATATCATCGTCGCCACAGACCGGTCCTACGTGCGACTCTACACGCACGGCGGCACACCCGTCCGCATCTGGCGGCTCAAATCCGCGCCCGTGGTCGCACTGACAACGTGGCGCGACTACCTCCTGCTTATCTCCAACGGGGCGCCCACCGCGACTGGCTCCTGCGAGTTAAGGTACTCGATTCACGCGCTCAAACGCGACGACATCCTGCAAAACAACGACCTCATCCCCTTACCTCCCCCACCCCCACAGTCCCGGGCGTCCATCGACGACATCGCACCAGGCATCCACAATCTCTTCTTCACCGACGCCGGCGATCCCGCCGTCTACGACACCACCGGCACCCTTTTAATCCTCTCACACTGGCGCGACCCCGGCCGCGGCACCTGGACGCCTCTCCTCGACACGAATCTCCTCGAGCGCAAGAAAAGCGGCAAAAGAGATGAAAGGTACTGGCCCGTCGGTGTCGCGGGCGAGCGGTTCTACTGCTTCATCCTGAAAGGCGGGGATCTGAATCCGAGCATTTATCCGAGGCCGCTATTGGTCGATTTCGAGTTCGCGGTGCCGATTACCTCGCTTTTCTCACCCTCTACCGGCGAAGGTAATTCAGCGAACCAAAGCGACACCGAAGCCCCCAACTACGAAGAAAACTGGGTCCGCTCATCGCTGTTGCATTCCTTACAATCCGATCTGCTCGAAAGCACGCACGCGACGCGGCAACAGCGGGAGGAGCTCGCGCGGAAGGAGGGTGAGATGGACGTGCTTATATTACGATTACTGGGAAGTATATGCTCGGGACGGCGCGAAGAGGACGGTGCGAAGGCGCTAGAGGTGGCGGGGTTGTTAAGAGATGAGAGCGGAGGCATGATGGAGAAGGCGGCGCTGATTGCGGGAAGGTTTGGCATGGATGTGTTGAGGGAGAAGGTGGGGGAGTTGGGGGAGGCGAGGGTGGTGGGGTTGGAGGGGGATGAGTGAGATGTGTTCGTTCGAAGGGTGTGAAGAGGGGTGGGTTGTGAGCGAGGCGTTTGGGTAGTTCTGAACGGATTGAGGGAATGGAAAGATGTTAAGAGAATGTGTTTCGATGGCTGCTCCGTGGTTTTTGCTACATAACGCTCGGCTCTGCAAGATGAGATGCTGCTCGTCGATGATGTGGACTTATTTTCTATAACCTTCCACCATCCGGAATATATAATCTGACAATCCGTCATCCACAATCTGAAATCCGTCATCCACAATCTGTAATCCGTCATCCAGAATCTGAAAATCCATCTTCTACAATCTGTCATCCACAATCCGGCATCTAGCATCCTATCCACCATCCCGTCCACCATCTCATCCACCATCCCATCCACCATCCCATCCACTATCCGACTATCCATCATCCCATCATCCCATCATCCCAGCATCCCAACCTCCAGCATCCCAGCCTCCAGTATCCCAGCCTCCAGCATCCCAACATCCCAACCTCCAGCATCCGGCATGCCAACCTCCAGCATCTGAACATCCCAGCATCTGAACATCCCAGAACATCTGAGCATCTGAACATCTGAGCATCTAAACATCCCAGTATCTAAACATCTGAGCATCTGAACATCCCAGTATCTGAACATCTGAGTATCTGAACATCCTAGCATCTAAACATCTGAGCATCTAAACATCTGAGTATCTAAACATCTGAGTATCTAAACATCTGAGTATCTAAACATCTGAGCATCTGAGCATCTGAATTTCTGAACCTCCAACATCTGAACATCCCAGCATCTGATCATCCCAGAACATCTGAGCATCTGATCATCCAGCATCTGATCATCCAGCATCTGATCATCCAGCATCTGATCATCCAGCATCTGATCATCCAGCATCTGATCATCCAGCATCTGATCATCCAGCATCTGATCATCCAGCATCTGATCATCCAGCATCTGATCATCCAGCATCTGATCATCCAGCATTTAATCATCCCAACCTCCAACATCCAGCATCCGAACCTCCAACATCCGAACCTCCAACATCCCATCATCACAACATCCCACTATCCGTTATCTACAACAATGCGTTTCCTACTATCCGTCGTCCAGCATCCAGCATCCATCGTCCGCCATCTACCATTCTATACACCATCCAGCATCCGATCATCCGAACCTCCAGCATCCGAACCTCCAGCATCCAGCATGCGGCATCCAGCAGCAGTTATCCTAACTTTTACCAAATTTGCGCAAGCATTCTGGAACCATTGTACTTCTCATCGCAGGACATTGCCATCGGCGTTATACATAGTCTGTCGAGAAGGGTCATTGGGGAAAGGGGAAGGGGCAATCGGTGGTATAGTATGCGCTGAATATGTATACAATCGAAGCACTCGTATGATCTTAGAATATAGCCACAACGCTTACCTCGCAAACGTTACCCCACTCGGATTTGCTATGAAAAAAGACCTAAAAAAAAAACCAGCAAATTTCTGTAACAGATCGCTCATGAATTCATGAAACTCTCACAGGATATCACAACCAACCCAGCCGATCGCATAATGCAAAACAGATTCAACATAGCCACTCATGATACGCCAGATGCTTCGTCTACTTATCCCTTCAGGCGCTCGTGAAATCCCTGCTCTCAATACCGCGGCGGCGCACCCCCATACCCACCTGAACCATACCCACCTTGTTGCGGATACTGCCCCAGCGGCGCACCCTGACCGTACCCCCCCGGCGGCGCCCCATAGCTACTCTGCGGCGGCCCCCCAGGCGGCGGCGGCGGATAACTCTGCGCACCGTAAGGCTGCCCACCATGAGGCTGGCCGCCGTAAGTTTGACCCCCGTACTGCTGCCCTTGATACTGATTATGCTGATGGTTCCCGTAATTCTGACTGCCTCCGTACGGCGCTTGTCCATACCCACCATGTTGCGGAGGGAAATCCTCTGGCTTACCGGGCACGTAGAACGGCCTGTTTGGGTCGTCCGGCGGGGCGCCGTAGGCGGGCGGTGGTTGATGTTGGGGTGTTTGGGTGGTGTGTTGGTGTTGAGATTGTGAGGTGGGCGCGCCGGGGTATTGCTGGGATTGTGGTTGTTGCGGGTTCGAGGAGTAGGGTGACTGTTGGGGCTGGCTTTGGGATGTCTGTGTGGAGCCGTAGGGCTGCTGTTGGCTGTACTGGCTTTGGGCGCTGCCGGGGGGTTGGTAGGATGTTGGCGGTGCGATGCCTGTGTATCCGCCGGATTGGGAGGATTGGGACGTGTAGCCGTAGTTGTTTGAGTCGTGGTGCTATAACACATTTCAGTATGCTGAGTGTGTAAGCTGATACATGGGAGAGGCATTACCGATTTGTTGCCACCCAGCAGGCCACTCATGAGCCCGCTCGCGCCACCACCTCCATGATGCTGGCTCGGCTGCGGCGAGCCGTAACCCCCGGTCCCAGGACCTGGACTATGTCCGCCTGACCCATGTGCGCTCTGCCCTTGAGGCTTATTACCACTGCTCAGCAGACTGCTTGCAATCGAGCCGACAGCACCACCCAGACCACCGCTACTCTGCGGCTTGCTGGAGTTGCCATGGCTCGATCCGCCGCCGCCCAGAAAGCTCGACGCGAGCCCGCTCAGACCGCTCGACTGCTGTCCGCCGTGCTGCTTGCCGCCTCCAAGCTGCGATTGCAGTAGACTCGCCGCCGTTGAGCCAAGACTGCGGTCGCCGGTCTCGCCGTCGCTGGCCATGCCCCGCGTTGACTCTGGGCGTCCTAACGTTTCGCTCGACGCCGGGCTCTCCGTCGGCCGTGAGAATTGTGAACCTGTCGTAGGCATCGGCGTGCTGCCGGGTGTGGGCACGCCGGGTGCGGCTTCGGTGGGGATTTCCCATTGGGAGAAGCCGTTGGCGAGTTGGACGAAGTAGTATTTGCGGGCGCTGGAAAATGTGTTAGTAAAATTCCAGGTGCGGTGGCTGTGGATGAGGGCGTGATGTCAGGGCAGACGAACTTGCTATCCCATTGTGCGATCCTGCGCGGCGGTCAGTCGAGGTCACGTCAGCTCGTTTAGGTGTCAACTTGCCAGCCTGGGGGCAGCTGTGGAGGGCTCTCGTGAGGACCGGAGTCCTGGTTGGGACTCTGGACGCGGTCGGTCATGGGTCAGATTCGCTTAGTGAAACTTTTGAGGAGTAATGGAAGGCCGTGAACGTGTTGCGAGGCAAGAGCGAGCGCTGGACGAGTAGACAAGCAAGTGTTTATAAAGGCGGAAGGATAGTGATAGGGCAGTGCTAAGAATTGACGTTGGGCGGCGAGATGTGGCGCAGGCGTCACCAGCCTTTCTTTCAGCTCGTCTCTCCCCCACCCTCCTCTTCCTTCGTCCTCGCATAGTACAGAGCCATATGTGAGTATACAAAACCTCCTCGGACCTGCCGAAACGCAGTCCAGAATCTCGGTACGCTTTTTAAAGTCACGGAGCTGCATGTCAACTTCCGCACGAGGCAGGGCTGCTCTATGCCCTAAACAAATGAGGTTGCCCCCGTTCTCGGGGGTCTCGTCCCCAAAATCAGCCCTAGAAATGGGGAATAAGCCCCAAACATGAGCGGCTCTGGGGCTGACGATCCCCCATCAATTCCTCGGACCTGAGGGCCTCGTAGTAATTGTCCGGCTGTCTGATTTTCTTCAACCCTTCAACCTGTACACAGTCCTAAAGGTTAGCTAATGATATTGACCAGCTCAGACTTCGGGTTGGCTCTGCTCAATTAACACTCATCGCGAGGAAGCTGTGCTGTCGGAGCGCGAGGCCTGTCGTGCTGTCTGCAGCTTCTGCTGGCGATACGGTAGACGGATCGTGCAGGCCACCTAAAATCTCCTCTCTATCCTGCCATTCCTCCATAAAGCTGGTAGCAGCGTCTATCGGCCTTGCGTCACATACACTATGCCTACAGCCTATACCACAGCCGACGTTCAGCGCAGATAGTCTCCCAGGCCTTTTCCCATATCTCATACTATCCTCAATACTTCCATAGTTTTCAACTCAGTGTAGACGTCCCCCTCTTTCTCACCGCTATCCACGTTCCAGTCCGCAGAAAACGTGCCGGTATGCCACGACCAATCTCGCCGCCCTCAAGCAATAACCCCCAGAGCTCGATCCAACCTCGAGATCAAACGGCAGGCTTCGTTGGCGCTCCGAGAGCCATGAGACCCGATTCCCTTGTTCCAGAATGTGTGCAAGAGCATAGTCAGCCAGTCATAAAAGCACACGCGCGACAGCCCGAGAGCACGGAGCAGTAAGCGAGCAGCGTGAGAACATGTGCTAGCATACCGACACCCTCATCGTCTTCACTTAGCGATCCAAGACTCTGTAAACAAGTTCTTTGCTTTCTCTAAGCCGGACTCTAGTGATCAGTAATGTTAGACGTAATGGTCAGAAAAGTTGCGCTCTACCCCAGCGGTAGGAGAGCGCAGCATAGACGATAGACGTCGATTTCCAGCGTGGAAGAGGCATGCATAGGACGGCTGATTTTTCTGGACCTTTCGTATCCTGCGGACCATGCGCTGGGTCAACGTGCACGATGAAGGTATACAAGTCGTTCGACGGGGGGTTCGCAGCTTCGCAGAGCTTGTCCAACCGACACAGTCAGCGGTGATCGGGCTCACAAGCAGAACATTTTTGTAGACCCGGGGCTGTTTGTGTAAAATGGATGTAAGTACAAACCATGTACCCACCTGTATCAGAAGAAATGAAGTCCATCCACCGTCAAAAAAGCAGGTCTTGGCGCTCGTCCATGACAGACGACGAGGGATGTGTATATGCCTTTTAATTCAAGAAACTCCCTCTGCCGTCTATAAAGCTTGGTAAAACGTCTATGTGTGAGAAACCTTGCTCAATGCCGCGGGGCCAGCACGTCCACATGCCCCAGTCAGTACTCCAACAAACCTCGCTCAGCGCGATCGCCCAATATTCCCATTGAAGCCTCATTCGCGAGCCTCGTTCGCGACGACCCGCAGTGATCTACGTGTCCCATATCTGCGCTTACAAGCAAGCAGCTCGAGCTTCCACCCCAGCACAACTCACACGCATCTGCCAAAACCATAGAACCCAACGCCAGCATCCCAAGACCCACAAGCAACTCCACCGCACCACCAGCCATGACATGCACAATCCTCTGCCACTTCGAAGCCCACCTCCGCGGCGCCCACGACCTGAAGCTCGTAGGGCCCAACACCACCGACAAGGAGCCGAGGCAATGAAAGATAGACTCGACAACCTCCGCGTCAATCTCGACGGCCACGAGCCTCACTTCATCGAGCGGTGCGTCGCGTTCCGTCCACACTGCCCACTGACTCCCACTTGCGCAGTCTCGAACATGCACCATACGTCTATACTGTGGCCGTGAGAGTCGTGTGCCACTGCGGAACAAATACCGTTGAGAAGTACTATGAAACTGACTGATCCGGACGTGTCACGGCTACGTGTGTAATGCACCAGGGACTAAGACAGCAGACCCGACCCGATGAGATGAATTCAGAGCAACGCAATCTAAACACGACCGTAGCTAGAAGGGTATCAAGCGATCGTATGCTACAAATCCGGAACACCATGCCACCACGGAACGCGCTCACAGACACAAAAGAAATGAATGTACCCGAGTCCCTCAGAATCATCTGTACATGCCAAATTGATCATTTGCTCGTTTTCATCATCGCCCGCTTCTTCGTCCTCCATGCTCCGTATTCGTACAACTGCAGTGTCTCATGCGGCCGCGGTGATCAGCTCAGGCAGCTTGCCGTCGCGGGCTTGGCTCTTCATGATCTCGTAGGGTGGTCGCTTGACGATGCCGCCAGTGACGGGTAGCTGTGTGCCGACGCCGGTCAGGTAGCTGTCGACGTCTCGGGCAGCCATGCGACCTTCGTTGATGCCCCAGACGATGAGAGACTGGCCGCGTCGGCAATCACCAGCAGCGAACACACCAGGAATGTTGGTGCTGTAGTGGCCTGGTGGCGTCTTGATGTTCTTGCGGGCGTCCAGCTCGATGTTGCTCTCGAACAAGCGGTCCTCGGGACCCAGGAAACCCATGGAGATGAGGACGAGGTCAGCGGGGAAGTACTCAGTGGAGTTCTCCACCTGCTTCATGTCCCAACCACCGGTGGCTGTCTTGGTCCACTCAACGCGGACTGTGTTGATGCCCTTGACGTTGCCCTCGCCATCGTCGACGAAGTCCTTGGACATGACGCAGTATTCGCGTGGATCTTTGCCCATGTGCGTCTTGACCTCGGTGTGACCGTAGTCAACGCGGTAGATGCGGGGCCACTGCGGCCATGGATTGTCACGAGCACGCTCCGGTGGCGGCTGTGGGAGCAGCTCGAAATTCGTGACGGATTTGGCGCCGTGTCGGACAGAGGTACCGATGCAGTCATTGCCGGTGTCACCACCTCCGATGACGATGACGTGCTTGCCCTTCGCGGAGATGTAAGCTCCTTCATCACCGTGCTGCGTGTCGAGGAGAGCTTTTGTGTTCTTGTGCAGGAACTCCATCGCGTAGTGAACACCGCTGTTCTCACGACCTGGAATTGGTAGGTTTCTCGGGACTGTGGCGCCAGTGCAGATAGCGACAGAGTCGTATTCGCTGCGCAGCGAGTCCAGTGTGATATCACCTTCACCGACTGTGATACCAGGACGGAATTGAATACCTTCGGCCGCCATGAAGTCAACACGTCGCTGGACGACAGCCTTGTCGAGCTTCATGTTAGGTATGCCGTACATCAGCAGACCACCAATGCGATCAGAACGCTCGAAGACGGTTACAGAATGTCCAGCGCGGTTGAGCTGATCAGCACAAGCCAGACCTGATGGACCTGAGCCAATGACAGCAACAGTCTTGCCAGTGCGCTGCTGAGGCGGACTCGGTACCATCCACCCATTCTCGAAGCCACGGTCAATGATCGCACATTCGATGGACTTGATGCCCACAGGGTCTTCGTTGATACCTAGGACGCAAGCACCCTCGCAAGGAGCCGGACACACACGACCAGTGAACTCGGGGAAGTTGTTGGTCATGAGTAGTCTATTAAGAGCGTCCTGCCACTGGTTTTGGAAGATGAGTTCATTCCATTTTGGGATGATGTTGGAAATTGGGCAACCAGTGTCAGACTGGCAGAAGGGCACACCACAATCCATACAACGGGCCGCTTGGTACTTGAGCTCATCGTCAGTCAGTCGGCTGGAAAGCTCAGCCCAGTCCTTGGTTCGCGTAGTGGCATTGCGGTACTTCTCGGCTCGGCGCTGGTATTTCATGAAGCCGCGTGTCTTGTCGAGAACGAGGGCGGAGCGCTTCTTCTCGGCCTTGGCATCGCCCACGCTCTCCTCAATGTCGAGGAGTTCGTCCTTCTTCTTTTCCTTCTCCTCGTGCTTGTGACGGTCCTCGCGAGACTGCTCGTGAGTGGAGCGTACAGCGTTGCCGGGTAGGATTGGTAGCGGATACTCAGCCTTCTTGGCTTCGGCCTTCTTCTGCGCCTCTGCCTCCACGACGCGCTTGTAGTCAGTGGGCAATACTTTGACAAAGCGTGGCAGAGCGCGGTTGAAGTCGAGCAGCACACGCGCGGCCAGCTCAGATCCAGTGTAGTGATGGTGATCCTCGATGAGTCCGCGGACGAAGGCAATCTCGGTGGGGTCTTCGAGCGACGAAAGCTCCACCATTTCCTGATTGACCTTCGACTCGAAGTCGCGGTGAAGATCAAGGACGTAAGCAATACCACCGGACATGCCAGCAGCAAAATTGCGACCAGTGCCACCAAGGACAACGACGCGACCGCCAGTCATGTACTCACATCCGTGGTCACCGACACCCTCAACGACTGCAGTGACGCCGGAGTTTCGAACCGCGAAACGCTCTGCAGCAGAACCACGGAAGAAGCACTGGCCGGCTGTGGCACCGTACAAGCAGACATTGCCCACTAGCACGTTCTCTTCCGCCTTGAACACAGCGGAGCGGGGTGGGTAGATGATGATACGACCGCCAGAAAGTCCCTTGCCAACGTAGTCATTGGCATCGCCCTCGAGCTCAAGAGTAACACCAGGAGCCAGGAAGGCACCAAAGGACTGACCAGCTGACCCACGGATATTTGTGTGGATTGTGTCCGCAGGCAGACCAGCCTCGCCGTAGCGTCTGCTAATCTGATAAGATAGCGTGGCACCCATGGCGCGGTCAGTGTTGACGATGTCGCACTCGATCCGGACCGGAAGACCCTTCTCAAGAGCTAGCTCGGACTCGGCAATGAGCTTGTTATCAAGACGCGTGTGGAGCTTGTGGTCTTGCTTGCGGACGTTGTAAGTTGCAACGCCTGGTCGCAGGCTGTGGGCCGGAGTCAAGATGAGAGACAAGTCAATGTTCTCTGTCTTCGCCGACCGCAGGTCTTCGCGTGTGCGGAGCACCTCTGAGTGACCGACCATTTCGTTGATGGTGCGGAAGCCTAGCTTGGCCATGATAGCTCGCAGCTCGTTGGATAGGTAGTAGAAGAAGTTGATGACGTGCTCGGGCGTGCCGGTAAACTTTTTGCGAAGCTCTGGGTCCTGAGTGGCGATGCCGACTGGGCAGGTATTCAAGTGGCACTTACGCATCATGATGCAGCCCATGGCAATCAAGGGCGCAGTGGCAAAGCCAAACTCCTCAGCACCAAGTAGAACTGCAATTGCAATGTCGCGGCCTGTGCGAATCTGTCCATCGGTCTGAACAATGACGCGGCCTCTCAGGTCATTCAGCACGAGCGTTTGGTGCGTCTCCGCAAGACCCAACTCGAACGGCAGACCTGCATATTTGATGCCAGTCCATCGAGACGCGCCAGTACCACCATCATGGCCTGAGATGAGGATGTGATCTGCCTTGGCCTTGGCTACTCCGGATGCGACGATACCGACACCAGTCTCTGAAACTAGCTTGACAGATACACGCGAACGTGGGTTCGAGCATTTCAAGTCATAGATGAGCTGCTTCAAGTCTTCGATAGAGTAGATGTCGTGGTGAGGTGGGGGCGAGATGAGGCCGACGCCAGGAGTTGAGTGGCGAGTGCGTGCAATGGGACCAGATACCTTGTGGCCTGGCAATTCACCGCCTTCGCCGGGCTTCGCTCCCTGCGCCATTTTAATCTGGAGCTCGTCTGAATCTGCAAGGTAGTTGCTGGTGACGCCGAACCGACCTGAGGCGACCTGTTTGATAGCAGAGCGCATAGTGTCACCATTCTCCATCTTCTGGCTGCGTTCAGGATCTTCACCCCCCTCGCCAGTGTTTGACTTGCCTCCAAGCCTATTCATGGCTACGGCGAGGGTCGAGTGCGACTCCATCGAAATCGAACCGTATGACATAGCGCCAGTACAGAAGCGACGTACGATCTCAGTCCAGGGCTCAACCTGGTCAATCGGGACTGGCTTGCGCTCTTCAAAGTCGAAATCGAGCATTCCGCGAAGTGTGCAATTCTTGATTTGCTCGTACTCCCGAATCGAGTAGGCCTCGTAGGATTTGTCATTCTTGGTTCGTACAGCATCCTGGATGTTGGCAATAGCAGTGGGATCGTTGACGTGAGGCTCGCCGCCATCACGCCAATGGTACTCGCCGGTCTCGGCCAAACCTGGGATCTCCCGGATTGATCGTGACGGGAAACCCTTCTCGTGCAATGCGAATGCATCTTGTGCAATAAGCTCAAAGGTCATGCCCTTGATACGCGTAGCTGTGCCCGTGAAGCATCGGTCAACAACGGTATCGTCAACACCAAGCGCTTCGAAAATCTGTGCACCCTTGTAACTCTGCAGTGTAGATATACCCATCTTGCTCATGACCTTGAGAATTCCACCGTCGCAGGAGTGCCGGTAATTGTCAATGAGCTGCTCATTGGTAATTTGTCGCCGAAACAAGCCCTCGTTGTTCATCATCAGGATACACTCAATGGCGAGATATGGGCAGATCGCATCGGCGCCATAACCGACAAGCACACACATGTGGTGCACCTCACGCGCCTCGCCGGTCTCGACGATCAATGCAGCGCGTGATCGCCATTTGTTGCGGACAAGATGGTGATGGACGAGACCTGTAGCCAGGAGAGCAGAGACTGAAATACGCTCGGGTGAAAGATTTCGGTCGGAGAGAACGATGATCCTGTTCTCTTGCTCGATGCCTTCGCTAGCAGCGTCGCAGATGCGGTCTAAGGCTTCCACGTAGCCTGGAATGCCGTCGCTCTTTGGGAACGTGATGTCGATGACCTTGACGGTCCACGCACTGTAGACTGATTTGATGCTGGTGAGAGCTTTGAACTCTTCGAGCGACAAGATGGGAGTTGGTAGCATCAGCCTGCCACACTGGTCTCTTTTCATCTCGAGAAGGTTGCCTTGCGGTCCAACGTATGCCTCTAGGGACATGACAACAGCTTCACGAATGGGGTCAATGGGAGGGTTGGTGACTTGTGCGAACAGCTGTCGAAAGTATTCATAGAGCAGACGAGGCTGGCGTGCAAGGCAAGCCAATGGCGCATCATTGCCCATTGAGCCCAGAGCCTCCTTAGAATCAGCAGCCATGGGACCAAGCAAGAGGCTGATTTGCTCAAAAGAGTAGCCAAAAGCCTTGAGGCGAGGATCCTCCTGTATTCGCATGTCGTTGAGCGGGGAAGAAAGATCAACGCCCTTCTCTTGCAGCTTGCTGTAAACACCGGGTAACGTGAGGAGATGCTTTTGAATCCATGAACGGAAGTCCTGGCGTGTAGAAACCTTCTGCTTCAATTCGGCATCGTCGACAATTCGGCCAGCGACAGTATCGACAAGAAGCATCTTACCGGGCTGCAAACGGCCCTTCTGAATTATACGCTCGGGGTCGATATTGATAGTACCGACCTCGGAAGCGCAAATGATACGGTCGTCATCACAGACGTAGTATCGGCAAGGGCGCAGACCATTCCGGTCAAGATTCGCACCACAGTACCGTCCATCAGCAAACGTAAAAAGAGCAGGTCCGTCCCACGGCTCCATCATACATGCCGCCCACTCGTAGAACGCAGCCTTAGCTGGGTCCATTGCAGCATTGCCTTGCCATGCCTCTGGAATCATGAGCATGACAGCCTCAGGAAGAGACAGAACGCCGTTGATGACGAGAAGCTCCAACACATTGTCGAAAGCAGCTGAATCGGAGCCACCATCCTCAATGATAGGGTAAAGCGACTCAAGCTCTTCACCGAACAAGTCCGACTTCAAGACACCCTCGCGTGCGCGCATCCAGTTCTTGTTGCCCCGCAACGTGTTGATCTCACCGTTGTGGGCTGCCCATCGCAAAGGTTGAGCGCGATCCCAGCTGGGGAACGTGTTGGTGGAGAACCGAGAATGGACGAGTGCGAAATGGCATTCGTAGTCAACGTTGACCAAGTCATGGTAGTATTCGTAGACCTGGACAGGTGCCAGTTGGCCCTTGTAGACAATGTTCTTGTTGCTGAGCGAGCAAAGATAGAACCAGTTGTGAAGACCGATGATGTGAGTTGCGCGCTTTCGCAAAACATACAGCTGTCGCTCGAAGTGTGGCTCGTCGTACTTGGTAGGAAACTCTGCGCTCGGATGCATGCCCTCGCCATAGGCTGATTTCAAGACGACGAATGGCTGTAGGATGATGGGCTCACGCGATAGCGCAGCGGGACCGAGGAGAGTCGAGTCGCGCGGCACCTCTCGCCATCCCAGCACCCGTAAGTCCAACGAGTCGGCAATCTCCTCAAACTTCGACAAGGTCTCCTTAAGCACCTCGGTGTCTGGCTTGAAGAAGATATTGCCGGCAGCATATTGACCGAGCGGCGGTAACTTGTATCCTTGCTCTCTCTCGAAGTTCTTGACGAAGAATTTGTGTGGGATAGATGTCATGACCTGGTGGGTAGGTGTCAGCATGGACCTATCTACATTAAGTAGCAACAGCCCGTTGTATACGTACACCAGCGCCATCGCCGTCGCGTGCATCGGATCCGACAGCACCGCGGTGGGTCATGTTACAGAGGAGGTTGCGGGCTATGAAAGTGTTAGCCTCAGGGCGGACGAACGGGGGTGGCGACGTTGCGCTTACCATCGCTCACGATCTTGTGGCTCGGCTTGCCCTTGATGTGACTGCAGATGTGTTAGTCGCGACTGGTTGGAGCAGTACGCATTGGAGAACATACGCTGCAAAGCCGACGCCACAGGCATCTTTCTCAAGCTCTGGGTCGTAGAGACCTTGCTTCACGGGAAGAGTGCCGGCCCAGGATTTATTCTTTGGTGTCTCGTCGTAGTCATAGACAGAATAGGTCTGTGGCTCCTGGATGTCGGGAGCCTCGATATTTTCTATAGCATTGCTGAACGACACTTTGCCCATACTCCCGACTGGGGGAGTGTGAGGGCTGGAGGATTGCAGCAGAAAGAAAATGTGATTGCGATCGCGGCGTGCGTCTGAGTGCGCTCTCTACTCGCTGGCTGCAGAATGTATGAAGTGAACTTGTCGTGTGCGATGGCCCTGACGAGATGAAGCAACAGAGGAGAGAGAGTTCGCAGGGCGAAAAGAAATTTAGAAGGCGAAGATGAGCAGTGGGGCGCACTTTGCAGAAGCGCGAATCAGCCGCGAGCTAATTGGATGAGTCCAGATGTCATGAACGAGGTCTCCTCGGGATGTAGTAGCTAGCGGCACGACTTCAACGCACTTTGGAAAGAAAACTATCGGGCACGAATCTGTGAGTGAGCGAGAATGGTCCAGGTCTACACCGAGCGTGCCCTCACGCAGCAGAAAGCTCGTGCAGTCGTTGCTGCAGCGTCCCCGCATGTATTGCATGTTGTGCATCTTGACCATCCCTGTGGGTCCGTCTGCATCTCTTCAAACGACCCTAGAGTCACAGCTATTGTCCTTATCGTCAAATCACACGTTGCGTTGAAGATCCCATATTTACTCTAACGTAAGCCAAATCGTGCATCCGCAACGTGCGTCGCCTAGCTCTCTACCAGGCCTAGCTTCCATTGCCCCCGTCTGATTTTACGTCATCCATACTCGCCGTTATTGCCTGTCTTGAGCAAGTATCTTTCTAAGACATCGAACACATAAAGGCTTGTGCATCCAACATTCTGCGCCGTATGAAGAGCGTTGGCATCGTGAGTTCAGAGGCAGGCAGAGCGACATTGCGGCCCATTTTCTAGCGCACAGGTCTGAGTTCGGGAAAGCTGGCCCTGGAGCGAGCTAGCCCGCACAATCCCCATCTCATCGCTGTCGCGTCACCTACTCCACACCTGTGTGAAGGATCTGATCGTCTTCTCTCCCTCGACTTGAGCATCTCCAACACCTCCGGCTATTGCTGAACGGCAACAGAGTGCCCGCCGGATGACCTCCGCGGCGCCTTCTTCGCCCGTCTAGCGCATCTCGCTTCCCTGCATTAGCCTGACAGATCTGGTGCTAGCCTCTTCCGTCGCCCATGACGCTTAAGCTTTCCCTGTCCTCCGATCTCGGCTATGCGTGACGATACATTGAAATACTTATCTGCGCGCACGGAATGCAAAGTATCTGTAATATTCCATGATTGCGGTGTATAGTCTGGAACGCTTATTGTACAGTCTTGTTCATGGAAGAGTCTTTGGAGTACAAAGTGTGAGAATACTCCGCTGTGAGTGGTAAGACCTGCTCGCCATTATTGAAGGCAACCAAAACTCTTCGCAGCAATGGAGAAACTATGTGAGAGTTTAAAGACACGTATGCGTCACCTTCCAAGCAATTGACGTATGCCGACGGTTCATTTTGTTCTCAAGTTAACATGATCGTTAGCAATGTTAGCTATGCCCTTTTGTACTTGCATGTGTAAGATGTTTTACTCTAATTGATGTGCATCTCAAGATAGGTTGCTGAATTTTGAGGGCGCTCATAAATCGGAACATAACAACGCAACCGACATCCAGGGATACGCTACTCAGTGAGCGTCGATGGTAAGAAAGTATTCGTGCCAGGCGTTCTGGCTTGGATCGCTCATCGGATTGCAAACGGTCATAGTAGAGCTACTCAGCTACAGTCGATCGCACTATCTGACCTTTGTCATTCTGAAAATTAGAGTGCACTGCAACATCGCCTTTGGTGAAAAAGTACTTCTGAATAATAGCTTACACGCTGTCTTTGCATCACTCGTCGAGGAATGGCGGCAGGCCGCTGGCGGAGCAATCTCGAAACAAGTGGCCTGTTATCATCTCATAGAAATTACAGGTATAGCCATCATCGCTAGAGCGCGCGCAGACACTGCAGCTATCTACGATCAAGCAGATATTGTCGCTGTCAGATTAGATGCCTGGCTTTTGTCGGAGCAAGTATCAGCAGAGCCTTCACTATATGTGAGTGATGTTCTAGTTTCCGGGCAATATTTGGAATGCCAACTACTTGCAGCTCAAAAAGACAGTTTGAAAGTCAGACTATTCCTGCGTATGCGCTCGACATCTTTGACCTAAAACTCACGAGCTGAATTTACTGAGAGCCTTCACCCCTTGAAATGCCAACACCGTCGCTATCGCTGACACGACATAACATGTGCTGGGCATTACTATCCTTTGCACAGCGAACAAGGACGTATTGCGTGAACTCTTGAAGCTTTGGACACCTCGACGCTGGGCATACGCGCAGTCTCCTGCTGATGGAGACGATGCAGCCCCGGATGCCGCCCGCTCTCACCCAGCCCTACCAGGCACATGTCCGCTGAAACGTTTAGCCCCCACGATGAGATCATTTGCGTGGAAACTTCGCGAATCATCTATGGAGCGAAGCTCGAATTTGCGGGATGCTCCTAGCAACCACGAAAATTTGCCTACCTTTTGTGATAAAGCCTGACAACCGCAAGTTGGTTTCTTCAACAATTTCACACACCTTCACACATCTTTCTTTCGCATAGCAAGCGTTTCTCCTGCTTCACACATCTCTCCAAGATACCAGGACAAATCCTAAAGTAGTCCACACACAAGAGCCACATTGACCATGGCTCCAGCCGTTGGTATTGACCTCGGTACCACGTACTCTTGCGTGGGCATCTACCGTGATGATAGGATTGAAATCATCGCCAACGACCAAGGAAATAGTGAGCTCACCCCATTTCAAGCTTCACGACGCTGTTGCTGACTTTTCTAGGAACCACACCCTCATTCGTCGCCTTCACAGATACCGAGCGTCTCATCGGAGATGCCGCGAAGAATCAAGTCGCGATGAACCCCTCCAACACAGTCTTCGACGCCAAGCGCCTGATTGGCCGCAAGTTCAACGACGCTGAGGTGCAAGCCGATGCGAAGCATTTCCCCTTTACGGTCTCAGAAAAGGGCGGCAAGCCTCAGATCGACATTGAATTCAAGGGCGAGCAGAAGAGTTTCACACCAGAGGAGATCTCCGCAATGATCTTGACAAAGATGCGTGAGACTGCTGAGTCTTACCTTGGCGGCACTGTCAACAACGCCGTCGTCACAGTTCCAGCCTACTTCAACGACTCACAGCGTCAGGCCACCAAGGACGCTGGTCTCATTGCCGGTCTTAACGTTCTCCGAATCATCAACGAGCCAACTGCGGCTGCCATCGCCTATGGGCTCGACAAGAAATCACAGGGCGAGAAGAACGTCCTCATCTTCGACTTGGGTGGTGGCACCTTCGATGTCTCTCTTCTCACAATCGAGGAGGGTATCTTCGAGGTGAAGAGCACCGCTGGCGACACTCACTTGGGTGGTGAGGACTTCGACAACCGTCTCGTGAACCACTTCGTTAATGAGTTCAAACGCAAGCACAAAAAAGTTTGAGAACCCCCCATCCCTTCCTGTGACGTATGCTAACATTGTACAGGATCTGACCAGCAACTCCCGCGCTCTGCGCCGTCTCCGAACCGCTTGCGAGCGAGCCAAGCGTACTTTGTCCTCCTCCGCTCAGACCTCCATCGAGATCGACTCCCTGTTCGAAGGTATCGACTTCTACACCTCCATCACCCGTGCCCGCTTCGAGGAGCTCTGCCAGGACCTCTTCCGCTCCACCATGGAGCCAGTTGAGCGTGTTCTGCGTGACGCCAAGGTCGACAAGTCTTCCGTTCACGAGATCGTATTGGTCGGTGGCTCTACCCGTATCCCCAAGATCCAGAAGATGGTCTCCGACTTCTTCAACGGCAAGGACCCGTGCAAGTCCATCAACCCCGACGAGGCTGTTGCCTACGGTGCCGCCGTCCAAGCCGCCATTCTCTCCGGCGATCAGTCCTCCAAGTCGACAAATGAGATCCTCCTGCTCGACGTGGCCCCGCTGTCTCTCGGTATCGAGACCGCTGGTGGTGTCATGACACCGCTCATCAAGCGCAACACCACCATCCCCACCAAGAAGTCCGAGGTCTTTTCAACCTTCTCCGACAACCAGCCTGGTGTGCTCATCCAGGTTTTCGAGGGTGAGCGTACCCGCACCAAGGACAATAACATGATGGGCAAGTTCGAACTCTCCGGCATCCCACCTGCGCCTCGTGGTGTCCCACAGATCGAGGTCACCTTCGATATGGACGCCAATGGCATCATGAACGTCTCAGCTCTGGAGAAGGGCACCGGCAAGACCAACAAGATTGTCATCACCAACGACAAGGGCCGCCTCTCCAAGGAGGAGATCGAGCGCATGCTGTCTGAGGCTGAGAAGTACAAGGAAGAGGACGAGGCTGAGTCTGCTCGCATCCAGGCCAAGAATGCGCTCGAGTCATACGCATACTCACTCAAGAACACCATGGGCGACAGCAAGGTCGACGAGAAGATTGAGAAGGCTGACAAGGAGAAGCTCACCGCCGAGATCGACCAGGTCGTCTCGTGGCTCGACGACAACCAGCAGGCGACCAAGGATGAGTACGAGAGCCGCCAGAAGGAGCTGGAGGGTGTCGCCAACCCCATCATGATGAAGTTCTACGGAGCTGGCGGTGAGGGTGGTATGCCCGGTGGTATGCCCGGTGGCGGTATGCCAGGTGGTGGCATGCCCGGTGGCGGCGCTGGCGGTGCCGGTGGTGACGACGGCCCAACTGTCGAAGAGGTCGACTAAGCGTCTCGCCCCACAAGTCATGATAGACTCTACCATTGCATCTGCATAGACATGATCTGGGCAAGGCGTTCGAGTTGAATTCGGCATTGACGACATCACGATAGGTGACCTGAGGTGGAAAAGTGTTTGTAGTCTCCATCGACAGTGGAATCGAATGATATCCAGAACTCTTCTTCTCGCTTCGCTCTACAATCCTCAATCTGCACATACCTTCAGAGTAATTTCACGCGCCAAATGCCTGCTCTCCATCTTTGATTTGCTCGGTGCCACCATTTTCACGCTCAAGAGACCCATCCCCTTGACACTTAACCCTGTCGATATGCTAGACCAGGTGAACGAACACTTTCGACGACACATTTGCAAACAGTCTTTACAGCACATAACCACCCCTTGGAAACGCATTTTATTTGCACATACAGGAGCTCAATACGCGGCGAGCGCTGGTCTAGGCCCATGTAGCAAATGAAGACATCATTGACATTTGCTTGCTATGAAAGAACATACCTGAAGTCTACGCTATGTAGGGACATCTTATCAAGATAATTTCTAGTATCAATGTTGTCGCTAAAAGACGAAGACTGATACTCTGTCCTTCTTCGCTGTGCGAGGAGGAGCATGCAGGACTATTGGCGAAGCATCATCGAAACCTTGCGCTGCGTGCGCCAGGTTCTTGGGTATTCAGGACGTCAATAATGGCAGTGTCGATATTTCCAAATCGCTCTTCACGAACGCGTTCCTCTCTTTCAACGTGTAAGACCTCAGAGTTGCCTCCGTGTTCCCACGAATACACAGCGACCAAGTACCACGCCCATCTCCTAAGATATGCTCTCCACACTCCATGTAGCAGCACAAGTATGCTCAGAGGCCTGCGCCACTGGCTTCCGCGCCCATCAAACTTTGCCGATGACATGATTGAGTTCATTCATGCGACAATTGGGAGTGTGATATTTTGATTTGAGGTTGATTCGTTCTTGAACTGAGCTGGCGTGCTCATGTTGTCAGAAGTTGTTGGTCGTATCACCTAAGTTTCTGAAGAATGAGGCTGGATGGGCGTGGTATAAGGCCTCTGCCCAAAGTTTTCGGACGGGCGTGGTATAAAGCCGCTACCCAAAAGCTCCCTACTCACCATCGCGCCTTATGCAGAGTCTTGGAGCCACCTCGAGGCGACGAACTTGTGGAGTAGGAAGCTTTTTTGGATGTGCCACGAGCCATCCCAGAGAATGAGACCACACGCACACCTACATCAGGAAATACCCACAAACCTGCAACTCAGACGACACACTCCTTAAAATGGCCGTCGCGATTTGTCGTCGATATCACTACCGTGGCACGACGCGCGGTCACTGACCCCGCGGTCGCACGTACGGATGCGCCGCCATGAACTCCTCGATCGCGGCGACCCAATCCAGCCTTCCAGCAGCCCTCAGTCGCTCGAGCAGTCGCTCAATAACTGGCCGCCGATCCGCGCTGCGCAGATCCTCCAGCGCGTGGGAGTCTCGTCGCTCGAGCATTCTCGGTTCTGCGCACGTCACGATGCGGAACCACGCAGTCATGCGCCTCGGTGTGCGGATGTTAGGAATGACATTTGCTTGGCGCATGGCCTCCCCGTATTCTCTCGTGAAAAGATTTCTATCGGCAAAGTCAGTTCGTATACGCTGTGTGTCTTCGATCATTCGCTGTCGCTGTCGCTCCGGCGGGATGCCTTGGTGTTGTCTTTCGTGCGATCTCTCCCGGTGTCTGTTGCGTGTCTGAAAGCGCATCTGGTGCTGTTCAGGCTGCGCTGGGTGCTGCGGCTGCTGGTGTCTCAGTTGTGGAGAATCGGCTGGTTGATTTGGGGGTGGCTGCGTCCGTCGTCCAAGCTGCGGTGATACGTATGCGAATTCTAGCTGTTGAGGCTGCTCTGTTTGAACAGTCTGGGGATGTTGTCCCAATGTGACATGAGCCGCTCTCACCATCTGCTGCACAGGCAGGTCGATGCTTGCGTACACCTGAGCGAACATCCTAACGTGATTGGCCTCGAGAGGGAATTCGTTAGTGGCAAGCTGTTGTGTAAGCCGGCGGAGAAAATTTTCCACGCCGGCAACGTGAAGATGATTCAACGCTGGCTCTGTGCGTTGATGAATTTCCAACCGACCACAAGCGATATGAAACCAAGCGCAGAGACGTTCATATATCAACGCCGTATTGTCATCGCGCACGATTTCGTCCCTGAGCCCCCCCAGCAACATACAGTCAAAGTAAATTATGCAAAACAGCCGGAAGTTGTGGCTCACGTTCCGCGAAGGATACTGACCGGGGGACAGCAAGGGCCCGTCGGTGTGGACCCGAAGTCGAAAAACCTCAAGGCGTGCCGCGGTCAGAGCGCGTCCAGTAACACCCATTCGACGAATAATGACATCAATAATTCGTGCGCCTTCTTCATACATCAGATGATCGCCCCCCAGAAAGGGATCTATTTCATTAGCAAGGTTGTGCCCAATACGGTACCAAGTTGAGATTATGTCTTCTCGTAGCCATCGACGAACGTCGGCGCCTATTTCTGTCACCGCAAAGGCAAAGTATGCAACCATCCGCCTGAATTCAGACTCATTGTCTTCGATGCGGGGCTCATCGTCAGTCATAATCAAAGCAAGCAGGTATTGGGCTGGGTGGGGGGTATGGACGTATCTCCAGCGATGATAGACTCCTTGATACATGGCCCTGGGCGCCTAAAGCGATGGATGTAGTATAAGAGACAGAAGCTCAGCCATACGAAACGCTTCTCCGTGAGTGCAACTATACATCTTTCTTTTGGTAAGTTCTTGAGAATTATGGGACAGCGTTGGGAATGATGTATTGATCCCAAAGATACAGACGCGGATCGGCAAACTCGTCGTCATCAGGCTGGAGATATCTGCTTTATATGATCAAGTGGATGTGTTCTTGACACTTGTTCAGCTATGATTGACCCGCTTTGGCTCTTGAAACTACCCATCCGACGTCTGTCTGATGCCACTACGGCGAGCAGGATAGTTGCGCAACAGCCGTTCCATGACTGAACCTTGCGATTGCTTATTGCTATATTCCCCCCGTTAGCGTTCAACGAGGAAACACCGAACACGAACGTCTGTGCCTAATATCTCTCAGACACCTGTAATGGAAACCTACTGAATCGTCTCAGTGTAAGTCGGTGCTCACAAAAAGCATTTGCTGGCGTTCGAGTATCAACAATGAGGAATGACAAAGACATGTTAAACGATACCAACGCATGAGGGTTTATTGTCGGCAACGGTTGCGTCTTAGACCAGTGATCTTGCTTGAGCCTACCATGTCCATTTTGGGGCAAGGGTGGCTTCAATGATATCTTCGACATCACTTCTAGTATATGTCGCACAGCATCAGTTGAGAAACGATTTGGAACGTGGCAGTCCAGAAATCACATGGCCGTAGCATCCTGTCCATGCTGTAACGTGGCCAAAAGAGTAGCAGTGCCCGATCCGAATCGGGCTCAACTCAACCCAGACTGTCGTTCGAGACAAACTCGCAAGCTCTCTACTCGCAAGAGAGCTTGCAGTGCGTGAGAAAGACCACGTCGCCTTCCGAGGTATACGTCTTTCGATCGGGAAAAATTCCCGAGTTTGTCTTCACATCATCCCTTATCGATGTTGACAATGCCTCGCTTTCCTAAAACAGTCAATATTGGGTGGTATTGCCCGCTTTGGTAATGTGCCGGAATAGATTTTGATCGGGCTGAACCACAATACGCCTATGAATCGAGATCCCAGGGTCGCCTTATAGACAAGAGAGATACGTGTTCAGGCTCGCTGCTTCTCGTTGTCAGCCCCCCGTGTTGCTAACGACTCAGTGATTGTTGTCTTATCTGTTGCATTCGCTTACTGTAGTCGTATATTCGAGGAGGTTGATGTTTGTACTTTGTGATCGGCACTCTCAAGATGGAACGTAACGGTAATTGTTACGGTACCCGTTGTCCAGCCGGGAAGAACAACATTTCAATAAAGCGTACTGTGTCGTGCTACCGTCATTGCTAAAAAATTGGGTGAAGGACTTTGGGTCCTGTTCAGTCTCAGCTCCTGCGCACCAGCTGCTGCGGGGCTTGCTCGGCTCCTTATGCCAGGATAGTAGATGATGGCACCTGTCTTGGCACGGGGCTGACCTCCGCTGCGTTCTTCCGAGTACATTGTAAATTGCTGACGCAACGTTTCTCAGGATGAAACAGTCGTTCGTCATTGACCGCTTGCCGCGCTGACCGCTTGACAATCGTTGGTAATAACTGCAAACGTATAT
Organism: Arthonia radiata; assembly: GCA_002989075.1. Lineage (NCBI taxonomy): Eukaryota > Fungi > Ascomycota > Arthoniomycetes > Arthoniales > Arthoniaceae > Arthonia > Arthonia radiata. The sequence goes on from PSQN01000007.1 coordinate 992,981, forward strand.
GAACCTTCCGGCCGCAAGGAAGATCATGGGTTAAAGCAGCCGGCCTCTGCTTTTCATTCCAAGCTGATTGCAGTGAGAACTCACATCTTGGCCTGCAGAATCCAACGCGATCCCAAGCTCTAACACTATGCTACGCAAATTAACACATGCCCTTCGCTCGGCACTAAGATCTTCAGCCACGGGTCGCCAGACCCGAGGCTGGAATCTAGAGATAAGACGTGGTCTGAAATTCCAAGTTATGTCTGATCTTCACCTCGAAGTGGGACCGCAATACGAATCGTACAACATCACCAAAGCCAGGAATGTAGACCATCTGATTCTATCGGGTGACGTGGGTCTCCTGAAACACTACGAGAGGTATCGCGATTTCCTGGCGCGGCAATGCAAGCTATTCCCGAATGTCTACTTAGTTCTTGGCAACCACGAGTTCTATGACGGATCTCGTAATGAAGCATTCGCAAGAGTGAATAATCTGAAGTCGGAAAGTGTGCTGTCGAACCTACACATTCTTAACAATGAGAGCAGGGACGTGGGTGAGCATGTGACCATACTCGGTACCACACTTTGGTCCTATATACCGCCCGAGTCGACTGAGAGGCTGCAAAAGGCTCTCGCTGACTTTTCGAGGATACCAGGATGGACAGTCGAAAGCCACAACGAGCAGCATCAGCAAGACCTCGCCTGGCTAAGAACACAGATTAGTGAGGTCCAGGCTAAAGATCCGAGCAGGCGCATTGTCGTTGTTACACATCACGCTCCATCGCGGGAGGGCACGGCCCATCCCCTCCACAAGGACTCACCACTGATACACGCTTTTGCCTCGGATGTGCTTAAACCGGCATCGGACAGTTGGCAAGGGATCGGCAACGTGTGCTACTGGGTTTTTGGCCACACTCACTGGAACACAGACTTTCGTCATGAAAGCATGAGGGTTCTGGCAAACCAACGGGGCTACGTGTATACTAACAAGAACATACGTCTGAATGCACGGGCCGCGAAGGTGGAGAAAGGAATGGCTTTTGATGAGGAGAAATGTATCGAGGTGTAAAATGGAATGGGTTTTGCGATCCTTGGCGTATCGCATCGATTGTCTATACAGTTTCCGGTAATATGACACGTTCTTACCACTTATCGCAGGAGTCTCACAGAGGCGTCAGTGATCAAAGGTGCCCTGTGTGATCCATAAGCCCACAGCTGAATGTTGGTTGGGTGGTTGTTTCAGTAAGCTGACTAGCACCTGAAAATGCGCCAAGAACAGGCGGATTTACTGTGCATCTCAGGATAGCTTGCCGGGCTACTGGGGGCGTTTCGGCTTGGGGCTTCAGACGCCAGGCTGTGCCCCACGGAAGCCCCGAAAAAGTCTCGCGCTTGCGAAGAGTGCGGGGCGAAAAGCTCCCAGTTTGCCCGGCAACCGATTCTGAGATGTACAGTATGCAACGCCAAGCCACAAAATCCGACGTACTAGCCCAAACTTAGAATAAGTAATAAAACCTTTGGACAACAAATAGAATTGTCCACTCCAACATGTCCAAACCTTTGGGCCTCTGCTCATCAGAAAATGAGTCCATTTAGATCAAGAAGCGTAACGTGAGCCGTACGCCCCCGAATGTCTGACCAGATCGCATCGCACCGGATCGCATGTACTTTTACGGGGGCCGGTTGACTTCTGCTTTGGGATCGGTTTAGTCATCCGAAGCTACCTACCGCATGCAGAGGAAGTTGCTAAGACCGAGCCAAAGACGGTGGTTGTTGTTGGCCGAACATCCGGCCGCCGGACGAACTCACGTCTCACCATCGTTGCTCTACTTCAGGAAAGAAGAGATGGTTGCTACCAACACATCCAGAATATGAGCCGAGCCCGAATCCGGTAGGGTCGAAGACAGAGTTTCTCCGGGGCGTGGCGAAGGAAGGAGTGCAGGAGGATCTAGATACAGGAGCCTCCTACCTCATCTCCCGCCTGGTCATCAGCCTGGACACTATGTCCCGGTCAACTAGCACAACGACCCTGATCTCACGCACACTGAACAGCACTCATGTTGTCCTTCCGAGCTGACAATGAGAGAAGGCGGAAGACTGGATGCTCTCGCTCTCTCACTAAGCTTTTGTTTCAAGGCTGATGGCCAGAAGTCGTTGCCACGCGAAACATGCCGAATTCCTACAACGCGCTACCACTGGCCGCATCGAAATTATTGGTGCCTGGCTGTTCAGCTTACGGATAGGCAGTCGGATATTGCTTGCGATGAAGCCTTGCTTGCGATAAAGCCTTGCTTGCGATAAAGCCTTGCTTGCGATAAAGCCTTACTTGCAAAAAAGCCTTACTAACAATAAAGCCTTGGTTGCGATAAAGTCTTACTCATAACAAAGCCTTGCTTGCGATGAAACCTCGCTTGCGATAAATCCTCCCGATGTAGGACACCTATATACTATCAATAGTGAAACCCCTTTCCGGCAGAGCAGATCAACATTATAGAAATGCGGACAGCGGGTGAAATATCACTCACAACCTTACCCGCGGTAAAATAGACCATAACACGGTATGTGTGATTACAGTCCGAACGTAAGTCCTTCCGGCTGGCGCCTTTGGCATGCCAAGAGGGAGTCAGAACAGATATTAGCACCAATGCAGAAAGCGTAGAAAACTTCCGAGCGGGATCAGCAAGGCGCACGGTATCTCCTAAACCTTCTCAGATTGTTGTGTTTCGGACCAGGGTGGTTGCAGAGGATGTCACGACTACATCTTCGGTGGACCAACGCTGTCGAAAGACCACCTTGCAGACGATGACGCTGAGAAGCAGACAGCTTGCAACCGCGTATCGACACGGATCTCGACGCTCCTGCATTCACTCACTCACTACTTGCGAGCGTCGTGCGCGCATCCGTCGCAAATGCGAAAAGTAACACGTTGAAGAGTGACTTGCTACCTTACCATTGCCAGATGTCATGTAAGAATGCGCATGACAACACGTTGAGCAAAGATTGACACCGTATCATGCTTGGAAGACGTACAAGACATTTCGTTCCTTGTTCTTATAGATAGAGCTGCGTCCAAGACTGTCATCGAAGGTTGTTTGGAGACAATAGCCGTAGATTCACAATCACTCGCCGTGCATAGTCTCTTTCGCAATCTCATCCTACCTCGCAAACATACCCCCGAGCACGGCTTTACGCTAGTCATCTCCGCTACTAGATAACATGTCAAAGTTCACGAGAACATTGGAGTCAGTCGTTCATAAGAGAAAACTTGGTGATGTCCTCTGGTCCAATCATCATATTAACGATGCTACGATCGCCCTCGTAAAAGCCATGAAAGAAAAGGACATCAAGGGCGGGTTGATTGGCGGGCAAGGCATTCGCGCCTTAGGTGGGCCCAACCCGGGAAAAGACGTCGATGTCATTGTTGAGACTAAGAGTGCGGCCGAAATCATTGACAAGTTCAAAGAGTTGGGAAAAGAGGGATTCAAAGTTGAGGGGAGGGGCAACATGACAACACAGACTCACGTCTCGTGGGAGAACAAGGAAAAGCATCCGTCACACGGAAAGGTGAACATCGAAATCTTGTTTTGTGAGTTCTACCCCTTCTCGGCTACCCTCCAAGCTTCAGTCAAGCCGAGGCTAATCTAGATGATGAACTAGGTGAGCCGGGATCAATCGACAAAGCAATCAAGAATCGCAAAGCAATCGTGGATGGCAAACTAAAAGGTGAAAAGGTCTTTCCTGAAGAAGAGACCGTCCCCGTGCTGGATCCCGAGATCCTTTTCAGAGGCAAACTCCATGCTGTGGCGTCCAAGTCGAAGGGGGACCGGTTCCAACCTGGTGACAAGGAGAAGAGCGTTGAGCACATGGAGTTTCTGATTGAGAAATTCACCGCAAATCTCAAGCGGCCACCTGCCAAATACCGCACGTCGCAAGTTGGACTGGCGTTGGCTACCCACTCAGAGCTGGAGGAATTGTTCCGAAAGAAGCTGAATACTGATGTGGAAGACGCCAAGAAACACAAGGACGATAACGATCCAAGCATCGATAAGGCGCCAGCAGGTGCCGGAATCAAGAACATGTTGGATCAGTTGGATTAGGCTGGATCGAACGTATCAATTGAAAGAGCTCATGCTAGCGTGATGCTTGGCCCTGGAAGAACGCTGCCAAGTTCCCAAATCTCTGACTTTGTCTTTCACTTGTTGATTGCTATGCGCCTTTCGGGTACCTTAATTTGGATGAGTCACGCCTGCCGTAGTAACCCCATCGGCGCATTTTGCCAGCTTCAGCCGACCCACGGAAATATTCGAGGCTTCGAACATTAGCCAGAAACAACGTCTCGGCTAAGGATAATGCCTTTGGTAGCGATGTTCGCTTCGGGCACCGCCATGATGGCGCCGCCGACCGCTGATGGCATCAATCTGATGGATTGATACGAGATAGTGAGTTGAGACAGACAGGCCACCTTTCAAAGCTGTCTTGGATGCGACCCCATCAGTAGACGTCTTGTCGACCTCAAAGCACCATAAAGTTATTAAAATAAAGAAGGACCCTGCCACATGAGTAACAACAAGTGCCTGCACAAGAAAGCTGGTTGCTGCATGAATGTCAAAACAACAACAACAACAACAACAACAACAATCTACGACACTTAACTTCTGGCATCTTTGCTGTAGACAGTCACCTCCAGCACACGTTGGCGTCCATTGCAATCTATGTTCGCTTCAGAGCGCCGCTGAATGTTTTACGCGACACACGAGAGCTTCGTCACTCCTAGCTGACATACTTCCTCCAGTCATGCTCCTCCACAAAGCCTAGAACTTCGCGAGCTTTTCTATTACTCAGGGGTCCCTCCGTCTCGCCTATCTCCCTTTTATGTGGTACCTTCGGACACTTCTCCTTCAAGAATTTTGTCACGGGTAAGTCCTTCGGCCTCAGCGTCGCAGTCGTATTGGTGGCGTTGAACACCTGAAAGCCAAGGTTGTCCTTCTTGATGCACAGGTCGCAGATCTGGCCGAGATCCCGCGCATCGACATAGCTCCACGCGTTGCGCTTTCTCGACATCGGATCGCTTAAGTAGCCTGGGAAGTCCTTTTCGTACTCGTGCGGCTCGATGACGTTACCTATGCGTAGGGCGTAGATGTCGTTGTTGAACCGCCGTGAGAACGTCTACATCTATGGATCAGCGATGACTTTGGAAGAAACCCTTGTATACGACGAAGCCACTCACCCTTGCAGTACGCTCGCCACACAGCTTCGACAACGCATAGCTATCCATGGGATCCACGTCGTAGTCCTCTTCAAGCGGGAAGGAATGGTAATCAGCATCTGACTGCGCAAAGCAGACACCGTAGGTGGTCTCGCTAGACGCGATGATGATCTTCTTGACACCGAGCTTGCAGGCTGCTTCAATGACGTTGTAAGTGGCCAGCACATTGCCTTTGAAGCATTCGTTGTCCGGGACAATCTGCCATCGTTAGCGCAAGACTGCAAAGAGCACGGGAAGAACCTACCATATTCCGCGCATAAGCTGCGAAATGGATCACGACGTCCTGCCGAATGTTAGCAAAGAGCCTCGAGCGTATCGTTGCTAGACTCAGTAACGTACCGGTGCAGACGGAATCGTCGGGCCCATGTACCCAGCCATATTAAAATGAGTGGTGAGGCCGTTGAAGACCTGGCCGGCGTCCGTCAGGTCTGTTTTGAGCGTCTTGCCGGAGTATTAGCATTGGATGTTTCAGAGGTAAGCTCATGCTAGCTTACGAAGACATCGGGGTTGTCAAGGGGAATCAGATCCAAATTGAGGACTTGGTGACCTCTGCGCATGAGGTCTGGGATGACATGGCGGCCGGCCTTGCCACTGCCGCCCGTGAAGACGATGCGCTTGCCTGTAGACATTGCGCGTTGATTTGCACTGAATGAACGAAGCTGAAAATGGATATTGCTGCTCGAGCGGACTGCTGTCCGATGGGCTTGGAAGAGTGTTGGTATGTACGGAGTTGCAGTACAGCGGCCGAAGCAGGCTGTGATCATACAGCTGCAAAGGGGTTTACCTTCGCTATTGTTCTACCGACTGTACCTACACTCAAGGCTTCGAACTTGTGGATTATACACAATATTCGAATTCTCGTGTAGACGTAGCAGCGGGTGATGTCATGACGTCCACCTCGTTGCTGTTGACCACCTTCTGCAAGCAGTCAAGCTTCAGGGACGATACCAAACTTTCTATCGTGAGCTTGCGATTCATCTACTTCTCAAGACTACTCCCCAGCAGTAGGGCGTTCGGATGCCGGTGGAGTTTGGGATTTGAACTGATCGTTTATGAATGTCGACATGCATTGGTTAAGGTACACGAGTTCCACTCGCTACTCCGCACGAAGAGCGGTCGTGAGATACGTTTCAGAGAAAGCTTGCCGCCCCTAACTATGCTTAGCGCCGTAGGGCTTAGTCGCCCCGAAATAGCCCTACCCTGTCCCCCTAACCTCGGGCTAGAGCAGGTTGATTCGGGGGTTGAAGCCCCAAATTATAACATCTTTGGTCTTGGCAGACATTTCGACTGATTGCAGGATTGTCACTCTGTCTTCTCGTCAATCACCACTTCGATCAGGCTTTCCGTGAACCTGTTCTTCGTATACACGGCTTCGATCCTCAAGCCGGCTTTGCCCATCAGATTGCTCCACTGTCTCTCGGTCCGCTCTGTAGTCCCATTCTCCGCCATCATGAGCACGTCCATGCTCGTCATCTTCCAGTCCGCATTCACCTCCGGCACCACGTCTTCAAACAACAGCAACTTCGAGAAACCTGGCCGCATCGCCTCTCGGACGTTGGTCAAGATCTTGACGCATCGAGTCTCGTCCCAACAGTGAAGGATGTGATGCATGTGGTAAGCACGAGCACCACGGGTAGCCTCGGTGTTGTGTGCAGGATCGCCCAGTCCAGATGGCCATGCCAAGACACGGGATGCCTGGTGGAGAATTGCCTGAATAGGCATATATTGGGATCACGTGATGGACGCACTCATATCTTCCATCTCATCCTCCTGTACCTACCTTCCTACCATGTTAGTCGGAATGTGATAAAAGCCATATACCTTATCACTCGGGCTGCGGCTTGAAGAAATCATGGGCTCTGAGCTCGATCCTTGGGTCGAGGTGTAGTCCGCTGTTTCCTGCCTGCTTGATGACTGATTCCGCGTCTTCGAACACAATCCGACCCGGCAGTTTCTCGCAGGCCGCACTAGCTAATATCATGTCCTGACCCATTCCGCCACCGACATCGACGATAAGTGGCGTCGTGTCTTTGAGGTCAGGGTGAGAGAATTTCTCATGAACTGGATAGAAGTCCTGCTCGGTCCAATGGTTGGCACACCTGCGGTTTCCGACCATGTAGCTCATGAAAGCTGCACCAGCACGAGGGTTCTCCTCCACCATCCAGTCGTATATGTTCTTTCTGGTCTTGTTGGCATACTGGAACGGACCGTTGTCGCCCACATCTACTGGATTCTGGTACCCATTTTCTCTGAGATAATCTGCCATCCCAAGAAAGGATGCTCCCGAGGTCTGGGTGACGCCAATGATACCATTACCAACGGTTGGTATGGCCAGGCCGCGCGTCAGCTCGTTTGCGCGGAACAACTCGTGGCCCGTCTCGTCTATGACGAGCATGGCCGCGAGGTGTTTCAAGAAGCGTGACAGAAGATCACGGTCCGCATGAGCTGTCTTTGCCAGATCATCGAGCGTCAAGCTCTTGTCTTCAGAAGTCTCCGAGCCCAGACGCTGAAGGATGCCAAGATCTAAACAAGTGTGGATGCACGCATTCGTCGCTGGCACCGCAAATGCAGTCCTCATGATGTATTCACTAGGGGTCTCAAGGAGCCTGAGAACTTTCTTGATGTTGTGCATAACGGCCTCCCTCGCTCCAGCTTCGCCACTGCGCAGGGCCTTCAAGCCAGTGAACATACTGTTCTCCGCAGAAGCGAGTTCCGTGGAGGAATCGTGGAGTTGAGACATGGTACGAGAAGGCGATGAGCTGTACAGAACAAGTAAGGGACTCGAAAGCGAGCTCTAAGATGGGCTACAAAATTTGTCACGGAATGCAGAAAGAAAGGCTTGCGTATTATGGTACCGCGAGGCACGTGCTGTGTGGAGGCATCTCAAATGAAGATGACAGGGAACCAACCCCCACAAAGCAGAGCGCCTCGCCACCGAAGTCTTCCTGCATGCGGTAATCTCACCGCAGTAATACGCAGTCTACACCGTGCGTTCAGCTTCCAAGGGCTGTGCTCCAAAACATGCAGATCATCGAAATACGCATGAGGCGCTGCTGACCGATAGCGTAATCCAACTGCATCGCCGACGCACGTCGATCTGGCGTACATGCGGAGAATACGAACCAACGGATTAGCACAGACTTTCTCCACGGACACCTCGAGGCGTGGCAAGCCGCACTAGCTACTTGCTCACCCGCTCTTTCGATATGGGATTCACTGGGGCTGTTACGCCTCTTCAGACAGCTATTCCTACTGTCATACTGATGGCATATTTACAATCGTGATTGTGTATAGGCCGGAGTACTTTTGTTAAGCTTTGCTGACTGCGCAGTGATCCTACATTCCCAGTGGGATGTAATTTGCCTGACCTGGCATCTCTCTCGTGATAGCAGAGTTGAACCCAGTTCGTTTTCCATTCCATTCACCGAGCTTTTGACTCGAGGCCTTCGGAGACCGCTTCAACTACCACAGGTTCAGTGTTCATGTCATCTTCGACATTGTTCTGGTGGTATGCCTCGAGGCTGTAGCAGGCAAAAGCGCTCGACTCGCGAATACCTTTGCCACGCTTGATCAAGACATAGGGCGCCACGCAAAAGAGCGTCGCGAAAGCCGCTAGAATTGATGTGGCGTAGTTTGCCGGAATTCTCGTGTACATCTGGTACGAGAAAGGGAGTAGAATCGCAGTCAACAACGATCGCGTCAGCAGCAGTGCCGCGAACGCGCTCGCTGCGTAAATTGTATAGCTGTCTGCCAAGTAGCCAGACAGCGTGTAGACGAATTCGTTCACGGCAAAGCCTGTCAAGACCAGGGAAAACATCGAAGCCACCCAATGGACGTGGACTTTCGGTGGTATCGTCCACGCGAACCACCACAGACTAATTGCGAGTATTGGCGCCGCCAGTGCGAATCCAACAAGTTTGTCTTCTGGTGCATGGGTTTTGCCTAGACTCCGCAGCCGGGAAAGCAGGCGGTAATCGTACCATCGCGGGAGAATGCCCAAGAGACAACCGATGCCAACTGGAACCTGGGCGAGAGACGAGTACGCCTCAGAGAAGCCAAACGACTCGTAGACCACGAGGAACGACTCTGCTTGGAGGTAGAAGAGTAGAGTAGCTACGGCATCCATGGTCGCGATCATCATGATGATCGGTTCGGTGAAGAGTAATCTCATTGGCCTGACGATGGTCGTGCGGACAAACGCATTGAAGTCAGGGGTCCGGTCTGGATTCTTGCATTCAATGGCTTCGAAGCCACTTTCCTTTCGCAGCGCATCGACCTTACGCTGCAGAAGGAGGCTCGGCCGGCTTTCTTTGAGGAAAGGCAGAGCACGAAAATGGCGCCGGTAACAATGGCTCCGATGTAGAATACCCATCTCCTGTAAAGCGTTAGCCATTGCAAGCCTGCAGACACTCGAGGGGAGCTTCACACCAACCAAGCCTCACAGTGACCCAACTGGCGAAGATCGGGCCAAGGACGAGACCTAGAGTACCGACGAGAGCCCAACAGAATATCATCCACACTCGCGCCTGCATGCCGAAAATGTCCTCGATGCTGCCTGCGACTACTGCGGCAGGGATTGCTGACAGCACGCCTGCAATGAAGCGGCAGACCGCAGCTGCGGGGAGTGATGGGACAGCGGCTACAATGGCCGTAAAGACGCAGTAGCTGATCGTGGATGTGACGTAGAGCGATTTGCGTCCAAAGGCCTCGGAGAACGGGGGAAAGAAGACGCCGCCAACGCCTTGGCCGAGCAAATATGTGGAAGTGAAGACGAATATGGACAAGCTGCGACTGATGCTATACGTATGCTGTGCTTGCTCGGCAGCAGAAGTCTATTGCCTGGTCAGTGTTCTGTCGGTGTGAGCTGGAGGACGCAGCATACCCCAGCAGTACCATTCATCGTGGTGATCAACTCGAGGAAAAGGATGACGCTGGTATCGTAACCTTTTCGCCATCTTCCCCAATACCTAGGATGATCTGGATTGCTCTTGTACCATCACACAAAACCGCTGTCCGCCAGCTCAAGTCCATGGCGCTCCAGCACACGAGCAAAACTCATCTTGGAGGGCGTGCGACGTGTTGTGCTCTGCTTCTAGATATGCCATGGCGCCGCCTGCTGGCGCTCAAAAGTACTTGCTCAAAAGTATTTGTGGCGCTACTGCAAGGAACGCTGCAAGCTTGACTTTAAGTCTTTGAGCGACGAGGGACTAAACTCGGAAGGGTGTTCGAAAGGAGTAGCTAATTAGGGGCTTGCGGGCTATCTAGTCCCGCATCGGTCAAGCTGCAAGGGCCGTTTCTAGGGGATCATGCGGGATGAATGGCGCCCCGAGCCTACCCATGGTTTCTTCCCGCGTCCGATCGTGTTGGTTCAAGATGCGTTTCCTTACCTACTGCCCTTCCATAGATACACGGGAAGTTGGATTACCGACACAATCGAGCGGTGACTTACAGCAGTGCAAAACGTAGCAAGATCGGGAGCTTCACTGGAAATAATGATGGCTTTCGGCGAATGTGGGCGATTCTGAACGCTGACGATGGGGCCATGGCGACCCAGTACAATGCCCGCGGGAGCTGACTCTTTCCGCGGACCCTCATCGCTGCAAGCATTGAAGGCAACGCCTCACAAGTCGTCGCAAAACTCTATGCCGCATCTCACCGCAAGTTTCAATGGCCGCGACTCGCCACAAGCTCTGAATGGGATCGCGCCTGAGCATAACTACAGAGTTCACTACTAATAGCAGGTTTGAAAGAGCGAAAAGCGAGCAAAGCGAGCGATAGGAGGCCACAGTCTCAATCGATGAGAAAGTGCAGCCAGGACTACATCCTTAAAGGCAGTGTTCAGCTTGACTAGTACAACACCCGCTCACGGCTCCGGCAGCGGTGAGGTAGGTCGCTTTGAAGATTAAAGTTCTGTCAGCTTGCCACATGGACTACCAAGCAGGCGGCCATGTTCCTTGCCATATTTCAGCCGTTAGGTAATAGAATCTAGCAGTCGCCGAACGGAGGAATAAAATCCCTTACGAGGCAATACTCACTCCTTCACGCAGTGCTGACTCCTTACACCCTTTGAAGCTCACATGGGCCGCATTCCCCACACACACCAACACGAGGCAAGCTCGACTGATCCTTCGCAGAAACCTAGAAGACGAGAATGTCAGCTTTCTTAGTGGCTAGAATCGGACTCCGCTGCAGGGAATGTCGAGTAGCTTCTCACAGTACGGGGCCGTGGTGTCTACGGCTCGTACGTCGCCACCGGCGAAGATTCGAGATCCATCTCATTATGTAAAACTTTGAGGCAACCTGGATCGTTCGCAAATGATCAGATGGAAGCAGGATGGTTGGTGAGTCAAGTCGAACTCAGTCGTATTACTCCTCATCTATTCATTGTCCGGATCAGATCACGTCGAGTTTTCTTTACCTAAGAAGCGGTGGCCATGAGCGTAATACCAAAGATCTGGTTAGGGTAGGTGGATCAGACCTCCGCATCTTTGGCAGAGCACGCATCAGTCTAAGACCAAAAGCTCTTCAGGCTATGCAAAGACGTCTTATATCCGCATCCCGTAATTGATATTCGCGTGATTTCCTTGGTTATCCAGGTGTTTTTCTTGCAACGCAGTATAAGTGATTCTTCTTGTGCCGCAAAGCTCTCAAAAATTCGTGATATTACAATGTTCTTTGCCGTCTCTACAGGCATTGCCTTGCTCGGCATTGTCATTCTTCCTCTTCTCTTCAAGTTAGCGAGCCGCAAGCAGAGCGACCGCCCCTCCTACGCTTCTTCAAGCATCTCACACCGCGCAACGCAATTCGCACCAGACCTCAAGTCCCTTCGCTCCACCAGCCCCCCAATCCGCAATAGTTCACTTCCAGCCAAAGACCTCTCCATCTTGACCAAGTAAACACACTCCACTCCACCCCTCACCACACCACTAACAACCCCCCAACAGAGCCCAAGTCGAGCAGCAATACCCCCCCTCAACCTGGCAGCGCCAAGCCTACGAAAACTTCGCCACAATCCTCCTCGCAAAAGAATACGGCATGGAGACCTTCCCCTGCGTCTACGGCACGCTCGGCTAAAAAGCCAACGAGCACTACTACTGCTTCTGCACCTCCGAAGACGCCTCCGATCCCGCGAACGTCCGCCTCATCGCCGCGGCGCTGACTGCGTTCCTTTCTATCGCGAAGACTGCAGGCCCCAACACCCCCTCGTCATACTTTCCCCTCCGCCGTCTGAAGACCCCGAGCAAAAGAAAAGCGTAAACGATTATCTCGGAATCTTCTGGACCTGCCTCAAAGGCCTGCGCGCGGCGGATCCTGAACCCTGGCCGCAATCTTATCCCGAGGACACAGACGATCCCCGCTGGGCCTTCTGCTTCCACGGCGTCCCGCTCTTCATGGTGGCCATGACGCCCGCGCACGAGCGGCGGCAGTCGAGGTACGCGCCCAACTTTTGTCTTGTGATCCAGCCGAAGTGGCTGTTCGACGCGCTGTTCAGCACGGCGGAGAAGCGGCGGGCGGCGTGTGCTAAGGTCAGGGGCTTGGTTGGGGAGTTTGATGCTGTGCCGCTGTCGCCGGACGTGGCGGATTATGGGGCGGAGGGGTCGAGCGAGGCGAGGCAGTATTTCTTGTTGGATGAGAATGTGGGGGCTGTTTGTCCTTGGGGGAGGCTTTAGGGGTGGGGGTGGGACGTGTGGAGGGTTTATTCTTCGTGGGGAGTGCCTTGTTTGGCGTATCCATGATTGAAATAACAATGAAGTCGACTAATGTAGGAGGTTATGACGGTTCTATGCAGTCTTGGTGATCTGGCTGTTGGTCTTGTGAATTAACTTATGCCACCTTCGTCTCCGTGGCCGGCATCAATGGAAAAGAGATAGGATTGGTTTATGGCAGGGGTTGAGAAATAGCACTCAGATTGTCCTATACGTAGTCCAAACGAGATGCTGTCCTTGCTCTACTAGATTACTATCAGGGAAGACAACCTAAGAACAATTGCGTACCCAACCTTCCTTGCATAGCCTCTGTGCTACCACACCACCTTTGGAATAACAGTATTCTTCCAATGAACTTTCTTGCGCCATCCAACCTGCTTCCGAAAACTTGACATCTTGCTCGTAGAATCTCATGGCAATCCAGGCAGCCAACCCACCAGAGATTCCACACTCAATAGCACAGCTAGAGACTTTAAACTACCACAACATGCTCAGCTAAATAAACGCTTTCGAATGGTACCTTTACTAATCAAATTACAAGGCATTCAAGATTTGACGCCCGCGCGTTGAAATATCACACATATGCAGTAACCCGACCAACTAGAGATTCTGCACTCGATACTGGAGTATTTGAAGATTGACTACTATAACATGCTCGGCTTGATGAGCTCTTTCGAGTGGTATCTTTATTGATTTAATTGCAGGTCGTTTGAATTTTTTATATCTGCGCGTCGAAATATCACAGCGATACGACGACCCGACTAACCAAAGATGCTACACTCAATACTGGAGTATTTGAAGATTGACTACTACAACATGCTCGGCTCGATGAGCTTGTTTGCATGGTATTTTTGATGTTTTGATTGCAGGTCGTCGAAAATTTGATGTCTTTGCTCCTAAAAAAAAGATATATTTGAAAAGCTACTTTTCAAGTGATTCCTGATTCGATATTACAGATAGAGACTTCGAAATGTCACAACATGCTCAGTTTGATGAGTTCCTTTGGATGATATCATTGTTTATTGGGTTGCAAGTCGTTCAAAATTTGATGTCTTTGCTACGTAAAAAAAGAGAAAAGGGAAAAACTATTCTTTTAGTTGTTCCGCACATAGTAGCGCAGCTAGAGGAATCGAATTGTTACAACGTACTCGATTTGATAAGCTCTTTCAAATGATATCTTTAATAATTAGATTGCGCCTCGTTAAGATTTCGCTGTCTTTGCTACATAAAAAAAGAGAAAATCGAAATGCCACCCTTTTCATGGTTTCCCAGTCAGCAGTGCGGCTAGAAACTTCAGGCTGCCTCAACCTGCTCGACTTAATAATTTCTTCTGCCTGGAGGCTTTGTTAGTTCAATTGCAAGCAGTGAAATGTTGACACTCTCGCGTCGAAATTTCACGGCTTGAACATTCAAGTCAACACTATACCACTTTAGGAAGGCGGATCGCCGGTTCCTATTTCATCATAGCTGCCATCATTATTGTTGCGGAATCCAAGCTCTATTGCACCACACAATACATTGCGCACCTATGTCTACTAATCCGTTACTCGTCTGATGCGGAGCAGCAAGCATTTGCGTGCACGCTTGCCACCCACCTTCTTCCGACAGCGCAGCACAGCACTCGTCAGGGCTCCTTCTGCTGGCCACCCAGCAGTGTGGCCAACAGTCAAACTACTACAACCCTCACGATGGCTCGCCAATGTTCGCGATGACATCGTCCCGCTCGTGGAATCGAGCATCAAGCCCGCACCTTCACCGCGCACAGTGCAAGACTCAGACTCAGAGCTGATACCAGGCTTCAATGGACGCGGAAATGGACAACCGCCTGACAAACGGACGGTGCAGCTGGGCAAGAGTAAGAAACATTTCGTGTTGCGTAGAAACCAAAATCATGAGCCATGAGCTAACACAGCTGCAGCCGTCCGCACCCTCCACGACCGCCTCCCCACGCTTCTCGCCACACCCCTCCCGCAAGAAGTCCTCTCGCCAACGATCTCGCTCCACCTCTTTCCCTCCACCCATCCGCACCTGCCCACCGTCACCGGCCGCATCTCCTACACCGCCGCCCTCTGGACCGCGCCTGTAGCCTGGGGCTGCGTCCCCGTCCTCGGCAACGTCAAGCTCAAGATAATCTCAGAGCGCATGGTCGGGCACGGCGTCTGGAACCCTTCTATCGCTCTCGATGGCACTCAACGGGGTTTCAACGAAGGCGTCAATGGCTACAGAAACGAGAAGTTGATTGTACGCTGGCAGACGTGCCATGGCAGCAAGGAAGAGAGGAGCCCCAGCGCGGTGGACAAGATTAGTGAGTTCCTTGGGAGGGACGTGCGGGAGGATAAAGAGGATTTCAGCGGCTTGTTCATCTTTGAATTTGATAAAGAGGGGAGGATCGGACGGCACACTATTGAGCATGCGCAGCACGGTGGGAATTGGGAGAAGATGACGAGGGTGGTGAGTGTGACGGATTGGTTGATTGGGCTTGCGAAGGGGAGGAGGATGGTTGATCCGGGGTTGGCGCTGGGGTATGAGCGGGTGCCGGCGCAGGCACGTGGAGTTGAGATGACGGTTATGGAGAGGGCGAGGAGGAGTAGGGAGGTGGGCAGGTGAATGACTGTAAGTCATCTTTGCGTTTCATGGGGCTGGTTGAGCCGGTCGACTGACATTGGCAGTGTACAAACATCATGTTACGACTGTAATGATGCGGTTCAGCGGCTGGCGTCACGGACTATGATTAGGAGCTTCGCTACACCACTCTGTACAAACTTGAATTGAGTATATGATACCCACATGTGTCAGGCACGCCATCTATTGTCCAACTCGAAACTGCTAATTTGCGCCAATGCCTCGATGCACCAAATCAATCTGTCCCCCTGGCAAGCTGTTAGTCCAAGATCGCTGAACATTACCATAGCACGGGACAGCTCTCACGAGCCGCCATTCACGTGTCCACTAGCCTACCCTTCAGTGCTTCCAGCGCAGCTCGCCGTTCGCTATCGCTTCGAACCCGATTGTTCGACAACAGCAAAGCCGCCGCACAGCACGACTGACCCTGTCTTAAATCCCGGGATGATTGCACGTGCCTCAGCTACGCTTGACGCATTCCTCCTACGTCTCGCCACCGCCTTCAAGTCGCGAATCCTCATTTAAACGAAACGTTGCAACACCGCACCACCGCATCGTCTGCTTTCCATCCCAACTTCTGGGCACGTCTGCCACAAGGCTCGCAATACGGCAGCCATCGCAATGTGGCAGCCACCGCAAACTGTACCTCCAAAGTAGCTTAGCCAACCAACAATAGAAAGCTCTAGGATTTACGGATCACCTGCGGGCAGGACGCTGACTTCCAGCGCGTTGCAATAGCTCGCTCTGCACACTGCTTGAGCTCTGTCTTTGCTGTTCTGTAGCACGGTGTCGAATCAGCCCACACGCTTCTCCACGTATGAAACTCTCATGGGTAGGGTGAGAGCACGCAGGCGTGGAGAGAATTACAGATTGCTCGCAAATGGCAGCAAACAACAATCAGATACTCTCCGATCCATTGTGAGCGTTTTCACCACGGTGATCTCTGGAGCATCTGAGACGCCATGAGACTTTGAGGATCGCGGAGTTCGTGTGCTCGATGGCTTATGTGATGCGAAAGCAGCTTGCGGGTTGCAGATACGCGTGCTGCAGTCGCTATTGCTTAGAAACCGTTCGTTGGTCACCTGGTTTTCAGCGACGTGGTGAAAAGCTGCATGTGCAGTGGAGGAGATCCCGTTTGAGCGTCAATGTTCGCGTCTGGGGTCAACGGGGCGCACACAAAACTTGTGCGGAGAGAAGCTAGTAGGGTACGTGAGTGAGATGCAAAGGTCTAAAGCAAGAGATGGATCACGACTCTCAAACACAGCGTCTACTCTGCATTACCACACCCCTCATCCACCTCAATCACCCACACCAACACATGCCACCCCTTCCTCCATTCCTCAACCACCAACCCCTAACCACCACCAACAAACCCCACCACCGCCTCCACGAAACCCCCCGGATTCTCCTCCGCAATCCAATGCCCAGCTCCCTCCACATCCCTCACCACAACATCCTCATAATACTCCCGCGCCTGCCGTTCCGCCACCTTTCCACTAAACATACTCCCCTTACCACTCAAAGCCAAACACCGCACCTTACTCCTGCCGCCCTCCTCCAACATCTTCTTATTATCCGCATCATCCTTGGCAAACGCCCGGTACGTCTCAAACCCACTCCGCATCCCCCCCGCCGTCTTATACGCCTGTGTATACGTCTCCTTGTCCGCTTCGGTGATCGCGCCGTGGTTCACACACAGTCTTGTGTAGAAATGCGTGAGATACTCCTTCTCGTGCCCCTGTACCAGTAATTCGGGGATGTCGAGCTGCCAGTGAAACGTGAAATGCCACGTCGCGGGCGCATGCTCGAAGTCTTTGTACACGCTCGTGCCTGGTAATGGGCATTCGCCGAAACTGACACTAGCTGTATCAGCAGCGAACCGCGCGGCGTACGCGTGCGCGACCATCCCTCCGATGTCGTGGCCTACTACGTGCACCTTTCCCTTCACGCCTAGGTGGTCATGCAGCAGTGTATGTAGATCAGCCGCCATAGTCAACTTATCGTACCCGGACATTGGACGTGAGGAGGCGCCGGCGCCGCGGTAGTCCGGGGCGATGACGCGGTAGCCGTGGGCGGCGAGCGGGTTGATGACGTGCCGGAATTGGTGGGAGGTTTGGGGGAAGCCGTGGATGAGGAGGAGGGTGCGTTTTTGAGTTGTCGAGGCGGGGACGTCGCTGAGGTTGTAAGTGGGGTGGATGGAGGGGGCGTGTGAGTGTGGTGGGGGAGGGAGGGGGAGGGGCTTACATGTAGGCGATTGTGATCTCGGAGGGGGTGGAAGGTTCGCCGGCGAGGCGGGCGCGGGAGAAGGTCCACGTTGTGGTGTTGGTGCCGTGGAGGGACATTGTTGAAGCGTTGTGGTTGGGTCGTTGTTTGCAGGACGAGACCGTGTTGTGATGGGTGTTTATGATATTGCGACAGGTGGTCTACTTGTTGAGGTTGAGTATTGCTGTGGTTGCTCTTCTTCAAGCGTCGATATTGTTGTTGTGCTGAAAGGTCAGTAACGTGAAGACGCCAATGGGCTTTTATGTTTTTGCGGTTGAACGGAGTATTGGCGATCACAGCGTGATGCGGGGCACTTTGTAGCTCGTAATGACGCTCTGCTTGCATATTGAATGTTAACTTTCGTCTTGATTTTCGCCATTAGCGTCATGCAGCGTCATATAGAGCGTCATGCTTACCAAGAAGATCGAAGCAATTAATTGTCTGTCAAACATTATATGAAACGAAACAGAAGGGAAGGGAAAAGCACACTTGATAAAGATCACATTGTGAATGAAATAATGTATTTCGAGATAATATAGCTTGAGACCTTGTGTATATCGACACATACTCTGGCCTGAGTGGTTACAGGGCTTCGGCCTCTGATGATGAGAGTATTACAGGCGAGATATGGCACACATCCGCCAGCTTACCAATATGACGCTGTGAATGACGCTGAACATCAGCAATTGCATGCCATTCTAGTTTCGTTGGTTCATGATGGGTGCTGCGTTCTCGGATAGCTGCTTTAGTCTTTCGTGAGCGGGCCGCGCTTAATCATGATACTCATGACTTCGTAGAGCACGTCGGCTGCGGCCATAGTCGTTAGTTCGGCATTTGTATCGTAAGCTGGTGCGACCTCAACCAGATCAGCCGCAATCAGGTTGACACCCTCCAGCCCTCGGAGGATGGTTCGCAGCTCGCGCGTGCTCCATCCACCAGTCTCGGGGGTACCGGTGGCTGGTGCGAACGCCGGATCAATAGTGTCAATATCGATACTCAAATAAACAGGGTCTATGGTGCCGACACGAGCCCTAATGCGCTCAATGATGCCAGCCATCCCACCAGCGTAGGTGCTGTTCGCAGGCAAGTCGATCTCACGCGCTTCGACGCGCTCAAAGCCGCAATAACCGTCGTTGGTGTAGTCAGAGAGGCCAGAAAGCGTGGTGCGGATGCCAGCATGTATGTTGCTGTCGTTCTTCAGGAGACCCTCTTCCGATGCATGCCAGAAGTAGGTCCCGTGGTTGATTGAAGCTTGCAAGGTGGGTGAACCACCGAAAACTTTTGGCTTCCATGTGTCCAGATGACTATCGAAATGGATGACAGTGATGGGGCCATATTCGCGGTTGATGCTTCTCAGCAAGGGCAACGTGATCGTATGATCGCCGCCAAGCGTAATGACGCGAGGCAACGTTTTGCCGCGTTTCGAGATGCCTGGTCTGTCCGCCGCAGTTGCTGGAGCTCGCGACAAGATGCTGTGGTGGCCTTCTTCGATCTGCCGTATTGCGTACGCATTGTCGTAGCTGTATCGTGTTGGCTTGAAGGGCTGATTTCAAGGAACGGGAACACTTACGATGTCACTGGTATATCACCACAGTCGATGACAGTGCCCCAGTCATTGAACGGATTTGCATCGAGAGGCACGTTGTATCCGCCACTGAAGCGAATCTTGCGTGAGCCTTGACACATGAGGTATAAGTAAGCTCATGAGCTAAGACGGTACGTACTAAAGATTCAGGCGACGAGACCCTTATCCAGGGGTCAGTCGCGCCTGGTAAACGCTATAAACCATTGGAGCTGCGTACCTTGCCTGATACCATTTGGGCCAAAGCGTGCGCCCGGACGATAAGAGGTACCTGCCGATCAGGTGAGCTGGCGGCCCCAGCTGTGATCAAGCTTTCCTGCAAGTCTTTGACTCGAGTTGGCTGACCTGTATCAAAAGGGGCTCCGATGAAAGCTATGTCGTATTTCACGTCGTTGCTGGCAAGACAAGGGTGATACGGGAGCCGCCCAAAGGTGGAGATGCCTGAGAAGACAGAGTCGGCCTGTCATGCGTCAAACGGCCATGCAGCCTCTCGCAGAAGACTCTGATATACCTGCGTGCCTCCATCACCAGGTAGCGTATTGTACCAGAGTCCGCTGTGTGGGCCTTGGATCGGGGTTTGACCCTCTTTCTCATGAGCTGATACAGCAGCAAAGAGAGCAAAGAAAGACAAGCTTTTGAACATCTTGAAGTAACTTGATCAACAGATGAACGTACAACGAATCCACAACCGTTGTGCAAGCTCACGCGAGGTCACGCAAAATTGAAGATGAGCTTCCCCCAGCTGCGTCATGTTGTTGGAAGAAAGTGGTGCTGATACTAACAGCAATAGCGATTGCCGCTCACACATGCCATTGGCTGCAGCCGAGATAGGGTGCATACGGAAGACAATGCTTGTGGTCCTCTTTTAGGCGAGCCAGAGTCATTCGGGAAGCTGGACTGAGGTGTTGTCCGAGGGTGGGGATACGGTGAGGGGCGCTTAGCTCACGTCAATTCTCTTATCAGCAGCAGCAATATCGAAAAGCTATGATGGTCGCTGTCATGCGTTTGCAGACGTGTCGTTGATGCGTTTTATCACTGTGCATGAAAATGGCACTGGAGAACATGATGCTGATGTGTCGTTAAGAGGAGAAGTCGCCAAAGTCACTCGAGCAATAGCCGGGAACAGTTGCCTTTTCGGGCGCTATGTGATACAATCTTTCTATCGTCCGATGTCGGCTGACTGCGTCTGCCATTGGCAATATGATCGTCTTGTTCTCTTCTGATGATATCTGCAACGATTGTTCGATATGTCCACAAAGCTGATCATGCCGTTCAGCGTTCGCGCATCAGACTTCACGCACAGCCCTTCTTTTCTAACCCTTCTCAGCTTGTTTGGGGAGTACAACCCTGGCTGTCTGCGTGGTGAGACGAAGCAGTGGCAACCTTTGCGCGCTGCTCTTGACCTGAAAGAGCTCTTACCAGCTTCAACAGGAGGCAACTTCCTCGACTAAGATCCCAGCTATGTGTCGTCGCCGTAGGCTGCCTGAGATGTCCTCTCTTCATCGTGTAAACCTAAGTTCTAAGCTGCATTCCCCTTGATCAATCAAACTGCTCCTCGAGCACCTGCTAGCTAGCATCGCCAACCCCTAAAATACCTTCTACAATGGCTCGGTTTACTTTCATGACAGCAGCAATTGTCCTATCTTCTATCTACGCAGGCGCTTCTCCTCAATCCCAAGGGTCTGTCCCTGCAAGCGCGGGGTCACCTAATCAGCAGTTCAACCTACAACCGCTCATCACCGCTGGCGACCAAAGCATCTTCCCAAGCCGTCTCTATGGTGAGTCCCCGCCATTTGCCGGTCACACACCCTCCCTGACTATCCGCAGTCACAACCCAACACACCGGCGCCGGCACCTCAGCAGCCGTAGCCGTCACCAATCAGACCATCGCCGCCGTATTCTCCCTCAACGACACCCGCCTCGGCTTCTCCACCCCTCAAGTCCCATATAACGTCGGCCTCTTCCCGCATGAGGCCTCCATGTCCAACGCCCCGCCCTCGTACAGCGTCGTCACCATCAATGCCGGCCTGGGTACACCTGGCTTTAGCCTTGATCCGGGCAACTATATCCAGTATGTGGGCAACATCACATTCACGACCTTTGCCCTGTGCAGTGTCAATGGGACTGCCCCGTACTTCAGCCTGGGAAGCGACTATCAGATTCTATGGAAGAATCAGACTAGCGCTCCTATGGCGGCCAATTGCGCTGATGTGAAGCTGGGGGCGAGCTTCGTTACGGCTTGAAATGACCTTTGTATGAGACGGTGTCGAGTGCAGGATCGGATGTGTCGAGTGTGATGAGCTACGAGGAGTAACATGACACGTCAGTATCCTGAGAAATACCAGCGGGGAAGATGGACAGAACGGTGTCGGGCTCGTATGGTATGGAGGTGGATACAACTAGATTCAAGAAAAACAGTGTGAGCAATGGGCAGAACAGACAAAGACGCAGTGTACGCAGCAACTGAAGATGAATCAGACATGCTTCTCCATTACAATAACCTGCGTCTCACACCTCACCACCACCATCCTCTCTGAAACTCCGTCTCCTACACCTCTCCCGCTCCACCAAACTCCCTCTGCCCTCCTCATCCACCACACTCGCCCTTCTCTCCACCTCCAACCGCCCCAACGCCCGCTCACACTCCCCCCTCCAATCACTCCACCCCACAATCCCCCACTCCACCAGCCCCACCAGATACAGCGCCACACACTGTCCCACCCACAGCCCCGCCAACCCCCACCCATGCCACGCCAACCACACCCCGCCCGGCAGCGCCAACGCATAATAACTCACCACATTCACCACCGCACCCACATGCTGCCGTCCCTGCCCCCTCAACACGCCCCCGCAACTCCCATTCAACCCGTCCGCAACCTGGAACAGCGCCACTAGCGGCATCACCTCCGCCGTCAGCCGCACCACGGATTCCTCATCATTAAACAACCGCGCGTAGCTGTCTTTCACGCACATCAGTGCCGCCAGCACCACCGTGCCCAATATAATAGATAAGAAAGCAGCGGTATGGCTCGCCCGTCGCGCACCTTTCGCGTCTGATGCGCCGAGCAAATTCCCAACCCGGCTCGACGCGGCGACGCCCAGCCCGAACGGAATCGTGTTTAACACTTGATCTGTCGTCATGATCACGCTTTGCGCGGCGAGGGGGACGGTGCCGAGTGTGCCTGCCACGAGCGCTACGATCTCGAAGGCCCACCATTCGGTGCCGACGTGGAGGATGCCGAGAGCGCTGAGGCGGGAGAAGGTGAGGAGGTGGGTGGGGATGAGGGACCGGCGGGTGAGACCTGGGGGGGTTAGGAGGTTGGGATGGGAGTTGGGATGGGAGTTGGGATGGGAGCTGGGATGGGAGCTGGGATGGAGTGGTGGGATGGGAGTTGGGATGGGATAGAACAGAATAGGACGCGATTCCGGGATGAGATGGGATCGTGCAGAAACCAGGACTTACCGCCCCACGCTGCTCGGCCACGGTTTGGCGAGGAGCAGGTGTAGAGAGTGAGGAGGAGGAAGGCGAGCCAGTACGACAAGCCGGTTGCGAGCGGTGCGCCGTAGAGGCCTAGTCCAAGCGGATAGATGAAGAAATAATTGAACAGAGCGTTGAGAGGCGAGACAAGTAGCAGAACATACGTCCCAGCTCTTGGGATCTCTGGTGTGTATCAGTAAGCGCTGTCAAGCGCTGACACAAGGAACGTGCGACGCAGGGAATTGGAGACGCCGGCGTACCCTGCGCTTGGAGGTACTTCTTCAACGCCTCAAAGTAGATATACCCCAGACCACCAGGCGCAAGAACCCAAAGGAAGCGCGCGGCATCGTGGGCTAGCCATGGTTCTTGGCCTAGCGCGATGAAGAGTGGTTCGCTGAAGCCCCAGAGGACGACGATGGGGATGTAGAAGATCCCGAGGACGATGAAGGCGCGTTGCAGTATCACGCCTAGATCATGCGGGTCTTTGCTCCCGGTGAAACTCGCGGACGCAAGCGTATCGATTGCAGTCGTCCCGCCTAGCGCGATCAGCCAGCCCGTCGCCATGGCGAACATGTACGCGAACGCGGCGGTTGCGAGAGCCTCCGGGGAGAGACGGCCGACGATGAGGACGGAGACGGTCTGCAAGGAGTTTTGGAGCGTGTAGGCGAGGATGATGGGGAGGGCTGATTTGAGCTGATGGAGGGATTCGTGGAGGACGGTGTGGGTTGTTGATGTGGTGGAGTCATGGTTGGACGCGTGCTTGCGCGGGTGGTTGGAGTCTGTGGAGGTGCGGGAGAAGGCGTGGTCTGGGAGCAGGGAGGTTGTCTCGTTGATTGGCGTGTCTTCTTCCGTGTCGGCGTCGTAGGTTTGCGTGTTGGCGGAGGCGGGGCGGGTGGTGGGGGAGGGTGGTGAGAGGTTCGCTGACATGTTTTGTCGTGATTGTTGAGTCTGTCAATATGATACTACAAGAGCATAACAGCTGTCTGTACTCTGTGTTTACTATTACGAAGGCATTGAAGAAAGGGACAGCTTCTGAAACATGAAAACTCCGATGATCGTTTTTCCAACGCGTAAGAAGCTATGTCAGAACGCCTAGCATTTAGCCGGTGAAATCGGTAGCGAGCACGCGAACAAGGAATAGAAATGCAAGTCTTTCGATGATAGCAGGGGCAAGCACCAGAACGGCGTGGGCTTATCTGTTACCGACCTCCCACTTCCGAGCGAACCATAGCTACGGGTATGAGCTAAAAGAAAGTTTGATAGAGCTATTTGTGCGCAGGATCCGCACAGAATACTCAAACATTGTTACAAATGCCATTGCAGATGTAGAGCTCACCAAATTGGCTACGACAAGGAGGTATGTTGTGTATGTTTGTATATCCTGCTGATGTTGTCTAAGTTGTATTTGAAGGAGACTCGTATGAGTGGCATGAGGAGACTGTGAGAGCGTAGGAATCTGTACTTCTCCTTGGTTGTCACGGCATTTCACAATATGCTACAATGCGGTCGTCTTTCTGCGGGGATGAGTACCAGAGAGATGCATTATGAGCAGAGAGCGAAGACCACAAAACAGTCACGAGAGATTGATAGTAAAAGGCGGAGTGATCTCCGCTGCACTCGAGTCAGCTAGACACTTCAGACAAGCAAATTGAATCTTATTGTGTGAAAATCAGAAACTAATTTGTGCAATAGTAAGAACAAGGCGAAAGCCAGCATTGACTAGACGTGCTAGCTGTGAAAATAGCCTTGCTCTAGCACTATGTCACGCTCATGAGGTACAACATCGTCAAAACACCACCCATCTTCAAAACGGAAAAATCCTGCACAAGCGCGGCCAGAGACGCCCGGTGTCATGCGGGTGCCGACGTAGTTTAAACAGCTCCATCTCGTATCCCACAAGCGCTAGAGTGGCCTAGTCACGTGTTGTTAGCAAACATTCAACACTCTGCCGTCTCTTGAGGATGTCTGCAGGACGTGACTCACCTCAATAACGTACTCCCAGTCCTGTATCACATAACTCAACATCGCGACATGGTGGCCCGCCATCAGCTCAAAGTGCAAACTACGCGTGGCTTCGACCGTCTCTTTGCGAGGCCGCGTCGCAGGTCCAATGTCCTGCAATGTGTAGATGCACACGTCCCGGATCGTCTGCATGGACAGATGGTATGTGTTGTTGCATTTGTAGGAGGGCCAGCCTTCGCGAGCTCCGGTTCGCTCGTATACCCGATCGTGCTTAATTTTATGCTCCTTGTCTTCCTCGTCGAACGTGATGATCCGTATCTTGTCTTTGGTGACGTCGCGAGCGTCCAGATCGATTGCGAAGCTCTGTTGTTGACACGTACCCGTGATGTAGTTGTCGATAACTACATTGTCATGTTGTCAGCTTGATAGGATGACTTCGGCCGATCGCATTAACCTTGTCGGTGAACGCGTATCAGGTACATGAAGCGGTAGGGCTCGAAGCTGATCTTACCGGTCGGCACGTCGTCGAACAGTCCGGTCATGAAAGAACTTTTTTCACCCCTGAGGATATCCTGGGGTTTCTGGTCTCGGTCAAGGTAATAGACATGAATATCTTGCTTATGATGATTAATCACAGCAGTCACTTTGACCCCCGGTTGGTTCATGACGCTGTGAGCAGCCGCACTCTTGCAACGCGCGCTTCGAAAGCTCCGATTACGCCAGTGGGACGATGAGGCGATTGCTGCTGTGGATACGCTTTTCGCACAAATCAAGAAGAAGAACCAGCCAAGTCGTCGGAGCTCGGCAACGTATACTGGAAATTGTGTTGACGGCACTATACCCTTCGACTTTGGGTGGCTTTTTGTCTAATGCTGGAAGCCTAAGCCGAGCCTAAACAGCCAGAGCAGCGATTATCCTCGACATGTCTCCCAGCGTAAATGTTGAATACTATTACCATGGGTCCCATTTGTGCCAGATTAGCAAGGAGTATTTATGGCGATGAACAGGTGGCCTACCAAACATGCCGCAGAAAACAGGAGCAATCTACGACGAGCCGTGGCCTTTGTTCAGTGTATTTCCATCCCTTAAAGCAATCTCCCAAGAGTCGCATGCAGTTCAAGAAGTGCGAGAAGCAAGGTGCATGAAAGATCACTGATAGCCGAAGTCCTTGGGACAGGATCGCGACTAGCACAGCGAACGCGAGAACCGTGTACTTCGATGACATGACCGTGCAGATATTTGCGACTTAAGATTGGATGTTGCCGCTAGGAATGACATTGAGACCGTGGGTGACAGTGTTGCTCGAGCCAGGCGTTGAAAGGATGCGAGCGAACTGAGGCTTGAATGTATCATCTAAGGGAACCTCAGGTGCTTGTCGGATATGTTTGCCTGCCAAACGCCGGGTCGTGGAATGACCCGTTTTCAGTCCGTCGCGGTCCGAGCTGAGTGTAGGTAGATACGTGATCTCAAGTTTGCCAAGTGTTCGCAAATCCATTGGTTGTTTCGCATGTCTGCAGGTTCCGGACGCAGTGTTTGAGATGACCTTCGTGGTGATGCCGGCATGCAACGCATTCTGGGCACATTCAGCCGGCGCACATTGTCAGTGTCCGATTTGGAGTCATGCAATAATTAGATGGGTATCATTCTTGCTGTCTTCGAGAAGGTGTGTTCACACCATCATTTGAATAAGTAGTGGTGAATATTTGATAGAACGCTCGCCTGGAAAGCAGCGTGATAATATGTCATTATTTTGTGGACGGGCTTGCTGTTAGTGGGCTTAGCGAAGTCGAATAGAATAAGGACAATTCCAGCCTTCACCTACACAAGCAGAAGATTCGCCGAGTAGAGGGTGCTCAATGTGACACCGAGAAACCTGTAAAGGCGCTCTTCCTCGGCCATGTTTGGCGCTGTTCTTTTCGCTTAACACGGCTAGCTGTGTAACGTACTTGAACGTGGCCAGGGAATACTGGGATAGCAGTCCCCGTCTTGTTGAAGGGCTTCCAATGGGATCTATGTTCCAGGAGGACGACAAAGGTGACTTGCATTGCCCGAGAGCCGGTCACACGCCGCTCTTGAGACGTCTCCTGCTTGAACATGGTTCAAGGAGAGTGTGTTGACCGCTCATTGCGAAAGGAAGCAAGAGTTCAAGCAGCAGAAAAAGGCGGCGAGATTGCGCTTGGGCCTCCACATCTTCTTGGCACAGATGGTCACCACCCTGATACTCGACAAATGCTGCCTGTGAAAAGTCGCACAGGCTGCGGAGCTACGAGTGAGAAGAATGCTTTATAATGACGGTCAAAGACGAGCAAGGCAGACAATTCAGAGTCTAATGTGAAGGAGCCGTGTGCGAACTACTCTGGCCCGGTTCCGCGTTCCGACAGGCGCACCGTACCCGTGGGCCAGTTGCTCGAGCCAACCGTGCAGATCTTCTCTGACCATTCTATCTCCCATACCTTGCTCCAGTCCTCGGCTGGTTGAGAAAGCAGTTTGGCGAGGGTGTACCTCGAAGCGGATGCGGCTCTGAGGCCGTCACGCTCGAGGTACCTCTCATTTCTAGTGGACGCGCAACTCAACCCAACACCCCGCATCTCTGGCTCATCACGTCTACATCCATCCCACTCCAGCAACAATCTTATCTTCTTACCATCTCATTGCTGTACACTCATTCACACTCCTGTATTCGATACATATCACACCACTTTCTCGCCTGACCGTTGCGCTATTGCTCTCATTACCTGAGCGAGCAGAGAGTGAGCTGGACCCCCAATGCATCTCACCGAGCACCCATTGACCGCCCACCGAACAGTGTTCGCTGCCCAACCCTTCCAACACCCAATCGCTCCCTGGCTGCAAGAGGAGGACTCGAGTCTCAATCATCTCCTCGTTGGCAACGCCAGCCTTCCTCGTGTGGTCGATCATGCCTCAAATACCCACACCCCGCGCGCATCGTCGCCACACCCCAGTATGGCCATGACCGGCTACAGCCATACAGAAGCGCACAGCCTTTTCTCTCTGCCATCGACACACTCCGAGCGAACTGCTAGCGATGGCTTCACCGAAAACCTCTTATCGGAGTCCTCGTCCTCTTCCGGCCTTCCCTCCATGTCAAGATCTGACTCTTCTGCGCCCTCATCCTCCGTCGACACCTGGGTGGGAAGAGACACTTTGCGCCAGACCCAGCTCGACATCAATGCGAATGGCCACTCTGTAGCCCCAGCGGCTCCGGACACATTCGTGTATGAGTGTGCTCTGTCCTGGCTGGACTGCGGCTTCGAGACTGATGACATTGATCAATGGAAGACCCACTGCATGTCACACTTTCACCCCCACGAGCCACCTAAATCATTCCAGTGCCCGCTGTGCCCCTTCCGTGGCGGTCCGTTCAAGAGTGGCTTCGATGCGTGGGAGGTCCGATTGAATCATGTGGCGATACACCACCGACAGGGACACGACCTTTCGACCAGTCGGCCAGACTTTGAGCTCGTCAAATTCATGTTCAAGAAAAAGCTCATAAGCAACAAGCTGTATATGCACCTGAGATCCAGCAAACAGGTGACAAATCAAGTCACGTTGCAAAATGATCGGCGACGGCGACAGCAGCCACAAAGTCGACATACAGCTGTGCCGCACCGTGCGGCATAGTAGGGACGGGCTGGTGGCTTATATATGTGAGCATGTCATTCGCTTGCCTTGCTGTGGAACGCGCACCACATGCAGGCAAGCGAGGCATCGACCCTCAAAGGGGCCGGAGCTGCCTACACTAGCATTGTGGGCGCTTGTATGATGTGACGACTGATGCATTACGATATTTACGAGATTGATGATGCGGGAACGACTAATATGAAGCCTTTGTGGTATCTAGCACCACCAGACGGATGTAATAACGGCCACGTGGGTACCGGGTGGCGCAGCGCATGTACCACGCATTCTTCTCAACAATACCTTGAATTTTTCCCTGATTATGGTTACATTCCCGGCGTCTGGAGCAAGAGATACAAAAAAAGATACCCCAATAGGTCGTGAAAAAGAAGGCTGGGCAACTGAGAACGATCCTGCTTGACTGGCATATCAAATCAGGTTACGAATCTATTTCAATCACCGGCAATGTATGCCTACGATGATCAATACAGAGTTTGACACGCTTAAAACATTATTCGCTCGTTGACCATGATTCGTTTGAACGTCTGACGCCATTGAGGATCCACGCCATGGTCTAGGCAGCAGCGACGCCTTCAGAAGTATTGCGCAGCTACGCTACGACGCTGACCTGATCTTCCTAGTCATCAGAAGAAGCAGCTGACATACAATTTGATTATTGCGTACTTATGAGCAGCGTTGATGCCGTCTCTGTGCGCTGTGCACCCGTCATCCGGTGCGAAACTCTAGTCGCATAACAGACCCTGTTTCTTTTTCCTTCACATGCGCAAATCGATTTGAGCAGTTGTTGGGATGGCGACGCAGGAGGCTCAACACAAATTGAAGCGCAGGGCTCACGTGATGCAAATGACATGCTCACGCCTCGTGTCGAAGCTGCGATAAGCCAAGCTGATGCTATCGTATTTCGCGAGAAGCCTCTAGCCTTCAGCGAATGATAGCATCGTCTACGACTGGACTGCTCACAGAACAAGCAAGCAAATAGCGAGCAGCACCTCACTATCAGTACCTTCGCAAGGTTTGCATTGATTGTTGATGCCGCTGGCAGTCATGCACATCTACGTTAATTTATGACATGGCTAGTGAGCTTCTCCAAAGACACGTGCTCGTCGGTAACGAGTCGACTCGCATCACTGGCTCTGCGACGAACTTCTCCCTCATGTTCAGTGCAGCGACCGCGGCAAGCACCACGTATACGCACATACAAGAGTCTTTTGCCGACATTGCACGCTGCAAAGCCACGTTTGAGGTCCACCAAGGCTATGACACACAGACTGCAGCACTGCTAACAGGGGTTTTGCGGGCACTTACCTAATAGTGGTGAGCTTCGGACGTTGTCCGCCGCGTCAATGCACCAACAACGCAACAAAGGCGGCCAATGAGAGAAGCGCATGGAGTGAGGCGAGCGAGTGAGGCTATGGCTCATGATCCTTCCGGTGAGTCGGACTTGAGACAGCCAATCCGCCCTCGAATGTCGGCCCTCGACCATGTCGGCAACGTGAAGCAAAGTTTGGTAGAGCAAACGCAAGTGTCAAGCGCCGACGGTCGCTTGCAGCGCGTGAGGTAAAGTGCCGGAGCTGGCATGGCGACCATTGGCTATAGAAGATGTCGCATGGCCCCCGATCACTCAACATGAGTTCGCCTGCTGCTTGTGTCAATTGTGTCGCGGACAATCAAACGGAGCCTCGACGACATCTCAGGCAGCAGTCGCAATGCCGGAATACTTCGTGCCTGGGTATGGGATCTCGCGAAGGGTCATACAGTCTGAGATCTCCGCCTACTGTGGCCCAGAAGCGACGGCACGACCCTACGTGTACCAAGTCCGTGCAGTCATGTGATACGGATGCACAAATACTAAATGACGTTTGATGTAGGGACGTGATGGCTTTCTGGTTACGACAAAGGGCCCCCCTCTCACGTACGTACATTATCAATTCCTCTGCTGCCTTCTTTGAGATGATCGTCGCTGACATGGACCACCCTAGTACGGTACACTTCGAGACAGCAATGACTTGCCACAGGCTCTGACGAGTGTCATAGGCGCAGATCGATGATCTTAAGGAAGAGTCCAAAACTTACGAAGAACAACGAGCAGCTGCAAGCCAAAGCGACAGCGAAGAGAGGTCGATCAACACGCCCGTGCAAGTTGACCACAGAGTTCGATGACATGAGGACTGGCCTCAATGAGCGTTGTAGAAATACACTGCCCTGGCGCGAGCCAAGACCCAGTCGTCAGTTTCCGGCGGATTCACCTCGAAAGTCTCGGATGATGCAAAACACGGCCAATCGAGGTTCCAATCAGCATTCTTACACCACTTTATGATGTTCTTAGGAGGGACGCTGTCAACTTCATGTTCATGAGGTCGCGGAACCAAGCCAACAGCAAAGCGGCGATTTGTACTACTGTTGGGATGCATGCCAAGAGAGCGGCGACATGCCGCGAGGGAACATCATCGACACCCGATAGCGAACGTTCGACCCAACAGCATCACCAGTGATTTGACCAAATGCAACCAGTGAAAACTGTCAGAGACAATATGCACTGCGAACAGGAAACGCACTTCCGTACTAACCTACAGGACTCATCAGCTAACCAAACCCTCGACCGTCCTCTTCCTACTTTACAAGCTAGGTCGACTTAGGCAGGCCTCAAACGAAACCCTCCGGAGATACCTTTTCCTACTGGTCTCACGGAGGATTATACCTATAGGCTGGCGAACGTGCCCTCCTCTGGCTATAGCTCAATCTCGACCAAAATGCAGGGCGAACCCCGCGTGTTTCACGGCAATGGGTTGCAATCGCGCCGTCGTCCGCATAGCTGGGCAGATCCATTGCAGGCGATCAGATACTGTTCGTGGAGCGCCAAGGCTGGAATTCAAGTCAGAACATCGCATCAACTCTCTCCATCCGGACTATCTCGGGTCTTCCATTTGATGTTACAAACATGGTCGCTCGCAAATCCATCCAGTCTCTCGGCCGGCTTACCAGAGCCAGCGGAAGTGGGCGGAAGATCCAACAGCGGAGGTGTGTGGGCAGCAGGATTTTGATTTAAGGCCGTGACTCGGCATATTATCAGCTCATCTGCAGCCAGCCAATCACCACTCCAGGAGATAGATGTTCTCGCCCCAACGAGCGATGAGTATCGTTGTGGATGGATACGGATCTTGACGGAACGCCACCAGCGATCTTGGCTCATCTGCTCCATCCTCCAAAATCCGTTAGCCTGCACGCATTTTGAATCTTTTCCTCCCTTAGTCAGTTGGCTTTGGCTCATGCTCGCTTTCTCTTTAACCTCCACCCTCAACGGCCCTCGAGATGCAAATCCGCCTTGCTCCTGCCTCCCGCCCGCGGACGCTGCTGCTCGGCATCTGCTATCAACGTTTGCTCCGACTGCTAGTGTCATCATCGATATGGAATGCACGCCGTTTGTGATATATAGTACTTCCACAGCCCATGCATTCATCGTCACTGTCCAACATTCGTGTAACAGCTTCATCTTCTCCACACCGCTCTCCAGCCAATCTCTCAGAGCACGCGTGCTTGCTGCATTGTGTTCCCTCAGCATTGCTCACATAACATACCTTCACACCACAGCACGCCATAGCCATGCGTGAGCTGTTGCAAGACACCGCCTTTGGCTTCTTCGCTCGCTGGATATCAAGAGGCAAGATTCTCGCCTGGGAAGATTCCTACGACCCCAATGCTCTTGAAAAGTATCTCAGCACTGCCTCCACTCCCGCCGCTCGTACACGTTCTCAACGCGCGGAGCAACAACTGGAACGAAAATCGAAAGATCTCGAAGATGGAGGAGCTTCTGACAGAGCCTCAAGTCCTGATGAGAAGAACCCGGAAGACGAACGTGACGACTACGAGCTGATTGACTGGCTACCGAATGACTCCAAGAACCCTCAAAACTGGTCGCAGGGGAAGAAGTTCTTCGTCACTTTCGAAATCTGCCTTCTCACCACTTCTGTTTACATTGGTTCCGCAATTTACACTGCTGGTATTCAAGACGTCGTCCAAGTGTTTCACGTCTCAGAAACAGCCGCACTTCTTGGTCTGACGCTCTTCATCATTGGCTATGGTCTGGGTCCGAGTAAGCTCTGTCCATGCTTGCCAGTTCATTCACCCGCAACATACTAAAATTCCATCCCAGTGGTATGGGCGCCCCTATCCGAAATGCCCTTCTTCGGCCGCAACCCGATCTACGTCGGCACGCTCGCCGTCTTCGTCGGTCTCCAACCCGCCGTCATCTACGCGCCCAACTTCGGCGCCATGCTCGCCTTCCGCTTCCTGACCGGCCTTTTCGGTTCCCCCGTCCTAGCCACCGGCGGCGCCTCCATCGGCGACCTCTACTCCCCGCAAAAGCGCGCCTACGGCATCTCCGTCTGGGGCATCTCCGCCGTCCTCGGCCCCGTCCTCGGTCCGCTTGTCGGCGGCTTCGCCGCGCAGGCGAAAGGCTGGACCTGGACCATCTGGATTCTGATGTGGCTCTCCGGCTTCTGCCTCGTCTTTCTCTTCTTCTTCCTCCCCGAGACCTCCGGCCCCAACATCCTCTACCGCCGCACGCTGCGCCTCCGCGCCGAGCGCGCCAAAGCCAACACGTCGGGCGAGAAGCTCACGTCCTTGAAGACGGAGGCCGAGGTCGAGGCTGAAGGCATGACCGCCAACGAGATCGTCATGATGATCCTCGTCCGCCCATTTACGCTTTCGTTTCTCGAACCCATCGTCCTCGCCCTGAACCTGTACATCGCCCTCCTGTACGCGCTCCTGTACCTCTGGTTCGAGTCCTTCCCCATCGTCTTCGTCGGCATGTATGGCTTCACCACCGGCACCCTCGGCCTCGCCTATGTCGGCATTCTAGTCGGCGCCTTTCTGACACTGCCCCCATTCTTCTGGTTCCTCAAGTACTACACTGAGCCGCGCTTCGACGCCAACGGCGACATCAAGCCTGAGCACCGCCTGCCGCCCGCGTTCGTCGGCGGTGTCTGTCTCCCCATCTGCCTGTTTTGGTTCGGCTGGAGCGCAGGCCGCACGCACTGGATCGTGCCCATCATCGGAACTTCACTCTTCAGCGTCGGCGCGTTCCTGTTATTCAATTCCGTCCTCAATTATCTCGGCGACGCATATCCGAAGTATGCGGCGAGCGTGTACGCCGGCAACGATTTGATGAGGAGTGCGTTCGCAGCGAGCTTCCCGCTGTTTGCGACGGCGATGTTTCACAAGCTGGGGATCGATTGGGGGAGCACGTTGTTGGCTTTCTTGACGGTTGTGTTTATTCCGATTCCGCTTGTCTTGTTCAAGTATGGGGAGAGGATCAGGGCGGTGAGCAAGATGGCGAGGCATGACATTTAGGGGCCTTTCCAGGATTGCTCAACAGCGGTGTGGCCATCGAGATTGACAGCATTGACGAAGCATAGCACTGGCGTTCATGATGGCAGATTAACGACATAATGTGTATTGTAGAGAATAGAATATGAAGTTACGAATCCACGTCTTTACATAATTTGTCTCTCGTGTCCTGGCTCTTTCTATGACCTGATCGTGTCTCCTCTTATTCGACCCCCTCTCTCATCCCGTCTCCCTTCTCATCCCGTCTCCCCTCTCATCCCGTCTCCCCGGTTATCCCATCGCCCCTCTCATCCCATCTCCCTCATCTCCGCTCCCACACCATCTCACCCCCACCACACCAATATCCCAGCCCTTCCCACATCCACCACAACGTCCACAGCGCAATCCCTTCCCGCCCTTCCCCCATAATCCAACGTCCACCAAACGCCACACCCCCTTCCACTCCCCGGCCAACTCCATCCTTATCGACCGATCGTACACCGTTCGCGCTCATCAGACACGTTGGCGTTCGCCCACTACTTTGTCCAAATGCAGCTCCTCCAGCACAATCTTGGTATCCGGCCCTGTGAAGAGCGCGGCTGACCACCGCCCCAGCCACGACGGCGTTTTGCGCATCACGAACCACTCCTTGAACCACTCGTTCGACAACTCCCTGAAGGAAGCAAGCAAGGAAGCAAGGAAGGAAGCAAGCAAGCAAGGAAGGAAGGAAGGAAGGAAAAGGCGCCACGGGGTCCAGCGGCAGAGAGGGCACGAGAAGTGCGCCGCGATTCCGGGGACAACGAGAGTTGGCCGTGACGAAGCGAAGGGACCTGAACGTGCGGCGGCGGCGTTGATGCCGTATCCTGCCCTGATTGCGGGCGACGGGTGCGAGGCACCGATGTGCGCCGGAACCGCTGAAGACGGCGGGGTCCGTGTGGACGAGAAGACGCGGCGTGCGTGGAGGATCTCGCGCGCTCGTCGTCGACGGCGCGTTCTCGTCCGAGGAGGCGGGTGAGGGCAGTTTCGGTCTGCGGAAGGGAGCGGTGTTGGCGAGAAGGGCTGTTGCTGTGGTGTGACCCCGTGAGGTACGCACGTGTTTCGCGTGTCGGCTGCGTGGAGCAGGAGGTGGAGTGTGCAGCGCGATGCGAGGGGAGAAAGCAGAGACGAAGTGCGGGAGGACGCGAATGGGGATAGGGAGGTAGTAATGGTAAGGCATGGGATGAAGATCTTTTCGTTTGCAAGTTGGGACGGAAAGCGGATAACGATAGAGATCTTGTCATTCGCATCATCAGTAACGCTGCGCTCCAGTAGCTCTATCACAGCTGCGTGATAGCTCGGGATCCAACGCCTTGTCGGGATTAGGCTCCAGTTGACATTCCTACTTGTTTCGCCGGACATGCGCGGAAATCAGTGTAGGCGGCGCCTACTATAGATCAAGACATCAATCACCTCTTCACATACTCACACTCAAGTCATCCAAATCAAAATCCTCACAACAAATCACATCCCCCTGCTCCCCACCACTAGTGCAATCATTGTTACCTCCCACCACCCCCCGTCACATCCTCCGCACTCGTCGCGCTCATCGGCTGACTCCCCAGCCCACCACCCGCACCCGCCGGCTCATTACTCCCCGTCTTCTGCAGCGTCTGCCGCATAGTCTCAATCGTCAACTCACCGTGCACACCCCCCGTATGCGCACCCTGCTGGTTACTCATAAAGCTCCCCGTGCCCCCACGCACGGGGCTCGCGTCACCACGGCTGGCCCTTGGCGGACTCCCCGCCGCCACGGGCGAGCGCACCGGGCTCGGTGAACGGTTCCCGGCGACGCTCTGCGCAGACGAGTGCGTGTGCATCGTCCCGTCTGAGAAGGACTGCGAGTGCGCCATCTCGGCGTGCTCGGCGTTGACGACGTCGGCGAAGGAGATGAAGGAGAGGCGGCGCGGGTCGTTGGGGTCGACGCCGCCGTAGGTGCTTTCGTTTTCTTGGCTGTTTTCGTGGTGGAAGCCCGGAGGAGAGATTGAGCGGGGAACGGCGGCGGGAATGGGGTGCGCGCTGGAGTGCGGGGCCGCTTCGGACATGCCGCCGGGGAGGGAGGCGTGGCTGGCCAAGAGATCAGCGTGCGATGTATGCGCCGAGGGGGCGTGTGCGACTGATGCTCCTGCCGGGTGGTGTGAGGAGGACATCACGATTTCGACTTCGTCGGGGTCATAGTTGTCGGTGATGGCGAGGGATGACGCCTCGAGCACCGGTGGGATGTGGTCCTCGGTAGTGATGTGAGATGGTATCGCCGGCGAGAGCTCCGGGCCCGGCATAGTACTCTCTTGTACATCTCGCTCAAAGATCTGCGAAGTGGCCGGTGACAGGTGTCTGGGCGATGATTTGCCTAGCCGGCTTGGCGACGTGCCTCCGCTGAAGGGGCTGCTATTTCTTCGGCCAGTCGCCGCAGCGGCAGCGCTTGTGTTCCTGAATGACGAAGCAGGATCGAGGCCTCCTACAGCGATGTCTGATGGTCTTGAGCCATCTTTGCGGGGATGAGGCCGGGCCTTCTGAGCGCGAGATAATCGCTCATTCTCCGGCTCTTGTGACGTTGATTGAATAACCGGGGAAGGCTCGAGAGGGAATGAGCCAGCGTTGGGCTGAGGCAGGGTCGCCGTGTCCGACGCAGAGGCAGCCATGAGGTTGGGCAGTATTTAGATTGTGATGAGGGTAGAATCACGAGACGTAGCAAAAAGCGGCGTGTGCCTGCGGGTCTAGCGATCTCGAAATTCTCAACGTCAGTGATAATGATACAATGGCTTTGTATATATGATGAACGGTGTTGGGAGCCATACAAATTGCAGAGATGGGAATAGGGCCAGACTGTTGTCACCGGGCGCTGGAGAGTGCGAGTGGTTGCTCTGTGTGCAGGAGACGAAACGGGCAGGCCATGTGACGTGAGGGTAGGTATAGTGGGGCCGACGTCACTCTTCAGAGGACGAGTATAACTATGTTGTGTATGGTTGTTGCCAAAGTTAGCTCTGGAAGCGTTTGAGCATGAGACATGGCTGCATCGAAGCGGACGAGGGAGCAGCGGACAAGGCCGTAGAGTGCTGGAACGGAGAGGGAGCGTGGCCGGATGACGTCGGAGGTGGTGGAAAATTGGTGAGAAACTGCGTCTGATCTGAGGTGACAGGGTCCCGTTCCATCCGCATCTGCTCGCTTCATACTTCAGATAGGAAGGTCCATTCTCTTACGATGGCAGGATCCTTGTGCTTCTGTGGAGATGGAATACCATAGACTCTTACTCCTTTGGTATGTTAATATAGACAGTGTCTGAAATCTAGGATTGATGTATTTCTATGTATAGGTTATCCGTCTCTTGTGCATATACGATAGCACCTCGAATGTAATGCTCATCGCTTCCGATTCTTCTGCATGCTGTCCCAAGTACCAACGCCAACGCTCAATGCAGATCCTCAGATGCTACGTCTATACAGTTGCCAAGCTCAGTCTTCCAACGCCCAACCCACACGCTCGTACGCAAATCAATCGCTGTGCTGCGTTAGCGGACTGGCCTGGCTGTTGTTAGAGTGAAAACTTACTAAATATCAAGAGGCGCCATCCGGTCGACATTGAAGAACCAATTTTCTTTGTCGAGCCTGTACATCATTAGTCGATCTCCCAGGCGGCATGTCTCGTGAATACTCACCAGTCATAGGGGAACACCACCAAATTTCCTTGGACCAGCTTCAGTACCTCCTCTGCGTCTTCTTTCGCCATGATCGGGTCCGTACTCCGAAGCAGGTTGCTCGACTTTGTCGTTGCCCGACGGCGTCTTCTTGTGCTTCCACCAGGGTTTAGCGTAGCCTGATTGTGCAGTTCCTTCTTCTCATCCGGCGAATCAACGTGGCCGGCATCTTCCTTGGAAGGGAGTGTGCCAAATTCAACGTTCTTCCTAGCGTCCTCTTCAGCAATGTCCTGCTTCTCGCTCAGCTGATCGGTGGCGCCATCTGATTGTCCATGGGACTCTACTGTATGAAGCCTGAGTATGCTTGGCGGGGTTGTGGACAAAGCAGTGTCGGATCGCACGCGCTCCGTCTCAGCAGTACGCTTCTCTGATAGTGTGTCCGACAGAGAACTGTTATTCAGGGTAGAAAGCTTGGCCTTGACCACGTCCTCTGCTCCAGTGCCAGGGGGGCCAGTCTTGCTAGGCGTGTTCGGCGTGTTGACTCGTTCCTTCGCGTGGCTAATCCCCTGCGCTTCGTTGAAACGATTGGCGTAGGTGTTGAAAGCTTTATACTGCGCCCACGTCTGCACCTCATTGTCCGGCATACATCGGAACACTTGTCGATAGAGCTTCGTGTTGTTCTCGGCGACCTTATGCCACGTCTCGAGTAGGAACGAGTCAGTGATAGGGTCCTTCATGCAATCTTCTTCCACAACAGGCCGACTAATCTCAGAGATGAAGGCGTTGAGTGAGGTAGCGGAGATCTGTGTGAAGGTCTTCAGAGGCGGACCGCCTATATCGCTATCATCCGTCGCAGGCAATTGTGGGAGTTGAGACAGCTGAGGTAGGCCAAGCTCGTGCGTGTGCATCCGTGGAGGCATCGGTGGTGGGAGCGCGACTGTCTCCCAGCTTGGATTCATCGCCACGAAGGATGTGTCGTCCCGCCAAGTCCGAGAAGAGACCGTGGAATGTCGAGGCCTGGTTACCGTGCCCTTCCCTTCTGATATGCCGGTACTCACCAAAACCTCGCGACCGCTTTCGAGGATGCGAGAATCACGTCCGCGCTCAACGAATGTCTCGTACTGATTGCTGGTATCACCAGTGAGCTCCTCAGAAGAAGAATCTTGCTGCACGCCTCGTGTCTGACTTGACTGCCGGGTATCCGGCACTTCATCTATCTGTGCGTCTCCAGGGCCAGCAAACGCTTCGAGAACATCGTCAGCTTTACCACCGTGCCTCAACGTCTTGCTCAGTTGGTGGTAGGCCTCTGAAGTCGACCAGCCTTCCACTTCACCGGTTCGCATGCCATCCACATCTAAGCCAAGATGCTCCCTCATCAGCCTCAGGCGTAGCGAATGCGCAAATTTGGCGACTTTGTATGGTTGACCTGCCATTGTTGAGTCGATGAAAGTCTTGTCACGGATCACCGCGGCGACTTCAGAGTCGTGATCGCCATTCATTGAGCGCTCATTGATATTCGCAGAGCCGATAATGACTGATCGGTCATCCACGATCATGCACTTAGCGTGGATATAGAGCTGCTCGGTCGTCAACGCTTTGGTCGAACCAATCTTACCCCACTGTCGCAATGAGTAGAACTGGATGTACTCCGTCGGGTCGACGCCCGCGGCTTTTAGCTTGCCGAATATCGAGCTCTCGCCTCTGCATATGCTGCGGTACTGACACTCCATGATTAGACGGATGCTGCTACCATCCTGTTCGTCTACAGAATTCTGGAAGCCGGGCATGAGAGGGATCAAGATCACTGCAGCCCAGTCCTCGTCATTCTCATGCGCCCTGATGATTCGCTCAACCAACGCGTCGCCGATCTTGTTCTTCATCTCAGTCCCTTCAAACCAGCAGCTGCTAACGAAGAATTGATTCTCAATGTATACAAAGTGATCAGATTGCTCAATGAGCTTCAGATACGCGTTTTGGATGCTCTTCTCGAGTCTGTCTGGCGTCCCATTGGACCACTCGCCACAAGACCGAAGGATTTGCACCTCGCAAGTCCCGTTTAGCTGCAGCGCCTCGATTTCTTGTGGTCTGAAATCGGCAGGTGGCAGAAGGGTAGGCATCGGTCGCGATGGCCCGCGCCTAGCTCCCGCTTTACGCTCACGCAGTAAGTAGTTCCAGCGCTGCACAAAGTGACGAGCTAGATCTCGGGCCGGCTGACCCAAGACTTGCATTCCGATATCATGCCAAGGCATGCGAGGGGTCTTGTTCCGATTGTACATTTCCGCATACGGCTCATGGAGATTGAAGAAGTCTTGCACCCGTGGGTTTGAGTAGTCTTTGCCAGGCCATACTTGGCAGTCATCAGCATCTTCTGCATGGCCGCCGGAGCCACGGCCATTTCCTTTGTCGTCAGACAGAGCATGGTCCGGCGTATCCCATCGGCCAAAGCACAAGTCGACGCCGCCACAAAATGCGATGATGTTGTCCACCACGCAGATCTTCTCATGATGCGCCCAGTACAAGGTGGTCTGAAAGACCTGATTCGGAGACCGCTGAACATGGATGTTGGGATGGAGATCAAGTAGCGTGTGTTTGGTGTACTCCGAATCGATAGGGATCGCAGAGTTGATGTTTCGGTACATGATGATGAAGATTTTGACACCTTGCTCAGCTTTGCGCTTCAGCAAACGATCGAGGCGCCATTTGCGACTTACGCCGGGCGGCCTTCGCAAATATAATTCCGGGCTGAGCCACCAGTCGTGAATATACACGACGTTCTCAGCGTTGTCGACCGCGCGTGAAAGCTTCCACATGTAGTCGCGAGCTTCCACCAACCATTCGGCATGAACGTCATGCCGTATAGGTGCAAAACTGTCAAAGCGCTGCGGGTTGGCCCAAGGCGTAAGATTCCACATTTTGTGGATCGACTGAGCGAATTGCTCTTGCTGGCGCTCGTTCTTAGCGTACAGTGTCAGCGTACGTTCCTTATTCCACAACTTCAACCGATGTCCTCCTGACTTCCCAGTGTTAGCTTTTGCGGTCTTGGCCATGTCTTTGGCGGTCTTTTGATCTCTGATGCGTGGCAACTTCGACTGAAAATTGAACTCGGAGTCTACTAGAAACAAATCCGACAAGGCGGTCTCTTCTGGTGAGTTCACGCAAGCGACAAAGCTCTCGCGGACCAGGAACCATGTTGACTGTGTGATACCTTTGAGCTTGCCGGATTTCTTGATATGCAACATGCCCTCTTTGCCGTGGTATCCACCCTCCGCAGCCAGGTGAACACCCAAAGCAGATATCTCGAGAAACCTGCAAAGCCGATTGCTGCCGCCTCGAAACATGTAATATCGAATCATTTCACGTAAATAGGTTTCGAGCTTTCGCCGCTGACGTGCGGGAAAGTCCTCCTTGCGCTTCTCGAGTTCGCCTGTATTCGAACGGCCGGGAAATTTGCCAAGTCCTCGAATAGCACCTGAGCTGTAGCTCCTCAAATGTTGCGAGGAGCCACGCCGAGTGTGACTTTCATCAAGTCTACCAAGCGTCGGAGCAGGACCCTCCGTACCGCTTTCTTCTCCCCCAGGGGCCTTCTCTTCGTCTTCCTCCTCGGGGAGAACTGCTGCTCCAACCATATTCTTCAGTTGGGGGAAAGAGCCCCGTGGGAAATGTGGTTTGTTCTTTCGATTGGACGTCAAGCCTCCACGTCGAAAATCGGTCTTGAGCTGTGCTGCATAATACTTGGCGTGCAGGTTGACGAAATCCGTGAGATATCTGCTGATCGTCCATTCCATGCGCATGAGCCCGTTACCGTACTCGAGATTAATGTTGAATTTTGCATGCTTGTCTGTGGATGTATGGTCGTTGTCAGAGGATGGAATGCTTATCTTCAGCTGCTCAAGCAGCACAGGAGTCTTCTTCTTGCGAAGCTCGTCTGGTTGAAAGTAGCTTGCAGCTATGATAGCAGCAGGACTTCCTGCAAGTAGCTCTGCCATTAATTCCGCCGACTTTTCAATGTCAATCTGCTTGACCTTCTCCCGCTTTGCCCTCATTCGCATGGCCGTTCTTACTTTGGGAGCGAGCTTCTTCCACTTCTCTCGTGCCTCCGTCATCTTCAACCTAGTGGGAGTCTCTTCGTTGTCCGTACCAGACCGTCGCAACCGCTTTTGGGCGCTTCTGTCCGCCGGGTCGTCTTGCCTTGACACCTTTCGATTGCGCATAAAGCTCTGTCCTGAGGCGCTTTGTATCCACGCGCTGCTTCTGCGCTTCTTTCCTGGTGTCTCAGGAAGTCTTGCGCGACCTTCGTCTTCCGATACTCCCTCTTTCTGGCCTTCTGTAACATCGTTCATCGTCGCACGCCGCATGGGTGCAGGCCGCCCTCGCCGTGCTGGTGACTCGCTCTGAGCTGCTCTGCGTGTGTGGAACGCATCGTCCATGGGAGTGCCCGGTTCCGTGTCTGTAAACCATTCAGGTCTGGTTTGAGGGATCTTCCGCTTCTTCTTGCTAAAAGTAAAAGGAGCTGGGCTGGGTGGCAGAGATGAGTCGCCCATCTCACCATCTTCGTCTGCTGTATAGGCACCGTCTATTGCCGGGCTCGTTGCATATCCGTTCTCAGAGGCACCCATCGCAATAGAACTGCGCGTCCGCGTATGGCCCGGGGGCTTCGTCTGTAACCCAAATGACTTCATTCTGCTCTTTAATCTTTCGCGCTGTCGTTGGGCACCGACGAGATCGTTGTTGGGAGTCTCCGAAAGCCTGTCATCGGAGGTTGGGTTAGACCTCGCGTCGTGAAGCTCATCCTCACGCGCGAATTGTATAGATCGTCGCGGCGGTGGTGTGGAGGTGCCGGTGCGGAGACTGGGACGTGCAACAGTAGGTGTCTCGTGTTCCTCAACAGCTGACAGAGTATCTTCCGAGGCCTGCAATTCCTGGGCGGCTTGCATGAACGACTCCAGAGCCTCTGCATCCATCTTCGCAGGGGTTGGTATGCCCGGAGTGATCGTTCTCTCTTGCATCACGTCCGCAATTGGAGTAGCCATGATGGGAGCCGGAGGTGCCGGGGCAGCTTCCTCACACGTGTACGTATCCTACACCGAAGTCATAGCAGAGAAGCTTCAAGGAGTGCAAGGCTCGCTGCGATTCAAGCCCGCGTGCTCAGGTCGTCGCTAGGGGGCCAAAACAGCTCGTCTGTGTCGAGGTGTGACGACGTGATAAGTAGATGCGTCAACGATTGTACAATACATTTGAGTGCACGCCTCAGATAGATGCGGATACTGAGACTGACACAAGGGAGCACCAAAGTAAGAGTAAGACGAGGTGAAATCATTTGCAATGGGATCCGGCAAGCGAGTCAGGACGTCAGACACTCTTCCTCATCGAGCACAAGTTTCAGCCCCAAGGCTCCAAGGCTATTCTACCTTGTCGATGACATATTAGATATCTTCATCACCTCTTGTATGTAATTGTATGTAAGAAGTGTCCTATTCTCCACTTCCTAGTGTTGCCAGACTTCTAGTGCTTGCATTCTTAGCCTATTTTCCTCTCACAATGTCCATCCCCAACCCAGTAGCTGGCCTCAGTGCCAGCAAGGAGGAGGTCTCCAAGCAGACTCACATCATCGGCGGCATCATATGCAATGTTTTTGGTACAAAAGAGATTCCCGAGGATGTTAAAGACGTATCTTGCCTGTGGATTCTTCACCCTCGCCTCTCCAAGAAAGAGCACATGGATCCTTTGGCTCACTCTCTGATCTCGGCGTGGAACAAGAAGCTCGCGCAAAAGCGCGGTCGAGGCCGCCAAGGTCTCATAGCGTGCGCATTTGACCAACGGAATCATGGCTCGAGAATTGTCGACAAGCAATCGAATCAAGCTTGGGCACAAGGCAACCCTAGACACGCTCAGGACATGTTCTCATTGTTTCAAGGAACAGCCGCGGATGTGTCACAGCTGATTACCTATCTACCTGCCTATGTCTTTCCGAAGAACGACAGAGATCTGACCTCACACTTCGTTCTCGGCATATCGCTGGGCGCACACGCTGCGTGGCATTGCGTGCTGCACGATGAACGCGTATCAACCGCCGTCATCGTGGTGGGATGTGCGGACTATCGACGACTAATGCAGCAACGGGCAGAGGCGTCGAAACTGCAGACGTGGACGAGCTCTTCACCTGCGGGGAAGACTTTCATCGGATCTTCTGACTTCCCACCTGCTCTCATCGAGGCTGTTGATAAGTATGACCCGTCGAGTCTGCTAATGGGCGAGATGGAACAGACGAGCAGCGACGTCATGCAAGAGCCGAGAGAGAGAGAGAGAAAGAGGTTATGGCCCTTGATGCGAGATCATCTGGCAGGCAAGCGGATCTTCAACCAAGCTGGTGCCGAGGACAAGCTGGTGCCGTATGAGTGCAGCGTCCCATTCTTGA
The DNA here is from genome assembly GCA_002989075.1 of Arthonia radiata. NCBI lineage: Eukaryota > Fungi > Ascomycota > Arthoniomycetes > Arthoniales > Arthoniaceae > Arthonia > Arthonia radiata. The sequence continues at coordinate 1,036,905 of PSQN01000007.1, forward strand.
ATTGGCTGAAGAAGGCGGTAGGGCCGAAGGGGTGGTATTCAGATAATGGTGTGGAGCTGACTGACAAGTCCTATGCTGGTGTTGGGCATGAGTTCAGCCCAGAGATGGCGGTTGACGCAACCAAGTTCATCATGGACTTGCTCGACGTGAGTGGGCGAGACTCGAAGATCTGATGTCACATAGATGGCAGCGTTTGGCCGTAACCTCGGAGAAAAAGAATACTTAGTAAAGTCTACCCTCAAGAGCGCTTACACCACTGACTACAATTTTAAAGGGCACTGCTGTGAGCCAACGCTAGTATATTGTTGGTGAGCAATCATTTTCAGACAAAGTGTCAAGACAGAGAAACACCGGCATAGATGAAATCAAGGCTGTTTCTGTAGGACAGAGGCAGAGTATTTACTGTTACCGATTGGTCTGCCAATGACCAAGTCCGCGCTGTAGACCATGTGAAACGGAAGTAGCATACCCTCAATCCCCTCGTTGACCGGCTGATGCCTGTTGCTCCGCCATAGAAGGCTTGCGCGCCTCCAACTGCAAGTAGTGCCACAGATCGCGTCCTCTGTACATCGCATAGCCCTGTTTCTTGGATCAGCACGCACGCAAACAGAGTGGTCATTGAGATCTAGCGTCGAGTTCGAAGATATTATGGTTGAAGGCTTGACTTGAAGGCTTGAGACTCACGGAGACTGTGTTGGGGAAATGCCTCTGCAGACCAAGTAGGTATATGATTTGCACCGGGATCAGTGCCAACAGCCAGAACAGAAACGCCATCTGGTGTGGTCAGCAGCTGTGACATAACGTCTATATGAGTAGATCTCGAACTTACAGGTCTAATATTTTCTGAGAAATCGCGCGACTTGACATCCTGGATACCTTGTCAGCAGAGTGAGACTACAGTACATGCCAGAATAGATTGTCGGCTGCGAGATATCAGCACAGCCTGGGCGTGGAGCGAAACAGTCCGCGGTGCTGACTGGTATTGCCAGTGCCAGCGATCTGAAGTCATGCCGATACTCATTTGAAAGAAAGCAACCATGTGTGGATGCTCGGACTCACCACGAAGCCGACCTTGCGTAAGAGTTCCTCGAGAGCACCGAGCTCAAAGACCTCAAATGCTATAACACGATATTTAGTCAATATTCTCGAGCAGCGTTCGACTACCTATCCAACCACGAGGTAGAAAAGCTGAACACGGAACGATAAGGGCTCCTACTTACCTGGCATGTACGTGACCTCATTGACCATTCGCAGCGTCGCCAGCATGTCCTTTGGTGCCTTATCGTAGGCAACATGGTGGTATTCGTTGTGAACAATGACACCTCCCGGGCGCAACACGCGGAAAAAGCCCCGCAATGCTTTCTCAACGTCTGGCGCATGCACAAACGTTTCTATTGTGTACAGCCCGTCAAACTCACCATCGGCGTATCTCGAGAGATCGCCGTAGTCGCCAACTCGGACCGTGACTTGCTTCTCGACGCCAGCCTGTAGACACAACACAGTCAGCAAAACTTGCTCTCGCTGTTGCACAACACAAATCCTTCGGCGTCAAATCTTAAGACTTTCCCAAGTTCAAAAGCAATCACTGTCACCTGGAGCGCTAAATGTCAGCACAATGCATTGCGAGAGAGCACACGAGCGAGTGTGTTTTGCTTTCAGGTTGAGCGTCTCCAGACATCGTCTCCGTTTCAGCGAGTGAAAGGCCACGAAGACACAAGAGAAGGAACAGGGCGAAGGCTGACTTACTTAAGCTTGGCGGAGACCCTTGTTCTCAACTTCCAGTTCTTCTTGTACCCATGCTCCTCTTGTCGCTTACGGGTTTCCGTTTGCATTGGCTAGAGCGCTACGTGTCAGCACGATACATCCTGGGAGAGCACACATGCGGGTACGATTTGCTCTCAGAATGAACGTATCCAGGCAGCGTCTCGGTTTTACCAACCGAAAGGCTTTCGAAACCCCCCAGAAGCAACAGTGTGGAGGCTGTAGACTTACCTCACATCCGCAATTTTGAATCATAAGACCTTGTGACGACAGATTCTCAAAAGCCACGTGAAATGCAGCTTACCCGTGCGATGTTCTTGCGAGCGTTGACCACGTGATGGTCAACGTAGTCTATGCCTTCCACATCGTACTTTCCTGAAACGCTAAAATAAGCATCGTGTCATTCGAATATCGAATCTGACCTTACCGTGCTGAGCCAGGTAGATAGCTACCAAACCATGACCACAACCGCAGTCGAGAACCTGTAGCCAACCTCAGTGTTAGCTCCAGAGAGCGCAGCGTGGTGTCGGGGCAATTGCGGGAAACTCCGATGCTGGTGAGCGCCGGGGTATGGGATTCGCTAAGCCGTACGGAAGCCCTTATCGGCACCATGAAGCAGCTGTAGCGCCGGCGAATTGATGTGGGCAGGCCGGTGATAAACGAGGCAGGTTAGGGAATGTCATCTGACCTTGCTGCCCTGAGGGAGATTCAGAGCATCGACCATCTTCTGCTCCATGGCTCTGAGAGCCTTGTTGACAGAGAATGGCCATGCTGAGGAACTGGAGTAGAAGCCAAAGTGGCGTGCGCCTGGTCAAACATATTAGCAACTATGACAGAACAGCCTGGGCCTAGTCAAGATAGGATGCCGGATGGCGAAGTAGATATTGACTGAGACTGCGAGCTCCATTGATATACTGCGCACGCTCTACGGGTGTGACTCACCTCCTAATACGAGACGATATCCGATGCGTGATTCCAAGGAGTCGTAGTATTTTTTCATGATATGAGCCATCTTGATAAACACAACGGAATTTCAAAACGCCAGCAGAACGTGACTGAATCTCACAGGTATTGTGGCCAGCAAAGCTTGGTGAAGGCTCAAATCTTCACCGGCTGCCAGTTCCATCGCTTCGGAAAGACGGCCCGGCGTCTCCGCTGAGGCCGTCACTTGCCTTGCCAAAGCCTGTAAGCGCGCGCGTCGCCGGCCGGTGTTGCGGATTATTTTTGTGCAATCTCCGCGAAATGATGGAGCGAGACATTCAGGCAACGCCGGGCCTACCTCAATCACGCGATGCATAGATATAGTGAGCAGAGCAGGCGCTCTGGGACGACAGCATCACCATTTCACCTTTTGGTGACAGCGCCGGCCGAGCGGTAGCTCTGCCAACGCTTCGGAGGTACTGCTCCACTGCACGACGGGCTGTTAGCGTTGTTCTATCTCCAGCACCAATCGAGCCCATCACACACCGGTTTGTGAGACAGTCTGCGTTATTTTGACATGCATTAGACGGCGCAAAGCTGCTTATTGTTCGCGTTGAGACGAGATCTCGGTAATTTTTTCCGCTATCATTGTGACTCGGCTGCTTCTCAGCGATTGTTCTTGCCCAACAACAGACCTAAAAGCCGAAGCTACTCTGCGACCAATGAGACAAAGGCTGTATACTGTCATTTTGGCATTCCAGGCAGTCCTCTGGATCTTGAGGCTATCCAAAAAGACTTCTGTGCTGCTGTGTAATATCGTTCCCTCTCAGAAACACTTGTCTCAATCCATGACCTCTTTCTATTATCTTGTTTCTTGTTTCTGCGTGGCCAAGCGTACCAAAGCTGTGGATTGTCTAGTCAGCTATTGCAGGGGTGGAGAGAAACTTCCAGGCACCCGGCGTCCCTCGCAACCCAACAGAAAAATCTAGGCCGTCTGGACCCTACAGTAGCACACTAGCACACTAGCAATACATATCTTACCTAGAAGGACTTGCTTTCACAGTATGCCTCTCTACTGCTGTCCAGTCATCGTGATATTAACTCAGTGACATTGGTACTGCGTGCTCCTGTAAATCATGAACTTACCCGTTTTGCGCATCAGCTCGGATCTGCGCGAATAAATTAGCTGGAGATCTCTCCATTACCCAGACATGCTCTCCAGAACAGAAGATTGCCTGAGGCAAGCTGTACGTAGTGCAACGAAAGTAGATGCTAGCATAACAGTACCTGGATGCAAAGCAGCACTATTTACGGCTCGGTATTAGCGCAGCGCTTTTGGGGCGGCAGTCAACCATGGATGAAAAGGAAAATGCTCGTAAAGATACGCGACCAACTCGGACGACTTGGTGAAAGGTTGCATTCGAAGTTTGTACACCAGGACTTACATGGAGTGTGAGTGACAGATTGCTTGGTGTGTGTACACTCCCCGATACTTACTTGAAGCAAGACCGGACTGGTGCATCCGTCCTCCCGATCGAACCCCACTGATGGGACTGTACCCTGAATCACACCGGATCAGCGATAGCTGCTCTGGGGGCCAACACCAAAGGCAATAACTGTTGACCAATGCGCTTGTTCGAGCCGCCGATCTCCAGAATGTATCTTTAAATGGGAGGGTATCTCGCCAACCGCGTCTGAGTCAAACTTGAAATCCTTCACAGCGTTGGGCAGCACCTGATGCAATGACTGAGCCACCGTGCCACATGAGACGGCCGATGCAGCAGGAGGCCGGCGGCTAGTCGCCTACTCTCGTGCGGAGTAGTATTGGGGAAGTACTCCTAGTGGCTGCATACGTGAAGCTGAAACGGGCATGCATACTCTGCTACGCCGCAAGGCCGCATGACAGCTCCATGAGTACGTTTACTTCGCCGCGTCTTTCACAGAACCATGGTTAAGGTGCTGAGCATCCCTTGGTCGCGAGCGCGGCTATGCCGTGGGTTTAAAGGCATGCCTTAAACTTTCTGGACATGACCACGTTACTGTTGACCATACTTTTGTCTTGCCTTTTCGTTACTCACACCTTTGCATCTGCGGAAAATGCCACTTCAACAAGTACGTCCGCTCCTAGTCAGGCTCCCGCAACATCAGGCGCACGGCAAGGCTATACCCAGTCGCCACAGAGTCGGGGCACACTGGACATCATCTGGAACTGTCTTGTGACATTGACTCTGGCGTCGTGGTCTTCGCTGTGCCTCAACGTGCCTCGACCAGGGGCCTCGAAATGGAATGTTTTGCTTGTCAAGACTCTGCTCACCGGCCTCTGTGTGATGGGCCCGGAGTTCATATGTCTTATTGCTGTGGGCCAACTCATGGAAGCGAGGAGAACTTGCCGGATGTTCCATGATCTGGGATATACCAGCGGCAGAAACGCCTGGAAGATGACGCAAAGCTTTTACGCCGAAATGGGGGGTAAGTACGACAGCGTCGACACCTTTCCTTCTGTAGCCTTGGAGGCGACCCTCAGCATTCGAACGGCCGGCAACGGCTCGCAGATGCAAGTTCGAGATCAAGAGTTGCTAGCCTGACTGCTACATCACTGGCCTTGATTGCAAGATCTGCGCACTAGTACAGCAGCAGGCGCACGTGGTCTTTATTGCCATAAAATACAGCGCCTAGCAAGCAACGAGCTGGCGTTGCCCCCGAATAGCTGGTCTAGAATTTGAGGATGCTGGTGTGACTGCTCTTCAGTATGACTTGTGCTGACTTTCGGTCTCTAGGATTTGTGGTAATACCTGCAGGCAGTCAAGCACCTTTTCCAGTAGATGGCCGGCAACTGCACTATCTTGTGAAAAACAAGTATGTCGACTATCCCGAGACCAGCGCAGAAGATATTCAGGATAGGAACAAGAGCGATGGACTGTTGCGGCTGATTGCGTTGGGTCAAGCCTCATGGTTCGTAGCAAACCTAATTTCTCGACCGATACAAGGACTCGCAAGTAAGCAACGTCGTCGCTCGCGTCTACATTAGCGAAATGCTGACTCGGTTAGTCACCTCGCTAGAGCTCACAACGGCAGCCTTCATATTCTTTGGCGCCCTGACCTCTTGCATCTGGTTTAAGAAGCCAGCTGACGTAACGACTCGCATTACCGTTCATAAGTCACTGGACATCGAAAGAATTCTGTTGGACGCAGACCAACCCACAGACGGGTCTTGCAGCCGCACACCGCTCGACTTCGTCTGGGATAAGGATTGGAGCTTCTCAATCGCGTGGAACCACGGACTTGCCATTCTCGAACGCGTTGGTTTCGGCGCGGGTTACGATGGGCCCTTCGTCAATCACTTCCGTAACAGCATCATTTCACCGGTTAACGGAACTGCCTTCATCTTACTCGCTCTACTCACAGAGGTATATTTTGGCATTCTTACGCTGGGATGGAATCACCCTTTCCCAACATCCATCGAGCAGCTGCTCTACCGCATATCATGCATTGTATGTTTGGCCAGCACGCCACTCTTTACAATCGCTCTCGACTTCGGCTTCAAATGGTGGCCTTACCTGCAAGAGCGGCTCTCGAAACATGGTGCCTCGCACAAGACCGGCGCTCGGGCGGCGAAACCAAGATCCAAACGGATGAAAGGCGTCCGTGGAGCGTTGCACCAGGTCGCCGAGAAGATCCGAAACAACGATACGCATCAGAATAAGAAGGTGAAAGCACCGCTGAAGAGTATCTTGGCAATCTGGGCGATTGGACTCTGCTATGTTCCTGCACGTGCTTATATTATCCTTGAAGATTTTGTGGAGCTGAGGTCGCTTGAGGCATCTGCCTATGTAACGGTGGATTGGTCTTGGGTGCTGCCTCATTTTACTTGATGATGATAACGTGAACGGATGATACGAGTCTTGTTGATCTTCGCTTTTGGGACGGTTCTGCAATTATTGAGAGAAACGATTTTCCGGTGAGCTACGTCGATGAGGTCACATGTGAGAAAAGCGTATGCCGTGAGCAATCATGCTCAGAGAAATACTTGTCGCCAATTTGATAAACACTACGGTCTACTTTCAGTGTGTTCACCGTCCTCCGTAAAAATCTTGATGAATGACTGCAAATTCTCAGGCTAGCCTCTTCTGGAATGGCCATATTGAGCATGCTAGAGTACCTACGGGCTCTCTTTGCTGCGTGGGCATTGCCAGTTTTCTCTACGACTGGAACAACTGCATTGCGTTCGGCAGTCGTTGCGCCAGGACACATTGACAGTTATGCGTCGTTGGCTGTACTCCACCATCGACGGCGACCGCGCCTGCCCTGGGCTGGATCCCCGACATCCGTAGCCTCGATCAACACATGAAGACAATGCTAATGTAGCCCTGCTGCCGCATCTTTATTGCGATCAATACAGCTCGACCGCTGCAAGCTCGCATTGCAAGCTAATTGGAAGAAGTCATTCGAGCATGTATGGATTGAGTCGATGAGCCACTTCTATCGAAGAGTGGAAGGGAGCATTCCTCACCATACTAGGGACGCCTGCCCATAGCCCTATCGTCCCTCAAGAACCCTGTCACGCCCCAAGAAAGAAATAGACAGCACTCGTCGAGCATGAACCAAGCAACACCGCCAGACTCCCCAACTCATCGAGTTCTTCGCGCGATCCCTAGCTATCCGTTCATTCTCGACGTGCCTTCCGAGCGACCGTACCCCAACCGTCCTGATCAAGTCGCCTACGAATACGCCCGCATGGCCGGTGCAACATTCCGCACCCGCGACGACGAAAGCAACGAGCTTCACCTGCAACACATGTCCTTCCTGAAACGCGACGTGAACGGCACGCTCCTCACCCAACAGCCGCTCACCCAAGAAGCCCATCACCAAACCGCGGAACCTCCCACCAAACGCCTCAAGCTCGACCACGACACACGCCCAGCCACCCCAAGCACGCCGACGAGAAAGAAGCTCACACTCCAAGACTACAAGAACAAAAGCGCTGCACGCTCGACGCCCCTCGCCGCCTCTACACCCCCGCCCTCACAACCTGCAACGGCCTCACCACCGCGCTCACATCCTGTCCCAGAGCATTCGCCAGAGCCTGCTCTTCCATCGCCTCGCACCCGCTTAAAAGCGCTGTCGCCCACTCACCTCCTCCGCTCCGCCGCTGCCTCCATGGCCTCGCTGGACAACTGGCCCATCCCGCTTCCCCGCGCCTCCCAAGCCCCGAAGCCCACTCCAAACCCTCCGAAACCGCGCAAAGCGCTCTCCGACCGTCTACAAGACACGGGCAAAACGCTGAAGAGATCGTATGAGGACCTGAACAAGACGCTCGAGTCTGAGACAGATCCCGCAGGGCGCGCACAGCTCGAGAAACGCTCGCTTGCTACAGCAGTAGAGAGCGTGATATGCTTCATGCGATCGTTTTCAGAGCGTGAGAAGAGCGGCGAGGCGGCAAAGAGGCTCTGGTCTACGCTGTACCCGATGTTGAATCTTGTCGCACATCGAGCGAGGAAAGAGGAGGACGTGGCGGGTGTCGTTGCGCTGCTAGACGGGGCGGTAAGTCAGAGGGCGTTGATGGCGATGGGAAGCGTCAAGTGGGAGGACATGAGAGACGAAAAGGCGCGAAAGGAGGGTTGGGAGGGCGTGCAGAAGGCAGTGGCTCGAGCGGCGAAGGCGCAACAAAGAACCCTGAGCTGGACAAAGTTGAAGATGCATCACGAGGTGAGCAGGGACGTGGCAGATTTGAAAGTAGGTGGTCTCGGAAATATCGAGTGCGTGTGCAGGGTTGCGGTGAACGTGCTGGAGGGGTGGGCTGAGAATGAGAAGGTGGAGTGGAAGAGGATGTGCAGGGAATGAGATGGGTGGGATGACTTTGGTATTGGCATTGGAACGGTGCATGGTACTTTGGCTTGGATACATTTTTGACTGGCGCACAAGCCTTCAACAGAGGATTAGTGGCGAATAAGGAGTTGGCTGGGATAGACGATGTCATGAGAATCATGGCTATGACACTTAATGATATTGATTACAGGCGAAACGTACTTCCAGAGGCTGAGCTCGTTGTTATCAAGGAGCCTTGTGCACTTAGACAAAGCGGCCTTGGTTGAGTGCATCCCGGCGGCGTAGACATTTTGTCCGTGTGAATGCCAATCAGTAGGACTTGTGAGCTACTGTAAGACCGTTGTGCTGCAGTCAACTAAATGTAGCCTCTGCGGATTAGTGTCTTTAGATATAAGTACGGAGGCATCGCAAACATTGTTGGGTATCGGAATCAGGGGCCCACCCTGCTCTTGCTGTTCACAGAGGAGGCTGCAAAATATGAACACGATAGACGCCCTCATTCGAGAAGTCGTTTCTCTTCTACGCAATCACAGCATCACTACAATTCGTACACGACATGAGGATGAGCACTCGTCTCTCCATCACAACTCTTCCTCCTCAGTCTCTTCGCCGCTCTCCTCCTTCACTCGCTGCGAAGGAGCCTGCGCTTGCTCCTTCTGATCCGACTTAGGATTAAACGGCAGCGCTCTCGGCGGTGGTAGCTCATCCGCAGCCTTCTTGTTAGTTTCACGTGCCGACGAACTCTGCTGTTGCGCCTGCCGGTCTGCCATCTCCTCGTCTGTGTCTTCGGCTTCGGAGTCCTGAGGTGTCTCGAGTTGCTCGTCTCCACCGTTCATGGGCACATCTTCTTCCTTTGCGGCGGCTTCTTCGAAGGCTTCGTCAGAGTCACTTTCTTCTTTCACCGCGGGTGCTTTGCGCTTTGAGGCTCGTGTGGCGGCAGCGGCTTTAGGCTGTTTGCTCGTGCTGCGGGAGGATTTGACTTTGTTGGCTGGGTTTGTTGTTAGCATCTAAACGAGAGCCTGCAGGAGGCCAGCTATAGGGTAGCATGCACGGGCGTGAAAGGCCCTCAGCCAATGGCTTGTGTTTCACACAGAAACCTACCAAGACTTGGGTCGATCTTCGCTCCAGCAAGCAATCGCTGTTGGTCCCGTATCTTCAGCTTCTTAGCGTTCAGCAGCTGGCGGCATTTCTCCAGCAACTCGTTTTCGTGAGCCTTTTTGGCTTCAATGAGACCGTCTAGCTGGGCTCGAAGTTTCTCCAGGTCGGCATCGCGCTTTTGCGCGTTGAATTCGAGCTCCCGGCGCAGCTTCGAGCTCTCGGTCAGCTGGGCGGCAAGGTCACCCGTCCAATCGTACAGCTGGATCTCAGCATCGGTGGATGGAAGCGTAACTGTGCACAGCTCGGGCTGCAGGAGTCAGCTGTATACTGCATTACACGAGATAGACTGTACCTACCGTAATGCCCTCTGTCCTTCGACGCAGCGTAAGCGTGATGTTCTGCTCAGCGCTGACAGCAGCGACGGCTTCAGTGCTGAGCGCCACATCTTCTGTGCCGGCTGGTGGGTCTTGACGGAGCAGGACCCAGGAAAGAGCTGCCTCGAGCTCCTCTGTCGTGCCCTGGAAAGCTCGCGCGCGAAGTTTCTTGAGGTCGTGCCGCGAGACTTTCGAACGTGTCAGTTCTTCCACTTGGCGTAGCGTGCGATCCAGCCTTGGGTGAGCTCACTTGTCTTGGAGTACGCGTTCTCGCCTTCGGTGGCTTCGAGCACTAGCTTGAATAAGTGCGGGTCTTCCTGCGTTGTGTGGATGAGGACGAAGTCTTTTTTGCTCTTTGTGTCTTTGCGAGAGACTCGGACAACGCTTGTTAGTGCCATTACGAAATCGTAAAGTCACCTCATGAGGGCTGCGCAAGTCGACATGTAGACGAAGGAAAGAAGACGAAATTATAGATTGCACTGCATTGAGGCCGACTTCTGCCTAGGTGACGCCCCCTCACCTTCTGCCGCCTAACGGAGGCGATTGCTGCTAGCCAATGTCCTCATGATTTGACCTTTACGCGCGTTACTGAGCATATTTCAAGACCTCCTCAAACCTGGTCGACTAGAAAACGCGTACGCTATCTTTTTGCATATGAAGTAAGATGAGTTGTGAAATTACCTGATGAGGGCACTGACGACAGGTAAGCTAGGACCAAGCGGCGCCGTTACTTTGGATCCTGCCACGCATTAACGAAACCCACTGATGCTGTACCGACGCGCCTTCCCCTCCTTCATTCTCCTCACTGGCAAGTCTTTGCCATAGCGACGGGGCGATGGCTCCCCAAAAGCCTACGGAAAGCTGGGATGATGACGATGACCTGGAGGGCAATATGTTCTTCGCGCCAAACCGTTCTGTTGTCAAGACTTCTATTTCGTCTCGTCACTCCATCCAGTCGGACTCCGACTTCGGTGACAAGGACTGGCAGCTCCCACTGAACCTCAACGACCAAAGTTCTACCTCTCAAGCTATATCAACCGCAAAGCAAGCTGGCATCCCTCTACCACACAACGTCCCTGCATCCGCGCTCTTGGGTGGTTCCATTAAGAGGCTGGGAAAGAAAAATTCGCGTCAGAACATTGATGACGACTGGGCGAACGACCTTCAAGTGCCCGACACCGGTCCGAAGAAGCTTGAGTTGAAGACACCCCAACGACCCCCCTCCCGCGCGACTGACCACGATGACTTTGAAGACTGGGCCGAAGGAAGCCTCGGTATTCGCAATGGAGGAACGCGACGTGACGTGAAAGGAAGAGGCTCTTCCTTGTCGGCGATGAGTCCCAGTATGGGTAGCTGCATGACTTTCGAGAGCGAGGAAGATGGCTTCGCTGGTCTTGAGCTTCCTACCGGCCCCGTCAATTTCCAGGAGGCCCTGAAGAAGCGAAAGGCTTCTGATGACTGTGATGTTAAGACTACGGTCGAGTCAAAGAAGCGCGAAGTGCCCATCACACCGACTGGTCAAGCTTCGAACCAGAATGAAGACTTCTTCGCCGATATTGACTTTGGCCCTGGCGATGTGTTTGATCCGAAAAAGCGTCCAGTCAATCGTAACATCAAGCAGCAAGCCAAACCCACAAATACCTCAAGTCCGCTCAACAGACCTCAAGCGACCCTTACATTCTCTGAACGAGCTGCTCAGACGCGCCTTCCGCGACCGGTTTCTGGCTCCAAGCCTTCTACAACGTCTCGCCTTGAGCCAGTGTTTGAATCGGGTGCCACCAATGTCGCGAGGCCTCGAAATTCAGAGAACTTACGTTCTAAACGGTCGGCGCCCGCATTGCGACCGGCGCGATCTCAGTTAACGAAACAGCCTTCCGTACCAGCACTGCCAAATCCGTCACTTCACGCACAACCGAACTACGCAAAGCCGACACGCGCCCAACCACATGCTAGATTTGGTTCTGATCCCGATCGAAGCGCTTCCCCACTTTCACGACATACAATTCGTCCACTGTCACAAGGTCAAGATACACCCACTCGTCCAAAGCGCGATGCGTCCACCTCACTTGCACGAGAAGCTGCCGCCAAACGCAATGTCACTCGGCCCGCACGTCGGCGCAACTTTGGCGACGGTACCGAGCTTGATATGTTTGATGACTTGCCAACATCGGCAACAAAAGAGAAACAGTACACGAAGCCGCCTACTGCGCGTCAAGCCGGCGGCTCGTTGCGCTCTACCAAAAGCACGAGAACTTTGGTCCCAGCTCGTGACAAAGCGCAAACACCGATGCCAGCTCCTCCACAAACACCTCGAAGTCCCACCAAGATTGCTGAAAGCTTGCCACGCTTCGCTCGCGACACAGCTGCTAGTCGCATCGCTCGCGAGCAGACCCTCAATACGGTGCCTGAGAAGAGGCCAGAAAGTGTACTGACAAACCGCACCAATTGGCAAGCTCAAGTAGCAGCACGTTCGCCTCATGGCAGTCCCACCGCTCAACGTAGCAGAAAGAACATTAAACTCATCAACCCTGGAAAAGAGAACACGCGGCATTGTGAGCATCCATGCCCTATCCTTACCTGATCTTAACATACTGACTTACCGCTCTAGTGCACGACGAGGCCGCTCGCAAAGGAATGCACTGGAATCCGCACGCACTTCGATGGGAAGGCAACGACTCGGCTTTGCACGCCTTCTCGCCGCCGCCGCCCTCGCCACCTCGTCCGGCGTTGATTACCAACATGGTTGCCCAAGGCGGTGGAGCCGGCTCGACTGGTATCCAAGTTAACGGTGGGATGGTGTTCGACCCGCAGCGCATGTGCTGGCTCAAGATGGGTCGCAATAGGGCTCAGAGCGTTGCTAGCAACAATCAATTACCCATGAGCCCAAGTGCAGAGGACGACGAGGTTGACCCGTTTGCCGGAATCGACGATTTAAAAGTCGACGATATGGGAGGCCGACCAAGTACCGGTGGTCGTGGCATGTCGGGTGACATCAACATGAGCCCAGATCCCAGCGCATTACTGCCCGTTCATGAGGAGTTTGATCTGGGACCCGAGTTCATCAGACGACAGCGGGAAGAAGAGGCCGCCTGGAGGCAGAAAGTGGAGCAGTGGTTCCCTGAGGGCACAGAGACCGATTGGGTGAAAGAAAGAGCGGCTGAAGGCCAGAACTGGAAGTGGGCTATCCGCTCAATTGCGCAGGAAGTCTCAATGGGCCGGCATTGGTGAGCCGAAGTCGAAGCATTGGTGGTTGGGGTCATGGTGGCGGGCGGGCTGCCTGTCTGTTGCATCACGAACTGGGATGCTCGCCACGGAGCAGCAGCAGCGGGTTATTGGTACTTCTCACGATTGACGACAATCACGACTCTCGTATGACAGTCGATCTATTGATGAGCTCGTTTGCATGGTCATTATCAACGCATTAGGATGTCTGAGGATGAGCCACGATGTAATGAGTTTCGAGACGTTGCATGTTATTTTATCTTCATTGCCGAAGCATCGTTACAGAGCTACCTGCTCCGCACATTCTATCAGAAGATCTGTAAATGAAGATGGAACTGTGCGAACCATACGAGTGAGCTTCTGGCTTCGCTTCATAAATCGGCCAACCTTCTTAGGGACGGATTGTACCTCGGCATCTCTCGACTCCGATCACTTTGTCTATTGCATCCAAGGGTCGCTGATCTGTTTTCTCTGCGACGAAACGCTGAATATGCTCATGCGTGTTATGCCTTTAGTCGAGCCTCTGCGATAGCTGATCTGACCATGTTGGCTCTATGTTACTTCTTAAACGATGTCAGACTCTGTCGGTACGCGCAACCACGCACGCGACTTGATGTTGAACAGCCATCTCACGAATATTAGACCGAGTCTTCGCACAAGCTCTTCAAACCGTGAAGCGCATACCTCGAACAGGCTCTGCCCGCCCTCCTCCGGCAGAGCGCCTCCAGCTCTATGGCTTATACAAGCAAAGCACGGGTACGTACTCCCCGCGCCTCCATCAGGGACCGGGTGGGGAAGCTGGAGCGATTCATGATCTGACACTTAGCAGAGGGTGATGTGGAGGGTGTCATGGGCAGACCGAAGGGTCAAGGTGAAGAAGTGAAAGCGGATCAGGAGAAGTGGTATGCTTCGGCTGCAACGTCTACGTCCGTATCACAAACAACACATCTGATCCGCTGGTAGGGATGCATGGAACAACTACAAGAGCCTCTCTCGCACAGAGGGGAAGCGGCAATGTGTGTCACTTCATTCAACATGAAACCAATCGTACTGACACTGCCGGAAAGATATCACCACCCTCATTGAGACCATGCACAGATATGCCAGTCAAACTGCGTATGCACCTCGCGCCCTCTCAGCACACTCACATTCTAACGCACATGCAGAGACGCACGCGAACTAGTCTCAGAGCTTGAGTTCGTTTGGGACCAGATAAAGTCTAACCCACCCTCTACTTCCTCCTCTGGATCACACCCGTACAACCAACCCGGCGCCTCTCCCACATCCGGTCGAGAAGCCCTCATATACCCCGTCATGTCCGAAGGCGGCGCCCGCAACCCGGGTCACGCACGCCGCAAGTCCCTCCGCGCCATCGATCCGATCTCACAGCATTCGTCAGAAGATGTGGGCGAGGCAGAAGACTACAATCAAGATGACGGCCAAGAAGAGTTTGTAGATGCGCCTGATTCTCAAATCGACGATCAGAGCCCAGACAGACCGCCAGAGCCACAAAGGAAGGCAAGAGATTTTGGGAGACAGGCTGGTGCGATCATGGCGCCAATCGCGAAATACTGGAAAGCGCAGACGAAGAAGCAAGAGAACCCCGTCGATGACAACAACGCAAAATGGCAGCGGCGTGTGGAGACTGCGCTCATAAAACTGAACGCGGAGATGGCGGCGCTGAGAGAGCAGCTGGAGATGCAGCACGAGGTCATGATGCACTCGTCATTCCTGGGTTCATTCAAGAGCAGCAAGAAGCCCCAAGGCATACTAAGGTGGCTTTTGAGCCTCGTGTGGGGTGCGTTGAAGACTGTGGTGAAGCATGTGGCCATCGATGCGGCGATCGTGGCCGCAGTGACGCTGTGGATGCACTATAATGGTGTACCTGCTGAGCGGTTGGAGCAACTCATAATCAAATGGGTGAACCAATTGCGGCAGATTGCATTCGTAAGACGGATCGAAAGGATGAGTGCAAGAGGGGATCTTAAGATCCCAAAGGTGGTGCAGCAGAGACTGCCGGCATCAATGCCTCGATTGACAATGGCTGGCTGAGACGCGAACATTGATTGACATGTCACCCGAACGCTCTGACACTTCGTGAGTCAAAGCTCATGCTGTTTAGTGCATCCATGCACTCTCAACAACTCGAGGAAGCAGCGGATACAGCATGGGGTCGAATCTCAAGAAGCAGCTTGAAGGCCTAAGGATTGCTGGCGCGTCGCAAAAAACCATAGACTCGGTTTTCAGTCAATGCATGGCTGGTCCTGAGGACTTTAGCGAACCTCCTCTCGGTCTGGTGCTTGCCAACATTGCGCAGACGCCGCCGCACGAATTCTACGCTCTTGTGAAATTCACTAATTGGCTCATCTTTCGCTTCAGGATGCCAGACATACCAATTGGCCGGTATTGTGGTTCAGAGCTGTATATCATGATCAGCTTTGGCGATCTAGGACCCGAAGAACCAGATCCCCCCATTTATCAGCCGCCAATGCCCAACTTCATCACGCCGACTATATCCCAGAGTAACAGCTCAACACCGCTACATGGGTCTTCACAAGGAACACCTTTACATCGCCAACTCCCGCTGGCGATCTATGAGCTTGGGCACGTTATAATAGAAAGAGACGCGTCCACCGAAGGGACTGATAGTATAGACATGGGCTACATCGCTGCGACGAACCTGGCCGACAATTCAATTTGGCTATTTCGCAATCCCGAGTCACCGGATTGGATGACTTCAGAGAGGACTCTGATCGATAAGCCACCAGAATTCCCGGGTACATCGGCTCGCTTCTGGGCTGTGAAGACCAATTTGACCAGGCAGCAAATTGCTCAGCAAAGCCTCGGTGAAGAACTCTCGCTACAGATTGTAATTGAGAACGAAAGCCACGATTTCCGATGGTCAACGCGCGCGGAAGCTTTACAAGCTCTCAAAATGTGGAATTACGTCTACAGCGCTCACGCTTCGCTTGATGCCGGTCTCCGAACTGATGAGGCCGTGTAAGTGCGAGCCTCAAACAAAATGTAACAACGTGCTAACTCGTGGAGCCCTATATGCGGGAAATCAGGAAACCAAAACTTCAAAGTATGTCTTGGACATTATCTAAAAATGGACGAGAAGCAAATCGGCGCAGGATGGTCAATGACTACTACTGCTTCTGGACAACCTTCCTCTTCCCCGCTTTCTTCGCGCTCTCCCCTTGCTCACCCTTCTTAGGATGAGTACCCAACGTGACAGCCCGTTCCACGCTCTCAGCAACAGTCTGCAGCACAGCGGGTGCAGAGTGCGTGCTGCCAGCTTGCGAGCTATTGGAAGGCGGTGACTCCCTTTCAGGTCTCCGCTCCAAGTGTGCGGCTTGGAGCACATCATGTGTCGCTCTTGGCACTGGTCCTTGCGACGCCACTGAAGAGGGTGACCCGCTACGTGCTGAGTGGAAGATTGTACCGCCTGAGTGCACGCTACTGGCGGCAGCGGCGCCTTCTTGGTGAGGTGGACTATCTCTTTGGCTGCCCGCTTGGCTGCCTGCAGTACTTCCCGCCTGGCTCCGTCTCCCCAGACCATCTTCTAACGCAAGATCGTCAAAGCTACGCGCTGGACTTACGTGCCCATCTCCCTCAATCCGTGTTGGCAATTCATAAGCCACCTGCGGATTTTCCCGAAAGAACGTTCTTGCTACAAGTCTGTCTTTAGCATTGCTGATGCCGTTAGCGACATTGGTAAGCGCCTTCAGCACCGTCTTCCGCCTTTTATAGCCGTAGCGCACAGCGCCAATGCCGCCGATGATACCGCCAATGTAGGTCAAAACTAAACCTCCATTCTGGCCTCCTTGATCACCGCCTATTGTGCTGTCAGTGGCACAGTATGGCTGATCAGACCTTGCTTACTGCTCGTTGAGTTCGTGGGAATTGTCGCATCCGTAGGCACTGTCGCATTTGTGGCATTTGCTAAATTGAACATTTTGCAGAATCGTCGATGTTCTTGAAGACAGGTGCTCACTTGCAATGTCGCTTCGACTTCAGATTGGGCTTGAGTGTCCCAAGAGGGGCACAGATACTTGCTTGAGCGGAATGACACTCTCAATCATACGGAACAAGACAGTGCTAAAGGAATTGCCAACACTCTTATAATACTGATGAAAGCGAGATTCGCGACAGCAATCTGTCAGCCGTCTCTGGTGTTTGGACAGTTTGCATTGCTGTTGCACTCTCGGAATAGATGACAGCTTGATGACTTTAGAGACGCGCTCAATTCGTTGACAATGTCACTTAGGCAGCTATATGATGCTTGCAGTACAATGCGTGCACGCGGCGTTGCGGGAAGTCGCCCGGTGCAGCATCGTTTCAGCTGAGACAAGGCGAACGCTTGCCGTGAGGCACTGTACGGATTAATCCAGTCCTGCACCCGGAGATGGATGATAGATGTTGCACCGCGCACCTCTGTGATCGTGGCCATTCTGAATCACAAGTTGCGCGAACCAAATCATGGACCTTGCAGCCTGTTGAATATGGGTCACGTCAACGTGCTGAGCGTGATTGCCGCAACCCATATCAATGCGGTTCCCCGTCAAAATGATTCGAAGACGAGCACGCCAAATGACAGTAGTAGTGCTAGATACCCAATCAAAGTAAGTACCACGCACTACTGCAAATTGGTGATAGTGCCTGATGAATGCATTGATGAATGCATTGATGCGGCGTTCACAAGGCAGACGGACGACTGTCCAGAGGTTCGCTTGCAGGATTTGTTTCCTGTTGCCTGCTGGTCCGCATTGGGCGCAGCACGCGGGACATGGACAGCTTCACTTCCAGCGTGTCCCCTACTAACGCTTTCGCTCCTATAAGGTCTACCCGCTGCAAGCAAGGATTGATATTATTTGTTCCAAACGCAACCACATTTGAATTACTTACTCGACCATGAGTGGCGTCGGCAAGTTCCCTTTCGTGTGCAAAAACCTCCTTAAAGGGGAGTTGACTCCACTTCAAAAGCGCGAAATTGATGACTTCTTGAAGCTTGCCTCTCAGCCTCAAGACGATTCTGCAAGCGCAAATGAGATGCATGACGAAGATCTAAAGCGCCGGCGCCAGCTGATCAAGGAACACTGGAAGGAAGTCTTTGGCGAAGCAACACTCAAGGCGTTTTTGTTCGGTACCATGGACATACTCGAAATTGCATTGAGTCGTGAACTGTGGGCAGATTACATGAACCAGCCGCTTTTAGTCGCTCCAGGCGTGGTCAATATGGCTCGAAGACACGCTCTTGATGGGCCGATCAAGGAACTTATGCTAGAGCGACACCATGCCGAGCATCGCTTGCGCCTAGCCGTAGAAAGGGACGGACGCCCTGGGAATAATATCGAAAAACTCGCAGCTAAGGGCAGATGGCGGGAGTTGGCGTCACTACTGCTCGGAGACAGGATATTCATAGGACAGCTATTCGAGTCCGAGTACCACCGTCAATTCAACCGCAGTCTAGTGTCAATCGAGAACAAGTACTTCATTGAGCTGGTCAGTGAATCGAAATTCACGCTCCGGGCCAGCGACGCCAGGCGCTCAGAAAAGCCCAGTACGCCTGTTGAGGAGGACCGGCGACCTCTGCTGGGTCGTATGTCCACACAGTCAGTTTCAAGCCTTTCTGTCGACACACTTATGACAGCATTGGACGAAGCTGAAGATGAGAAGAATTTGCTGTAGATGATAAATACGACGTTCGTGTTGACTGCAGAAGATGACACGCTAGAGCGATTTGGGCTACTCATCTTCCAATATCGTGGTCGGAATATAATCGGCGCACATTCTCTATCACATGACTGCGAGACGAATGCCACAAATGCATCGCACACCGCCGGTTCGGCTTCAACACCTCCTTGTTCGAACAAAACCTCCTTCCTTCCAGCTGTAAAAAGCAGACAGGTGTTGTGCTACAAGCAAGCTCTTTGACTAGCGCATTGAGCATGTTTCCGTGATATCGAAGAATGGCAGCATCAGACCTCGGGAGCTCATGCACGATGGCGTCTGGCGTGCTGCGGCCCGAAAACGCCCTTGCTTCTGTCCCCTGAGCCCAACAGCTTTGACGTCTCCTTGTGCACCTTCAAATCTGGTATAACTCTGCACGCGGCCGCGACGCAGACCGAGGATCTTCAGGCACTCGTTCGTCGTACAGAAAAATCGTCAAGAATAGACCGCAGGTTGGAGTTTCCTTCGCGGCTTCCGTTCTCGCGCCGAGTGGGTCATGCATGGAAACGTGGTCCACTCAAGGTCGCTGCCCAAGCTACCTGTCATTTCTTCTACACTCCCTATTCGGACAGATTCTCGCGCCTCGTATAATACTGCGGTACCGACGCGATCGCGTCCGGGGATTCATGCACCCCAGCCCGCGGCCGTGGGTAAGTATCGATGATGTTGAGCACCATCGAAGTCTCCCGACGCCATTGACGCCCTTGCTTGGTAACCTAATGCAACCTCATTCGCTGCCCTGAGTCCGTCACCCAAAGCTCACCTCTTACAGGTCATTTATACTGGCTCCAACCCCGTGGTCGTAATGGAGCACCTTCGCAATGTGTGCTTGAGCTCACCGCTTCTTCATGTAGTCCCTACTATTCTACTAGTGTTTTCTTAGACTTAACTTTCTTGACTCTGCCCCCGGCCATGGCCACAGCACCAAAGAGGCAGCTACCGGGGAAGGTCTCATATTCGCAATGGACCTCAACAGCACCACTCGCGAGTCCAGTCAAAAAGTATCAAGTGTGGCCGCTACCGGGATCACCCGAAGATCAAAAGGTCGTCCGATATCGAAGAATTTTGCACCCGCCGCCCAAGGAGCCCACGCCGCCTCCATCAGAACCAGATGCTTCGCCAGAACCCCCCGCAGCGCCCCCGACCGAAGCTCCTCCCAGCCCAGAAGAAGAAAAGCCGTCAGAACCAGAGCCAAGTGCAGCATCACCCGAGGAGCCAGCGGCAGAGGCTGCAGTAGTGGCGGCAGAAGAGCAAGCGGAGCCTGCAGATGAAGGTCAGCAACCACCGTCAGAAGGTGACGAAGCAAAGCCAGAGGAAGCCGTGGAAGAGCAGCAAGGAGACGACAAAGAGCCGGATGTCCCACCAGAGTTGGCTCCCGAAGAAGCTGCTAGTAGCACTGAGGAGCCCTCGTCTGCCACTCCGGTAGATGAAGCTGTCATAGAGGTTGTTGAGCATGCTGAGACTGACACTGCGCCTGCTGCAGAAGAGGGGGAGCCAGGTGAGCGCAAGTTTGTGCCAAATGGCTCACCCGTATCGCTGATTGTAGCAGGTCCTGAACCTGCAGAATCTCCATCGGTCCAAGATCCTCCACCTGAAGCTGGTGATGTCTTGGATGTTCAAGAAGCCGAGCCGCCCTCAGAGCAGCTGGATGCTCCAAGCGAGGAAGTGCCAGAGCCCAATGTCGAACCAAGCTCAGGTCCAGCTGATGCTCCAGAGGAACCCGCGCAAGAAGCCGGCAACGACCAGCCCAGTGAGGAATCACCGCCAGCCCATGAGTCCGCTGAAGCAAACGCTACTGAACCTGCACCTAATACTGAGTCAGAAGCTGCGCCGTCGACGGAAGCAGCTGAACCCGAGGCCTCTCCTGAACCCTCATTGCCAGACGCATCCTCTGAGGCGCCATCATCGGACGCACCGAAGGAAGAAGCTGAGCCACCACATGCTGAGGAGCCTGCTGCTCCAAAAAGCAAGACGAAAAAGTTTCTCACCTTTGCCATTGGCACCAAGGAAGAAGCTCCGGCTTCAAGCAGCAAGAAGAGCAAAAAATCAAAATCGAAGAAACCTGCCGCTATGGTCCGAGAGGTGAAACAACCTGAGCCGAAACCTTCAAAGCCAACAAAGTCAAAGAAGAAAGGCGGCAAGAGCAAGCCGGCTGAGTCTGTAGAACAGCCATCCTCGTCGCCGCTTCCACCTGCTGCTGACCCACCACATGCTGATGGAGAAGCAGCGTCGCCCGCTGAGAGCGCTGATGATGGTGCACAAGCGCAGAGCGAAGAGCAACCACCACCTGCTGAGGAAGCCACCAAGGGTGCAGCTGAAGCAGTCGACAGCAAAGAGGAAGCTGCGGAAGATAGTCCGCAAGCCGAACCGGAGCCTGGCAATACCGCTTCAGCAGTAGAGATACCTGCTGAACAGACCGAGACGCCATCATCTGAGCCTGAGAAGATAGAAGGCGAAACGCTAATAGAAGACAAAGTTAATGAGGACGTGGTTGTCACGGAGGGAGCTGGTAAGGATGTGCCAGTAGTTGATGAGACTCCCAGCGCCGAGAATGCTGAAGCAGCTCAAAACGAAGGGGGAGCAGCTAACGAGGGTGCTAGTGAAGCTGAACAAGCAACTGAGAGCGCTTCCGATGAGCAGGAGGCATCGAGTACCGCGGAAGATGCGCTATCGCCAGTTGTAGACGACGCTGCAGCTGACTCAGCAGCTGATAATAAGGAAGACGAAGAGGACGCTAAGGCCGATGTCGGCGAGAACACCGAGGTCCCTCCCGAAGCTGTCGAGCAGGAGGAGCCTCAGAAAGAATCCTCAAAGCCCCTAGATGACGCTCCTGCTGAAGTAGGCGAGGAAGATGCAGGAACCTCACCTAAAGCTCCCGCAGAAGCGACCGAGAACGAAGGCACGGGGGCTGGGGCAGCGGAGCCTGCTGAGACTCTAATTGAGCCAGCTGCCGCGGAAGGGGCAAGAGACGACTCCGGCGAGGCAACCAAAGCCGAGGGTGATACCGAAATCCAAGGTGACGTGACGGTGGAGAGCGTCTCGAACCCTTCTGAGGGGTCTCAGGCTGCCGAGACCGACGAGAAAGTTGAAAGCGGTGGCGGTGATACTGTATCATCAGAACAGGATATCGCTGGTGAAAGTGCTCCAA
This sequence comes from Arthonia radiata, assembly GCA_002989075.1. NCBI lineage: Eukaryota > Fungi > Ascomycota > Arthoniomycetes > Arthoniales > Arthoniaceae > Arthonia > Arthonia radiata. The sequence goes on from PSQN01000007.1 coordinate 1,058,988, forward strand.
CAGAGGACGCACCGACTAGCGAAGACTCGCCACCAAGCGAGGCCACGCCACCTACAGAGGTCGAGGCCAGTCCTGACAGTGGGGAGGCTGAGGCAGCGGCGCCCGATGCAACTGAGGTAGACCAAGTTGAAGCGGGCGAGAATAAGGCTGTTGAGGACGCTGAAGCAGCGGCTGGCGAGCCTACAAGCAGTGAGGACGCCCCAGCGGAAGGAACACAAGCTCCCGAAGAGGGTGATACTGTTCGTGCAGCAGAAGGAGTCAATGCACCAGGGGCTTTCCCCAATGATGCAGTGGATGATGCTGAGCCTCCAACTTCTGATGCCAGCGCTGGTGAGCCTGCGCCGGCTGATGGCGAGGGAGCGGAGGATAGCAAAGCTGAGGGTGATGTCAGTGCGGATGCTGAGACCGTCGAAGATGCGCTTGCTGAAGGACATGAAGACACTGATGTCGCGAGCGAAGAGGCGGCACAAGCACCGCCTCTCGAGGTAGGCTCACCTTAGCGCCTAGGGAACTTGATCATTGCTGACATACGTAGGAAACCGGAGCCGCGACTGCCCCAGCTGTTGAAGAAACCTTTGAGGATGCGGCAGACGGAAAGCCTGCAGACAGCGAGCCTCAGGCGACCGATCAAGTGAACAGCAATGAGACTGAAGAACGGCCAAGTGAGGACGCAGCACCGCCCGCTGCAGACGTAGAAAACGAGACTGCATCGCGTCTACATGGGATTAACGCTGAAGAAGCTGAAGAGCAGCCAAGCGGCGATGCCGCACCTCCTGTTGCAGCAGAACCAACTGCAGAGGCCGCGCCTTCTGCTGAAGTAGTCGCTGACGCAGCTGAAGAACAGCCAACAGAGAAAGCAGTACCTCCTGCAGCAGAAGAAGCAAACGAAGAAGTGCTGCCTCCTGCAGAGGTTGGCGCTGGCGCAGCTGAAGAACAGCTAACCGAGGAAGCAGCGCCTCCAGCAGCAGAGCCACCAAGCGAAGCTTCACCTTCACCAGCCGAAGACGCTGCAGAAGACGCGGCTCTAGCAGCAGAACCTGAAGCCACCGACACTGCCCCTACCGCTGAAGCGCCTACCGACACCCCCGAAGAACCACCCAAAGACACCCCCCACCTCACCCCCTCAGAAGCCGGCCTCCCTGCCGCCGCCATCGACAACCCCCTCACCGCGCGCCTCGCCCCAGAAGCCATTGGCCCCGTGAAGTATTCCCACGGCAACCTCATACGCCCCAAGCACAAATCACCCACCTCCCCCTTCTTCGGCACCAAAAGCAAAGACCAACAAATCCGCTACAAAGAGCCCCACAAAAAAGACAAAGAACCCGTCATCAAAGAAGACGAATGGGAGAACCGCGACGCCACCCTCGAATGGGCGAAAAAGGTCCGAGCGTCCGCGGATAAAGAGGCGGAGCGTGAGGAGCGGCGCGCCCGACGCGCCAGCAGGCGAGCGCAGGTGGTGAGGGAGGAATTGGAGGCGATGCGGAAGGCGCAGGAGAGTCGGAAGGAGAACGAAGAGCGGCGGACGGAGTTGAAGAGGGAGTTGAAAGAGCTGATGCGTGAGCATGGTGGCGTCGTGGATGCGGATACGCGTGTTGATCGGAAGGTTAGGCGGGAGTTGGTGCGTGAGAAGCAGGGGAGGGGGGAGAGAAGGGAGAGAAGGGAGTCGCATGGCGAGTCGAAGAAGAGTGGTGAGAAGAGCGGCGCGCTGAAGAATGTGAAGATCGTGGGGGATACCTCTGGGCGTTTCTCGCCGCTGCTGGTGAAGACGACGAAGGATTCGGGGGAGAAGTCGGGCTCGAGCCAGGGGTCGGCGAAGCACGCCTCCCCTGTTGAGATCAAGCATAAGCACGCTGACAGCCACGGCGAGCGGCGTCATCGTCACCGCACCTCTTCTGAGAAGAAGTCGGAGAAGAAGACGCACAGCTCCGACAAACCACCCAAAGACACCAAATCCGCGAAACCACCCAAACCCCCTCCAGCAGACATCCCCCCTCCCCCGCCCCCTCCCCCAGAAAAACCGTCCAAATCCCACAAGCCCAAAACACCCAAACTCGACACAACCAGCCCTGCCGATGTTGCAGTCGACTCCGCGCCGCCCAGTCCGACGGACAGCAAACACCGCACCGACCACCACAAGCGGCGGCATCATCGTGAGAGCACTGGGAAGCAGCGCGTGCGTGAGAGCCATGGGAGTAGTGGGGGTGGGTCGTCGCGGAAATGGAGGGAGAGGCGGGAGAGTAGTGGTGGGGGTTTCTTTGCGAGGTTGTTTGGGTTTTAGTCGCGAGGTTTTGAGCTGGAGGTGTTATTGTGTATAGGCTGTATCTGTTGGTGCTGTGTTATTGCGGGTGGCGAGGAGGTGTTTGGGTAAGGTGGGGTGTTCTCTGAGTAGCGAGGGACGTGTTGTCTGAGTAGATCGGCGTGTTGTTTGTTGTTTGAGTTGAAGAGATGTGGTCGAGTGGGAGGTCAGGGGGTGATGGCATTGTTCGGGTTGTGTATTATGAGTTATGTTGACTACGGCCTGTATATATAACGAATAGCACTATGTATCATTTACTATCTGAGTGTGCTTGATAAACGCCGCTTCGTGCTTACGTGCCTAGGTGATTTGCACGGACTCACACAGGATACAGAGCCATCTATCACCAAGGCGCGGCATAGTATTACCTCGCGTCACACTACCACAAGACAGAAATTGTGCGGCCGCAGCGAAGAGCTAACGAGCTTCTCACGGATCTGCAGTGAGCGGCAGACCAAGGGATCGAAGACGAGGTGTCGAAAGGTAAGGCGTACGATTCCATGCAAGAAGTGTTCGTCAACACCACGCATAGCTTGAACGGCCATGTCCAGATATGTTCAAGTGATTGAGAAAGTCAAAGCGCTAGATCACGTCCAGAGAGTCAATTCCCTATCTCGACATATGCTCATAAGGGCTTTGGAGGAATCTTCCGGATCGTAAGACCGTACTCCTTGTACGGGTGCAGTATAGGAGCATTATCGATGATCCGTGTGTCAATCCAGTGTCACCGAGCCCTCGTATGAGTTCTACCGGTTTGGTGTTGTGGCCGCGATACGCCTCTAAAACACTAAGGAACGTACACAGCTGACCTGATGTGGGAAGTTTGGTCACGAAAAGCAGGTGCAGACGCTGCGCAGCCAACGGTCTTGATGTGGTAGCGGTCGCACTTGATCGTGTTCTCTGAAAGCGGTGGACTAGGGATGATAAAGGTGCGAGGGTTAGGAGGTCAGAAAACATATGTCTAGGGCTTGAGGATGGCGCTTGCGAGCAGCTGCTTCGCCAGCGTTGATCCGTTGTGTTTTTGGTTTGTGAATACGGCCGTTTGGATGCGCTTACCGTTCAACGACTCAATATCCCTAGAAACTTTAGGCGGATAGGGCATGCAGATGCTTGAGATTTGAGCCCGTCCATGAAGGCCACTTATACTGAATAATCATACCAGAACGGATATGAAAGCGCAGCACTATGTACCTGGATGTCAAGATGTCAGCACAGCAAACCCTATGCAGCAATGTCGCCGGAATCGGACGGCTCTCAGATAGCTTTTTTCCCAGCAGCGCCGGCGACTCAGCCGTCGCAACCACAATAAGAAGGCCCAACGACCAGAGCCTGGAGGCTGAACTCACCCACCACACCCTAAGGTATCGGGGCGGCCCCATTAACGACCAACCGCGAACTATCAACATAGTAGTAATTCTCCACGCCACAATTCCCGTCACTGCCATCCGTCACCTGATACTTCAGCCAAAAGCCCGGCGGACGGTCGCCAATGCCATTCGGCGTATACGCCACGCCCACGCACCAGTTCGCCTGCCCTTGGTATTGCGAGTTGTACCGATTCGACGTCGAGCAGGTGTCCATGCAGTCGTGCCAGTTGTTGCACTGGAAACAGTTGATGTCCGTTTGGACGCAGCCTGTGCGGTCGCAGTCGCCACTGTAGGCGTCGTAGCCGTATAGATCCGTGTTGGGGTATTTGTAGTAGACGTCGGAGCCCCATAAGGTTTCGTTGCCAGAGTACGTGCTTATGGCGACGTCGTCGGCTTGGTCTGTTTCTGTGGCAGTTAATGCCGTCTCAGTCGTGGTGGTGGAGGCTGTTTCGGTGAAGGTGGTCGTCTCCGTGGCCGTGGTGGTAGTTTCGGCTTCTTCGTATACCTGTGGGCTGGTCAGGGGCTGATTGAGCGAATGCAGATGAAAAGTACTTACGGGCTTGGGTGTGACGGTGGATGCCTCGGTGACCTCGTTTACATCCGTATAGACTCTCGAGCACCTGCAGGGTGCCGATGTGGTTGGTTCTTCTGATGAGGTTGACGACGTCTCAGATTCAGTTGATGTAGCCGACTCGCTGCTCGAGGTTGAAGACTCGCTGGCTGCTGTAGATGATTCAGTACTTGTTGTAGGTGCTTCACTAGCGGACTCGCTGTTCGGAGAGGCAGTCTCAGATGTCGTAAAATCCACGGTCGTTTCGCTGCTAGGTGGCTCCGTAGTCGATGACACGATGATACTAGTAGTCGCGCTGCTTGAGGTCTCACTGCTCGATGCAGAAGTCTCGCTGCTATATGAAGATTCGGTGGTGGAGCTCGTAGAGTGGCTGCTTGTTGTAGACAATTCGCTTGTTGACGAAGGGGTCGCGGACGAAGGAGTCGCGGTAGATGAGGAAGAGGAGTCACTGCTGGATGTCTCACTGCTAGATGACTCGTTGGTGAAGCCAGGATCCTCGCTGGTAGGAGAGGCGCTTGTTGATGTAGCAGCTTCGCTCTCTGAAGGCTCACTACCCGAAGTGGGTGTCTCACTACCTGAAGAAGACGCGCTGCTCGAAATTGAGGTCTCACCACTTGATGTCAGAGTCGACGAAGGCTCCTCACTGGTGCTGCTGACGGCTGCAGAGCTGGCGGATGTGCTCGAGTCGGTGGTCAAAAATGTTCCAGATCTCGGTAGCCCGGTTTGACTGACGGAAAATGGGCTGCTAGTGTCATCGTAAGTTGATGAAGTCGCTGGCGCGGTGCCGACTTCCGACGCTGTGACAGTGCTGCTGCTGGTTGAAAGCACAATGGTAGTACTGTTTGCGACGATGACTGATGGCTTCAAGCTGAACGTCCCATTTCTAGGGATGGTGCTTTGACTGAATGGCCTGTTAGTGCTACTACCTGTAGTGATCCATACATTAGCTTCCGAATGCCTTCTATGCATGACGAGGCTGTCTAATCGATACTGGTGCTTGTGCTGCCACATAATTTTCTGCATGCTGATGACTCACCTAAAGTGGTTGTCGGACCATTTGGGAAAGGCGACAAAGATATGCTCGCTCTCCTGCTGCCCACGCTCGAGGCCGAAGTTCTCGAGGCGCCCTGGCTCCCATGGCGCGGAGCAGCAGAACCCGAGGGTGAAAGTGTCGTGGAAATAAGCGTTTTACTGCTGCTGGGATATACTGTCACCACTCGAGTCGTCACAAAGCACACCGCCGGATCAGTCGAAGGCTCGGCTCTTTTCAGCTTGTCGTAGATAGTAGAGGGCGTGCAAGTGCTCGTCGTAGTGATGGTAGTCGATGGCGTGGTCGTTTCCGTGAACGTCTCCGTGTCCGTCTCAGTCACACTCTCAGTGTTCGTAGAAGTAACTGTGAACGTCTCTGTCGATGTCGATGGGTCCAATGTGGTGCTCTCGGTTGTGGCTCGGTCTATTGTTGTGGTTGTATAGGTAGCTTCACAGGGTATTTCGCCCATCGTCTTGCAATTAGGAATCTCACTTGAAGAGTCCTGTGCCAATGATAATGTTGCGACAATGGATAGGACTACAAGACTCCGAAACGCCGCCATGCTGTGAAATTAGACAGGCCACGGCCTCTGCGCAGTAACGAGCGAGAATGTTCGGTGAGAAACATGGACGGGGCTCCGTGCCCTACGCACTGGGCAACGCGAGCGTCCATTCCTCAGGACATGATCATCGTCGACAATGCCATTTTCGGAGACTCGCCAACTGATGCAACCGATATCAAGGCCCACATTCTTCGCGGCGTCTAATTAGAGCATCGCATGCCCTGCTATAATGCGAATAGTCTGTGACAGCAGGTGCATGCGTGGTTGATCTTGACGTGAAATGACGGACACAGTGAAGAGGAAGGTGATCATCTTGCTCACGACTAAACATTCAGGCAGTGGCCCATTGGAACATCTGCCAGCAAGGAAAACATGTGCGATAAATGGCGAAAGTGTTATAAAACCCCTTAGTTTTTCCGTGTTGCTGTGCCACAGAGATTGAGTGAAGGGCAATCTTGTCATCTCTTCCTTGAACAGAAATGGGCGCAAGAAAGAGCCTGTAACATATCGCTTTCGTCCGGTTTCGGGGCATCGAGCGTGCAAAGAGAATGTGAGGCAAAAGTTGGACGAAAACGGCTGTTGGCCACATGCGCACGGTCCTCATGAAGCACTGCCTGGACATTGGCAGTCACGACCAGCAGGGCCTACACTCCTAGCAAGAGAGCTCACAGTCTTAGCAAATACCGGCAACGCCAGCTCTTCAGCGTTCTCTTCGTCACTCTGGGAGGAAAAGTGACTTAACGTAGTCGCTCGGCATCACAGTCGGGAGAGAAGGTTCGACGCTGGTATCTTATCCTGAGCTTTGACTTATTGACACAACACAAAGTTCTGTACAAACTCACTTTTTCCCACTTACCTTCTCGTATCACTCACCGCTCAGTGGCCACTACGACTTGAACTGATCCTCCGTCACGCCCTTGCCCATTGCCGCCGTGCTGCTCACACCGCCACTCACCATCTTCAAAAGCTCGTCCACGTAATTCGCGCCACTCCACTTCTGATGCGTCACCACGTCGACCTTGTTGTCAATCTCCGGCTCCTGAATCGTCTCACCATACGCAGCCATGCCCCTCTTCGCAAAGTCCTTTGAAAACGTGTTCGCCATCAACGCAGCCTGGTGCAGACCGGCAAGCGTAATGAACTGCCAGCAGTAGCCGAGCTTGCCCAAGCGGCTAATGTACGTCTCTTGCTCCGCGCGGGGCATTGCCGTCTTCCAGTTGAAGGACGGCGAGAGATTGTACGCCAGCTTTTGCTCGGGCCAGACCTCATGCACGCCGTCGGCGAACTCCTTTGCTTGGTTGAAGTCCGGCAGCTTCGACTCCATCCAGATCATATCAGCGAAGGGAGCGTAAGCACGGGCGCGGTTGATAGCGCACTGGCAGCCACCGCGGTAGCGGTAGTAGCCTTCGCGAGTGCGAGGACTGTCCCAGTCGAAGTGAACATCGACACCAGTCAGACCTTTGGCTATGGCACGAGCTTCGGAGTTGGACTTGCCCTTGGATTGCTGCATGAACTGATCGATAAGGCCCTGTTTGTTGACATGGACGCCGGCATTGATGGTATCGGCGACGGCCTCGTGAAACAACTTGAGGCCGGCCTGTTGGTTCCACTCGTCCTCAATGGCTAGAAGCTCAGCTCCAGTCTTGCCTTGCGCCTCCGCCGCAAGCATAAGGTCATTGAGGGGCTGCAGAGCGGAGTTGGTCGTTCCGAGAATGAAGCCGTGGTCTCGAGGATCGATCGTGCTGGTGATGAGGGTTGCAGCCTCAGCATCAGTGCGTGCCACTGCCAGAAGATCCACACCCATGATGTCGGCTTGTGCGCGGATAGCCACTAGGCGGTTGCAATGCTCTGAAACGGGCACGAGCACCTTGCCAGCCATGTGTCCACACTTCTTGGTGCCAGGTGCTTGGTCTTCAATATGAATTCCCGCAGCTCCTTTCTCAACAAAGAGCTTGGTCAGCTTCATGACAGCGGTCAGGCCACCGTGGCCAGTGTCTGCGTCCGCAATGATTGGACGAAGGTAGTCTGTATTTGCGACTTTACTGCGGTCGGCCTGCGGGGTGCTAAGGCGCTCTTCACGCTGCTTGCGGTCGTGGAACAGCTGAGCCATCCACAGATGCCCAACCTTGTTAGGGACAGTCGTCTACGCAATCGGTCAGTTGGAATCATTGGGAAAGCGACTAAACGGATCGTCAACGCACGTAAGGGTAGTCAGCAAGATCCGGGCCTGGCTCATCGGAGGAGGATGCGGTCGAGGAGGACTGCCAGCCAGAAACATATACGGTGTCGAGATATTTGGCCATTTGAGTGACCATGACGGGGTCCAAGCAGCCGTAGGTGAAGCTTGCTTGGCCATTCTTGAAATTGTTCTCAACAGTGTTCCATAGCTTCTTGCTCATCTGGTTAATTGCATATTCAATCTTGAGTGAACCTCGCTTTGCAACAATCTGCTCGGCAGTGAAAGGACGACGGGTATGACGCCAACGGCTATCTGACCACCATTGCTTGACAGCCTTGACCTCAGCATCGAAGATTGCTTGCTCGGTTTCGAGGGGGTTGGTCATGTTGGCGGTCAGATTGGAAGCGTATGTGCTTATGGTGGAAAGAGCGTGGTTCAAAGTCTGGTTGATTGGCATGCAGTGTCAATGTTCCAGCTTCAGTGAAGAAGCAGAGGCTGATGAATGCTAGGGGGGCTTATGCAGGACACGCTGGTGCAAAGAAGACGAGGAGGCAGAACGCAAAAGCCTGGATCGGCAGACGAAAGGACAGAATCTGGCCATCTCGGTAGAACTCGCTTGTGACGACTTGCTCACAATGATGCTGGAGAGAGTTTGAGATGTCCGCTGAGCCGAGGTGATCCCCACGTTCTTCACACATTTTCGCCCCCAGCGTCCGTGCCAAGCCTGGCGACTGGCTCTTCACGTGATCCGTTCTACTTCCGATATTCGGCCGTTTGCGCCGACAGCGCTCTTTCACCTTCCGGTATCTCCTGCAATCGGTGCAAGCAGAGCCTTTTCAACTCTAACATGGCCATGACCGGACTCCTTCAATAATGACAGTGGTCTACCATCTCCTCGCATATGGATCAGCCGCCTTGCGGGGTGGCTGTGGAGGCTGCGGGGCGAGCTTCTTCCTTGGATCCCTTGCAGCGTCTACCTGTGTTGACGCAGATGCCAACGTTCTTAGATCTTTTGAGCCTTGAGTCTGTCCTGAAGAATTTGTCATAGTCGCCGTGGGGGCTACCGACGCTCCAAGCGTTGCTTGCATAGGCACGTTAGATGATATCGTCACCGCTTTACTCGTCGCGTAGGTTTGTCGAGGGTCGGAAGATGCCTCGTTCGCGCTCGCTGTTGGCTTTGCCTTTGCCCAAGCGGGAAGCCTGGCTGGCTTTGCAGGCTCTCGCGACCCTCCTGGCGTTGCAGGAGCGGACCTGAGGCCATTCGTCGAAGCTGAGGTGAGAGCTGCTGATGTGGACGTGGTGCTGATGGGACCTCCACCCGGTCCTCCAGAAGTGTCAACGATGAGGCTGGGCCGTCTCTTCTGTGCCCATATAGGTGTTGACTTGCTCTTTGCGCTGGCCAGTGCACCAACGACGGGGTTCACGTTCGTTACCGACTGCAATGGTGCCTCGGTAGTGGATCTTTTTAGCTTTGGCTCGTGGCCTGGCTTTTGCGAGTGCTTGATACCATCGCCAAATGGATATTTACGCTTGCGCGGATCTGTAGAAACGTTGTTATCAGTCATTGATACTCCAGAATTTTGCTGCACTGCCGCTTCATTCCTTGCTGCAGTACTTTTTGCGAGGGGAAGAGCATTCGATGGCGTAGCTGTCTTGGTAGTAGTAATTGCCGGATCGGGAGTACCTCTTACGGGGATCGAGGTTGTAGTTGGGACTCTACTGCTTGTAGAAATAGACTCTGCAGCGCCCAGTTGCTTCGCAGGCGAGCCATTTCCCGTGCGCAACGTACCATTCTTCTCTTGCTCGCGCCGAAGCCAGCCCTCACGGGCCTTCTTTGTTGCAATAGTGCGGTCATCATATTGCTGCAACAATTGCTTCAGCTCGTTGTTGTCATCGAAGGCCCGGTTATTGTACTGCGTTGGCGGTTGACCCGTGCTCGTTCGGCTGCCGGGTGCTCGAATGTAAGGATCCTCATTCGCACTACTCTTGAAAGGCTGCTGAAGGTCAGCGACAACCTCATAGACAGCCGCGGCCGCCGCGCTCTCTTCATTGTCTTCGCTGCCAGTCGTGCGTTCGTCTGAGGCATGCAGCCCTTTCGAGCCCCGCCTCGAAGCCTTGCGAGACAGCTGCAAATGGTACTGCCGTCTTATATTTTCACTACGAAGCAACTCAGTATTCGCACGGTGATTACGCAAAACTAAACCACAACCGAAGCACCTGTGTTAGTTGCATGTTTGCTTATGTGCTCGAACAGTCAGAGGAGTGGCCATTGCCTGTCGCCGTGGGGAAAGCTTACTGCACTTGCAATCGGTGACCCTCATGATGCTTCAAGAGAAATGACAGGCGATCTTCGGTTGTTCGCGGCGCCTCGTCAATAATGCTAATCTACATTAGTTCTCGCATAGTTACCATGGGTCATGCGCAGCAACGAACCGTGGCATAGGAACAAAGACAGCCCGTTTCATTATATTCTAAAACGTCGATGTTCAGTGTCAATGCGTATGCAAGATGGCGATCATAGCAACGCACTTCATGGTCTGCTTCACCACTGAGCGGCTTGAGGCTCTCTGGCTTGCTCATCTCGAAGACAAGACGATGTGAAGCCTATATAGGTCCAATAGACTTCGATAGTGCGAAGGACAGATGACAGTAGCGCGGTCTGGGGAAAGACAACGTTTGGCGGAGATTCTCCGCCAGTCTTGGCGCCCGCTGGACGCCGCCGTGGGTTGGCGGGATACTCCGTATGGGCACGATGGTACTGGACAGAGATACAACAATAAGTGGAGCTGAAATTGCTCACATTATCAGTATAATTACACACAGTTGCGTCCTTAATTGAGACATGAGCCCACTCGAGCACCAGCCTCATCTGCGAGTCGCTGAAAAGTGCAAGATTCCCGCAATGATCAAACTGTGGAGCGACAAGCGCAAAGCCGAACAAGATTATGCATTCTTGTCATCCGGTTCTCAATGTTAACGAGCCCCCCTCACCTTTGTTGAAGTTTGTATCCTATCCCAGACTGTTCAAGTTGTACGGGTTTGCGCTAAGACCGCTTTGTTGCTTCCCAGTGTTCGGCTGTCAATTCTTCACTTGCAGCGTTATTACATGCTAGTACGGGCCTTGAGTATTGTCGAGTACATGCCAATTGAGCTTCGCTCATCTTACCATGTATGATGTTGCTTTCGGACCCTGTTGTGAGCTGAGGTCGCTGCTTGCGAAGGTAGACGAGATTGCATCCACCCTGGTTTCCAGCTAAGCAAAGGTTTGAGAATAAGCGTTGAGATCCTTCTGCTCGATGCCCAAGATCAGTAAGAACCTCCTGGGAAGGCGGACGTCCTAAGGCGAGCACAAGCTCTTTGCCGTGCTCCGCTTTCTCCAGTACATATATGGCAAAATTTCTGCGCAAATCCAAAGCTGGCTTCTAAACAAGCAGCATGCCAAGTCTCCCTCGTGCGGGAAGACGATCTGGGAGCAAAGCGTTTGCTAGTCTGTCGCAGATTTCTCGCGAAGTTTGTCTGGCTAGCGGTGATCGCTATGAGTCGGATGCCAGAGAGCGTACACCAAGAGAAAATACTCGTCAATGCTGTAGGGTGTTAGGAGTCAGGCCTCTTTGGCAGATCAGAAAATATGAATGATCGACATCCGGAAGGAAGACTGCAGGCTTTCGCACGGCCATACAGGACGCAATGTGAGATCCGATGTTCAAACCATGCTCCGTTTACTGGTCCGCTTGTCAATGCTATTCGTGTTGTCATATCAAGGAATTTCCTGCGCTCCTCGAGGGGTTGAGACTTCAGAACACATAGAAAGTGCATTTCTTGAGGAACCAAACGGGCTTCGCCGAACATTGCCGCCCAGGCATACCGTTCAAGTCGAGCCCTGCCGAATAACACCACCGCAGTTTTATCACCAACAACAGCGACAGTTCTTCCAAGATCTTTAATACTCTGCTCACCTCGAAGAATAAATATTCAGCTTCCACCGTTCACATCAGCTGTCTCATGAAAGTAGAGGAGAGCTACATTTGAGGCTTCTTCGATCACGCGACAGTATCAACAGCCATGGCTTTGTCTGCGCTTTTTTGCGAATATGCAAGCAATAGAATGTCTCGGCAAGGCTGCTGTCCCGCCAAAGTAGGATCATGCAACGCGCTTCGTATCTGACCACCGAGATCAAGTCGTGGCAGATAGTCCATATATATTTTCTCCTAGATCTAGTGCGGCTCTACGTGGTCCTAAGATTGGGAAGTACTTAGCGTTTCAGCAGACGACAATCATACGCACAGGACCAAGATCGGCATGCTGCATGACATTTACGAATCCTCCAGAGATGTCTCGGAACACCCTCGTGCGGAGCAAGAAAGTCAGGCAACTGCTTTTGCAGCGGGGCCAGATCATACCAGAGTGCTGGTAACGTGGATCTCGTGACAGGAGCTGGGACACCCGCAATGACCTCTCAATGCTCTAGCGCGGGAACTCCGCCTGAACGTGGCAAGCGCTTGTTCCTGGTTGGTGCTGCTGCTTTCTTATTAGGTGCGTGTACATGTCCAAAATCGTACACGCGTGGACGAGTGTGATGATTTAAGGACCTCTGATATCACTTTTGATGTTTTTGGTCTCGTAACGCGATTCAGGATTGGAAATACAGCGGAAAAGTCATGCTGACGAGTGACACGCGACATTGCCTTCTTTTCCCACACCGGGATCGTCCTGGGGGAAGGAGGCAACGCCAGCATTTGGGTCCGTTTTCGTTATGATTGTGTCCAGTCAAATATTCATGCTCATATTTCGGCCCCGCCATATAGAAGACCTTCAGAAAAAGCTCCAATCGCTCAGATTAGCATACGCCATGTTCATCCGGAATCGTGCGCCGCGCGGATCACCATGTTAGATGCGTCGCCACAAACAGTGTGGTCGCTCACGACCGCTTAAGGTATCGCCCCTTGCACAAGATAACCTGCAGCGTTTGACATGACATAATTGTGTCAAGGGAGATGGGGTGCAAAGCCCTTGGACATCTCGCAGCAGTAAAGTAGCACCTTGCACCTCCAAATGTATCTCTGCCATTATTGCCCCCAATCCCCACACTACTTTGCTGCGTGACAGACTCCCGGAACCGCCTTTCAGGCGCGCTGCCACGTGTATGACCTGGGGTCTTATCTGCACACGTGGAAACCTCGCTGAGATTGCACCTGCTGTGCGTATCAAGCAGGGGCGAAATGTGGTAGTCTGAGCGCTCATTCCAAGGTGCAACGCGTCATCTGAGCTAGTTGATCTGATGCGTAACCATCCCAAATCTCATCTTTTGGGTCGTAGGCGTATGTTCGGGTCTTTTGACATCCGTCTGCAGCTTCAGGAGAAGCTGAGCGAAGGAGGTGAGGAAGCTGCGACATCGGGGCTCACTGCGCATGAATGATGAAAACAGCACAGCGGTAACTTCAGAATTTGTCAGTGACATAATCCTCCTGCGGCATGTATGGAGTGAGTGTAGGGTATACTGAGAAGACGCTGGCGTTTACGAGTGTCGATCACTTGCTGAACCTGGACTGTGCATTCGGAATGTTTACATCCGTAACACTCTTTGCGTTCAACGAACTTGCGCACTGCTTAGACCTGCTCTGCTCAACAGGATGGCGTGACGCAAAAGAACATCGATCTGGTGTGATCGGACCCGTCACTTCTAACACAAATGAAGCCTAGCGTAGACCAGAGAAATACAGACGCGATAGGGTGACAGCACACATAAACTTTGAAATATCCTCACTCCGTTTGACACCTCTGCTGCCATTCTACGAAATAGATTGTCACACAAATGAGCCTCTGATCTCGAAAGCAAGGTGTGACACCTTGCCCGGAGTATCTCGCCTCGACCGCTAACATTGAAGCCCTTCACATACCACACTTGGGAAACCCCGTCTGCCTCATGAGTGCCAATTAGCGAGCTATGCCAATATTCTAGGGAGAAATTGGGGGACAGGAATGTCCTCGTGCTCGATGAAGCTGCGGACGAACCTGACTCGGTGGAGGCAGGTCTGTATCCTTATGGCCCACTGGGCATTATTGTGATTTAAGCCACTTGGCGCTCCTCTCAGGGGAGTGCCTCATGAACAGCGCTTCGCGAAGCCAGTGGCATGACCGCTCATAATGCCATTCGCTGGCCTGACGGCGCAAAGGCCTCACGACCAGTTGCAACTTCTACGACTCGCATATTTTGCAGGCTTGCTTGAAAAGAAGCAGTTGATTTAAACTTCGGCTTGCAAGGCGTCAGACAGTGCAATCGCCTCTTACCTGTGCAGCCTGCCTATGGAAATATTCACCGTAATGGGAATGGTATTGATCAACGTCTCTTGACCGCTGGTATGACGCCCTCTACGCGCATCTTTGTTCGGGCAGTGCCGTGTCGTGCAAGGCGAACCACGTCCTCGGAGCTGGGGTTTGATTTGGAGGTTCGACAATGTGGATGTTTTGCTTACAGTCCCCGCAAGTATCTACTGCGCGGCCCTCCGGTATCTTAACGAATGCAAGAATCCTTGCACCGTTAAGCGAGATCATCTGGCATAACGTTGGTAAGTTATTCGTCATCCGTACTGCAGGATGCATGTCGAAGCTAGGTGGCTGCTTCATCTCCTCGCACGACCTACCTGATCTGTATAGAGCGCAAGACTGTTGATGTGGTCACACAAGCTTTCCGATGGCACACCCAGTCATGGCATTAACCACGTTGAAGCTTTCAATTGGAGACCCGACAATCCTAGAGCGTTCTCGCCCAGCGACAGGGTTGAAGCAGCCTACTCCTCTGAAACCAACAGCTTGGGCGACCAACAATGCGCTCATTCCGATGGCGGAGCAGTACTTGAGTTCTCGAAGGCCTTCTACGCCACAGACGTGACCATTACTGGCTCGTAGGGAAGGCTAGCCGCCCTGTTTGGCAGGCGCGGGACGAATCGGGACTCGGATGAGCCTAATTGGGGCAGCTGAGATTCACTGTCGACAAATCAGAACAGACTGTGCTCCGAGTGGATCTCATGTAGTATTGCATCAAAAATGACTGCTTCATGGGCACCATGTGGCCACATGCAGACAGGCTCAGTGAACAAGCATAAAACAAGGCTAAGATGAGGGTTAGTGCACGTGGCCCGTGCAGCTAATGCAGCCCAGCAGTTGATGCAGGTTAAAAGATGCGAGCCGCGCATGGAACTGCATTTCCTGGGATTCCCCCGGACACTCGATCGCTTAACGTTTAAAGCTCACGTATTAGTTCTTATGTCGACGATCGCTGTTTGTGCAGCTCAGGCGACAGACTGCAAAAAATACGGAGTAAGGTGCGGGGTACTCTCTTCGTTCAGGAAGCGGGACAACTCCAACAAGTGAGACACAAAAACCGCCGAGCAAGCAACGAAAGTACCGGGATGACAGCCGTAACGCCGACTTGCAGCAAGCCAGCCCTTTAGCTTGTAGACCTGCTGGTCTACTTCCTTGCAAGGATCCACCTCGCCATGGGATCACCTTAATCGTTATTGCGGGTTAGTCTGCAAGCCGGGGATTGCCTGACTTTACGAATTGTTGGCAGCGGCTATTGGAGGTACTCATGCATTACGTACATTTGCAGAGCGCTTAGAGCGTGGCTTGTAATTTTCGACGCACGTTGCAAATGAGTGAAGCTGAAACATGGGCTGTCTTCCCGCCTTACGTTCTAAGTTGAACGCTACTTCGACCTTGAACATAGTGAATGTCATTCAAAGACGATAACAAAGGTTGAAACAAACATACGGAAACAGCGGGAGCATCCCTACACCAGTGAAAGCCTAACCAAGCTTCTTGCCGGATCTGGATCGATAGTCCGGGGCATCCAAAAGTGCCGCAGTCGTGGCTGAAGCCGTTGCTTCTTCGACGGGCTCTTTTCCTCAGCCGGAACAGGTGATTCACCATGTGCTTAGCGGCCGGGGCCCCATCCAGCTCTGCCGATCGTGTCTTGCAATCGTATCTATTCGATCGCCGACCAACATCTGCCTAACACAGCTCATCTTGGAAATTTTCCGATGTTCCGCTCTGCATCCGGCCGCGCGCAAATGGTAGACGAACGATCAGGCTCTTCCCGGATCCTACACGCCACTTCCCTTTCGATAACTCCCTGCATGGTTCTCGCAACCCATCTGTCGACAGTTGTGACCGAATAGAGACACGATAGCCAGCGCTAATCGAGCCGCGCGAACGGCACAAGGTATTCAACCTCATCCGTACACTCTTGCAATGTAAAATTTTGGGCGGTCAAGCTCTCAGTAAGGCGTCTCCCAGTGCAAGCAAGATCGGCGCTGCAAACTTCAGAGCCAAGAAGAAAAGCGTGCCAATTCAGAACGTACGTGGCTCATCCGTGCATGTGGACTCACCGGACGAGGGTCGTGTCGAGGGTCTGGCAGACGCCACCCTGGGGTGCATGACACTCAGTTCTGAGCCGTCCTAGTATTCCCCGACTCTGAAGCTTAGCGCTCATGCGGTCTCAGTTATTGTTGGCACACCAGAAGACAAGAAATCTTCCACACTTGTCGCGACGAGAGTCGGCCCCCTGCCAATGAGAGACTCGGGTGGCTTCATTTTGCCTCAGACTCGACTTCTTGTAGATGCTGACGGAGGAGGCTTGCTTCTGTAACCCCTTGGCGCGTCTCGTCCGCGACCAGCAAGGTCTCAAGCTCTGTCGTGCAGTAAACCAATACTCATGGTCGCTCGCGCGCGGCTAGCGAATCCCAGCATCGAGTTGAGATATCTACAGGAACCGTTTGTCTCCGAAAATTGCCTCGGCCGATCATCACCCACAGAAACCTCCACATGGGCTACGACCCATCAACAAGCTGCACGCCGGCCGCTGTTGCTAAGCAAAAACATGGCAATTACCAGCGACGTGGATATCTCATGCAACGCTTCAACTGCATGCTTAAACGAGAGCAACGGCGTGCCTCCACAATTCCTCGTCCAGAAGAGGAAGACGGTATCAACCCTCCACATTGTCTAGCAAAGAACTGACTCACACGATCGAGAGAGTTGCCTCAAGGAAGGATATATAAGAGCAGTCCTCCACCACCTCATTAGGTTCTGCATCCACTCAGCAATCTTCAATCACTCACAAGACTTCAATCACTTTCCAACTCACCACCAACACCCAAACAACCACCTCCATCAACATGCAATCTTTCCAGATCCTCGCCATCCTTGGCCTTGCCGCCACTAGCTACGCCAGCCCCATCGCTGAGGCTGAGGCTGTCGCTGAGCCCATCGCTGAGCCCACTACTGGTCTCTTGGGCATTCCTCTCCTCGATTTGAGCGGCCTCCTCGGTGGCTCCGGTGGCAACACCGTCTCGTGCTCTTCTGGCAGCGTCTTCTTCTCCAACGATGGCAAGACTTACTACAAAAGTAATTAAAGTCAAAGATACTTTCCTCTCAAAGCTCACCACTGATATTTGTATAGAGTCCAAGGGCGACAAGTGCACCACCACTCCCAAGCCCAAGCCCGGCGGTGGCACCCAGACTGGTACGACCGGCAGCGTTGTCTGCTGCAACAGTGCCGCTGGCCTTTTGGTACGTGCTTTAGGAAAAACTCCAAACATCCATCGACTGACCACCTCCAGAACGTTCCCCTCATTGCTGCCTGCGGCAATACCATCAACATCCCCGTCAACATCCCAATCACCCTCAGCGTCTTGTCTTAAGAGATTTCTACAACAATCAAATCCTCGTGGCGGTGGAGGTGAAGGTGAGGAAGGAGGGTTTTTCTGCGGCGGAAGGGTGGTTGTTGAGTGGAGCGGGGAATGTTGAGGTGGGTTTTCGAATGTGCCGGCAATTTTCGATGTTTGCCTCGATCCAGCTGTGATCTTGTGCGGGCTTCGCCCAACGCACATTCAGTCGCTCTCTATAGCCCAGGGTGTGAATCTGAGTTCGGTGGAAGTTGCGAATACCCCTTCCCTCGCATTGCCTCTCTGCGATTACTATGTGCTTTGCTTTACGCCTCTGCAACAATGGATGGTCTCTATAACATCACATGGCCTCTCCACTTCGTCCATTCTCCCCCTTCAACTTTTGCCGGGACGACTTGCTGTCTACAAATGTCTCACTTCCTCATTCAGCTGCATGCAGCACAACAGGGTATTTACGCACGCCTCAGGGTATCCCCACGCGCAACTACCTGGATCCCTGCCAGCCCCTGCCATCCATCCGCTTCCCATTTGCCCACACCCTGGCACTTACTGCGTGAAGCACGTTTACTATCCACAGGCATCTGGCACATGTGCGAGCACGCGCATATGCCGCACTCCGTGCGTGTCTAAGAATACTCACTCAATGGCGTCAGTCAGTACAGGGGGCAGGCGACAGCATCATCCTGCCTTGCGAATTGAAGCCGATATTGCTGGCGCGCAAAAGAGCTGCCCAATTGCACTCGGGTCTCACGCGTGCGGTCAGAAGGGCGTGGTACTTGTGTACACAGCCTTGTGGCATGCGGTTGTTGCTGCTGCGCTGTCTGCCGCCGGGGCACTCGGAGAATGACGTCGCAGCAGCAGAAGGCGTTGTGATAGTCCGTGCTGGCTGCGGTCAGACTGCTAAGCGAGCGACTTCATTTCCAGCTGTGCCTGTTTTCAGTAGGGAATGCATGGAGTAAGCAGGATTGAGCCCAGTGCGTCACCGGAGGGCCCAAGTGGCCAAGTGCCAGCACAAGGCTGGTGTGGCTGAGTGGCTGGTGAGCGCCAAGACTCACGTCTCCAGCCACACTACGCGTATCCAATTCTGACTCCTCAACGTATTTCTCCTCGTTGGGACAGCAGGCGGACATTTGTGCGCGCCTACTTTCGTGCATAGGTCCTTATCGTCCCGGCCGCCCGTTTCGCGTAACCAAATCATCTTCGACAGCCTGAGATACTTGCTCTTTGCGGGAGGGATATGCTTTTATCACCCAACGGAGACTCTTCCCTCAGGTCAGTACAGGAACCCTACGAGACGCATTCTAGTCAATTGCGAAGACGCCTCAATAAGTGCGAGGAATTGGCTCTTCTGATCATCTTGTCTTCTCCAATTATTCCAAAGTTTAAAGAGAAGTTGGCGCGACGCTTTCATTCCAGACTAGGACTGGCGAAAATACTGGCAGCACGAAATCGACCTGGCAGCTCTTTACTCGCCGGTTGTAGCTAAGCCCGGTTTGGCATATTCTGGCGTGAATACAATGGGAAGTCAAAGGGGTGTGAAGGCGTCGACTTCAAAGTTTCAGAACGGGTGGACACGGTGGTGATGTCGTGCTTGCTTTGGCCGAATATTGTGGGCGAGTTCTCAAATGGGGTCGTAGAGAGTTGCGTTGACTAGGCAGAATGGTGTCCCCGTTTGCCACGTCTAATCGTCTAATACCGGGACGTTAATCTGGTCAACGATAAGCTTCGCCTTCGCTGGTTCGATTGATCACGCAGGGGCTATTATCAGTTGTGGAAAGAGGTGAGACGGACGATCGTCGAGGGGTGTTGACAAACGCAGCGCTGTATGGCTACAGGGGACAGAGCCTTCGTGCGGATGTTGCGATTCCTCACTTGGGACCTGTCGGACTCTCTTCAACATGCCTTCGACAAGGGGTTATAACCCCCCAGTAGCCGCCATTTAATCCCAACGGCCGTGAAAGTAGATCAGTCAGGGGCGTTGTGCACCTTGAAGCTGAGACCTTATTCAATATCATTCTCAGCTGGCATAACATCATATGACGATTCGCGCTGTGAGCATGTATTGCAAGAATTTCACAACGCTTAGCGCAGAGTTTGACATATCAGAGTATGACATATCAGAGTAAGTGATGATGACCTTCCCGTTCAGCATTGCCACTTGCTTCCGGTTGCCTATCAGACAACTCGTTGCCTGTCATCTTCCTTTTGTCCCGGCCCCGAATGTGATCCAAGATTGACTCCTCGTCGTGGTGGCCTCCTTGATGCGGCCCTCCATGAAGAAGGCTCGAGGTCTGGGACGTCCCACCGTCAGTCGCCCATTCGCCCGAGCCGACTGCAGGCTCTTGATAGGGCCTCTTGATCCGCAACTTCACCGCCTCCTGCTCGATGGCGCCTCGAATCCCCGTATGCTTCGTGGCGTGGGAAGTAGGTACCGGACCGGCGGATGGACTCGACTGGTTACCTCGGCGCTTGGCTGCCTGGCGCGCCCGGTCTTCCGCTTCCTTTGGAGGCTTGTTGTGTTCGTCTTTTGCTGTAGCTTCCCAAGCCTTGGAATTCTCGTACTGTTCGTGCTTTCCAAAATGTTTCAGAAACTGCTGCTCAATGTGAGCCACAATCGCCTGCTGCCCTTCGAAAGCCTTCCGCACTTCGTCAACCTTGTGATCGATATCGGTCTGGTTCATGTCTGCTGGGTTTTGCTTGCTGATTTGAGGGAATCTGACCCACGCTGCCTAATGCGTCGTGTCAACACATTTGCATCCAGATATTGAGCCATTTTACTCCACAGCATCTAGCTATCCCTTCTCATATCTGCGCAGCGACTCTCTCTAGCCGCAAAGCTGGCAACGATTCGCGGGTGCGAATGTTAGTATTAGTTCTTGCTCGTATCACTGCTGCATCAAGCGCTGTATCAGTACCAGGACTTACCACGAGGGCAGTAACTACACCTAATGCAGCTAGGATCTTCAAGATCACGTCCAACCAACCGCTCCAGAAGGCGGGGTCACTCAGATCAGGGGATGCTTTTCTTATTTGTCAGCGATGTCCATACGCCAATTGATTTCAAGCATGTACCCTGCGTCTTGAAGTCATTGATAGAGATCTTGACATCGTGGGGTTTGATTTTGGTATCGATTGATGAAGCCTGGCTCACGACAGTAGCGATCGCCTGCTGGGATGCCTCGACGACCTTTTGCCATCCTGAGTTGGGAGGCATCTGTAGCGTTCTTCCACCAAGCGTGTTGTAGTGATTTGAATAGGGCAGTGCCACGTATCGATCTTGATCCGCGCCAGTCACTCAGCAGCTTTCTGAACTAATCGTTGACGCCTAGGGAGATGCGGTTCTGCTGTCTTATAACGTCGATCTGCTCTTCTCTTGACACATCTCTTTGCCAACAGACTTATCTGTTATCAGGACTGTTTTGTTTAGGTGAAACCTGCAACGCCGCGTGCCAGCTGCGAACGGAGATTCATGACTTGCGGCGAGTCGGCAGCCTCCACACTCAGGTGTCCGCTGTTTCTTTATTGCTGTGTTGACTGGACAGATGTCCGAAGTATCTGGGCGGCATAGGAGTACATGGTCTCCCCTAGGGCTTGCTCAAGCATTAGTCTACGATGAGTATACGTAGACACTACAAAGAAATACTTACCGACATGGCGGAGCACACTTGACCGTACTTTTGGTCGATGATCTATATGCGTCTTCGCGCCGCAAGCAAAGGGGCACTCCAAACAAGAGGGTTGCCCTAAAGGTCACATGCCGTGCTTTGCTGAAACGTGCGGCAAAGCAGTTGCCGTGCGCGCAGCTCACCATAGCGTACGGCAACGTATTAAGGCGTGGCTATGCCTGTACTTGGAGGCACGTCGCCTCTTTGGCATTGCCTGTTGGTTCTGAGTTTGGACTATCCGCACACTGATGTCATATTTGCATTGCTCTTCGGGTTCGCCAACTTGTCAGGCACAACTCCACGGTTCCAGTGGACTACTTATCCTCGTCTTCTTAACATGCTCGTATCTGCCCAATCTATTGTCGAGATGCGTTCAAGGCGAGTTTCGAACGCTGCCTTGACTCGCCCTTGTACTGGCGCGCGAGCCTCGGAGATGACTGCACTGTTGCTCTCAGAAGCATTTTGCTGGGCACGACGTTGAACGGTAAACTCCACAGCATCTATCAATCGACTGAAGAACACTTTCTCAAATTTGCTGATCGCTGTCAATATGACAGATGCCTCGTCTCGAGGCAGTATCTGGATGACCATTTCTCTGTCCGAAATAAAAAGTGACGCCAGTCGACCCCACTCTCTTCTCGCGGCCAAGGCTTCAAAATCATTGCCTGGCTGACCATTTCGTTCGACCAATGCAGAGATGCGCCATTGGACGTGGTCGAAGTCCAAGATAAGCTCGTCAATTGCCGTATCGAAAATGTTGCTGCGTGCTAACCGCACCACTGGCGCAGGAATCTCAAATGGTACGAACAAGTAGTCTTCGTAGAGCTTGTTCGCTAAGATGTCTCCAAGACTCTCGATAGCTTTGAAAGTCATGGCTTTTGTCCGTGCCTCGCCAAATATAGTCCTCCAGTGGGCATCAATAGTTGCCTGACGACTATCAAGGTCGAGTATCCGCTCCTCTGTCAGGTTTTGAGTTCCATAATCTTGGGCTGCACGAACCTCTTTGAGGAATTCTGTGATCTCGTATTCCAATAGAGGCGTAAGATGGCCTTGTCGAAGAAGCTCCTCATTTCGGAATCTAAAAGGGGTAAGCGCGTCCGCCATCACACAGTGTGCACGTGGTGTTGGCAATATCAGGGAAAGAAGGTGAAGTGTAAAGGATGTGAAGTGATCGTTCGAAGGATCTCAAACGGTGTACATATTTGCGATTCCGTGTTTGCTGCAGGCTGACGGCGTGGGTGTCTTGAGGCAACATATGTCTCAAAAGGATCCTGACTCTGGCCCCAAGATACTTACGGCACAGCACTTTTTGCCCCGCTCTCATGCACGTGTGAGGTAACTTTACATTCGCGGCGTTTAGCAGCAAAGTCTCCACGCGCCAAAAAAGCGCCGCAGTCAGCGATGACCGCCCCAGGCTCCGAAAGTAAACTCCCACTGTTCCTACTCACTTACGATCGCGGAGCATACACTGCAGGGCCACGTCTGGGAGAGATTAAGCCTTATCACTGGGCTTTTTTGTTCCACGTGACGAGGCCTCCGGTCACTGGACCAAGCAGTACCAGCTCCGTGGGAGGCCTGGCGGCTTCTGTTATGACGGCCCGGAGAGCAATGCGAATCTGAACTCACTGCAGCCTGCCAACAACGAGCTGGAACTCAGTGAGATAGCAGGTACGCAGCTAGCCAGACTAGACCAGATCTTCAAAGCACTTCTTATCGTGACAGATGAAGCGTCCGGATGGTGCTGCTAGGATTGGGCACTTGATGGTCTCAAGATATTGAAGGAGGATGGCTTCGTCTACGATGACTTCACGCCGGAAAATGTGAAGGGCTGGTTGAGAGAGAAGGATCGCTAAGCACTATGCTGGTGACGGTCCCTTGGTCCGAGCCTCAAGACCAGACGTGACGTCGAGGAGAAAGAGCAGCATGAGATGGAAAGACCAGGAGCGCCAAGATCAGTATTTACTCGATTCTGCCTGTCAGGATAGCTTGTCGGAGCCTTCTCCGCTTTTGCCTTTGCCACTCGAAATTATGCCCCGTTGAAACCCCTAAACTCATCTCTAGGTGGAAGGGCTTGCGAGGCTAAAAGCCCCTAACTCACAGGCAGGTTGTCCTAGGAGTATCGTCAAACTAGCGTCCTTTCCTCAAAAACGTCCTCGATTCCATTCCTTGCGTACTGCTCTGCTTCACTTCCCGCGCAACGCGCTCTTCGCGCATGCAGACAGACGTTCTCACAAGCTTCTTGCCTCGATGACCGCATGACGATTCTCCGAGCTCCTCCACACCTTGATGATTTCCAGTCCCACCGAGCTGAGCAAATCTGACCACTCGCGCAGCGTCCGCTCCTTTCCATTCGCAACCAACATCATCATGACATCTTCCGTAGCCGCCAGTAACGGTGCATTAGTCTCGTCGAGCACCCAATCGTCTAGCAACATCGTGGAATAACCCTTGTCCATGGCAGCGACTTGGTTTGCGAGGAATCGCTTGCAATGGTCGTCGGACCTAGAAAGAGATTGTCAACATGCTTGCCGCTATAGGAGAGGAGCCACCAGCTTGAGAGCCTACCAATCGTGGATGATGTTTCGCATGTAATACAGTCGCGCACCCTTGATCGGCTGGGGCGTGTAAAAGTCGTATTCCATCTGTTCAACGCGCTCAAGAGGGTCCTTGATAATGTCCAGGGTCTCCTTCAAGTCTTGAAGAACGAGTCGGCCCGGCATTTGTGGGAACTTGTCACGAAACGCGCGCACGTCGTGGCCAGTGTTGCCGGCAATGTCGACCAGCAAAGCGTCTTCTTGTCCAGTGCGCAAATTCTGCAGCCTCTCTTCTGCGACGCCGAAGTTAGCATGAGAGTGCTTTCACAGCACGGTGAGTAGTTTCCATTCGAAAGACTTTACATATATGGGTCAAGCGCTAGAGATTTGTGCGATTGAATGCCTTCAGGGCAAAGGCTGAGCTGGGCTCTGGACCTACCGACTGGGTACGCGTCAAACCAATGGTCCTTGACAATGGCCCTTCGTCCAGACATATAGGTGTCATAGACATCCTTCGCTGTTGGATCCAACTTCATTGCCGCCCAAAGGGGCATGCCAAAGGCATATTCGGAAATGCCTTTCTCATCACCCTGAGGGAACTCATGAAAGGTTGATGTGCGCATATATTCGACAACTTTTGCACCGATAGGGAACATCAACCCATCGCTTTGCAACGTAAGTGTCTCTTCAACTTCCAGAAGCAGCTGGCTGGACCCGTTTAGTACTTACATGCAGTGTATGCCAGCCGTTTGAGGAGGGGTAGTCAAAGCTTCTACGACTGGATTGGATTTGTATGTGGCAGGTCCTACTTCTTCAGCGATGCCAATGGACGTGAGCAGCCGCAAAATGCGCCCTAAGCTAATCGTCAGCTTGCAATCCGCACTCAAAACATCTTAAGTCTCATACAAATCATCGACTCTCCATAGCGCGTGTGTTTCGACAGCTCCGCAGTACTGACGGAGTTGCTGCCATACTTCACAATGGCGTCGAAAAGCCCCATCTCAATGCCCATCATGATGCAAATATTTTCAATCACCTGTTGTAAGGGTGTTGAGCATCAGCCATGAGACATTAGTACACTGTTCAATGCCAGTATACCTGATTTCTGATGCCTTGCAGATACTCATGTGGCGTATCCGATGCTATGCGCAATCGCGTCGTCGCAGCTACGAGCCTGTCTCGTTCTGCAAGGCCTTGATTGCCTGCGTCCATGGCCGCGGCGGCTCTGCGCACATCTTCAATATAAGGCTCGAGCTCCTCAAGTTTCGACATGGCTAAATGTTCACTGACTACAATCAAGTCAACTGCTCAGATTTTTGTCACTGCGCAAGACTTACGCCGGAACAAGAGATTTTCTACCGCGGGCCGCGGCCGGCAGCCTTTAGATACGGGGCGTAGCGGTCGCAGATGCGAAACATCCCGGCAAGTTCACTAATACGAGTTCGTCTTACACTAGTGCATGCGTGCGGCGTATTCTATACCCCGGCCAAAAACGGAAAACCATTCGGCATGCAGAGGCCGAGTGCTCAATCTTACCAGAGAACGACCTGCAGAACGACCTGAACAACGAACAGTACATGCCCACATCAAGCGATGCCTTTTGCGTATCTGCGTCTGTTCAGAACACACACTCTGCCTATCCGGTCAAGTCTCCTCGTCTCCTCCTGTGGAGTGTCCTGTCTTTGCTTACACCCTCTGGTTCTGAGGGCAAGTCCTACATGCACCGATACCACAGACGATATAATGCATCTCGTGATCTGGGCTTTGTGATTTTAGCTCTTCCTAAATTCTTATTCTTTCGATTGTCATTAGTCTAGTACCAGACAGTGGATTGAAAGCATCGTCGTCACCATTCTGCGACTAAGTTCTGTGATACTGCGAGCAGTACACGGCATCAACACGTGGCAGCCGCGAGCGCGCGGCAAGACCGCCAGTGCTATGCAGTACATGCACACTCTCATGAACTGTATGACTTTCGATAAGCCCGGAGCGCCAACAGTAATAGCCATGATTTCGTCAAGCGAGCAGGTTCAGGCGGATGCCCCACTCGACCGCCGGGGAAACCGTCAGGTGGCTAGATGAGACCATTAAGAGCCATCATATTGATGGTTGCACGACAAAGCAGCACGTGAGTGAGCCTCATACAAAAAGTTTCCCGTGGTTTCGGTCTCTGTCGAAGTGGTATTCTGCCGGGCAGCCGCAGAGGGCAACAGTGGGCCGCTCCCTTACCATGCATGAAATTCCGGAATATTGTCGAGCTGCAGAAGAGAGCTATCATGCCGCATGCGAGCGCCGTCGAGCGCTGTCTGGCACCATGGAGGGTACAAGCTTGCCGCTGGAGCTAGGCTGCTCTGTCCAGTGTTGATCAATCAACGCGCTCTGGCAATTTCCAAGAAACTTCTCTCCGGCTCTGATATCTTTGGAAGGAACGATGTGATCATCATTCAATTTTCAAAAGCTTTGTCGAGATGAGAGGTATACCCCACCGACTCAAGCACACGCTTAGCTATACAGACATTGGGCTGCATTGGGCCAAGGACAGCTTGTATAGCAGCATGGCTTGCACAGCCCCGATCCCCCGCCACGCACTGCGTACAGGTAATGTAACTCGTAGAACACAACCTACAACATGAACGTGCTGTTCTGCCAACCCACCACTCCAGACCACCTCATCCGCAGCTCCCATGAAAGGCCCCGACCAACTCATAACCTTCTTGATCACGTCCATTCACCTAGACAGACTCTTCGCACACAGCGGCTCAACGCTCTCCCGTCACATCACAAGCCAGGAAGCCCACTGGCCGTCCAAACTCAATCTTCGCGTTCTCTGCCTCCTTCCCTCCCTCGCAGGTATCGGCGTCCTTGCGCCTGCTAGCACGGCCCGCGCAGTAGAGGTTTTGAAAGATTCGTACGTGAACCTGGGTGGTGTGGTTGTTGTAAGCCTCCCTCTGTATCAGTATTAGACTCCTCTCAGCATCCTCGGAACCTTAGCAATACTCCTTCTATGTCAACGCCGAGCCCACACTCACACTGACTTCCTCGACCACAGCTAGCAGCAGCAACCTTGCACACAACGCTCCGCCTCACACAGCTCTTCACGCACCTCTTCGCAAACCTCAAATACGCCGCGTGGTGCGACGCCGTCCTCGCGCTTGTGTCGCTCGTCGTCGCGACGCTGCAGCTGACGATGCATTCCTTGCATTTCGACGAGAGCCTAGAGCGCTGGGACGACCCTGACGAAAGAAGGTGCTGTTCGTTTGGCAGTCATATGAGCGTGCTTTCGGATGCGGGGGCTGCAGTGCTTGTGGTTTTAGTGTAAGTGACCTTTCCTCTTATGTTGTTACGTGCTTTCGGGGTGGAGAGGTGGAGAACTTGACCGAAACCAGATGGTAGGGGATGGGAGAGTGTGGGATTGTGTGGATGATGATCCGGTGTTTGTGCATGCATGATGTGAACAGAACTAAGTCTGGCAGTGTCTTTCAAGTCACGCTCGCGGTCCTAGAGCGCCGGGATAGCAAACATAAAGAACGGGCAGCGGCGCCGGTTTCTGTTGCAGTTGAGTTGTCACGTGAGCGGTTGCCGGTAGTGGGGAACGAGCGGGTTTATGTGCGGCCGAAAGAGGAGGGAAGCGGACGCAGCATTTAAGGGCGATGTACAGTGCGTGTGGATGACTCGCAGGAGTCGCGTTCCCTCCAAAATTGTACGCCCAAATCAATCCGCAAATGGACGACTATACTCGCTACAGATCATCGAGTTCATTTTCCAGGTATGTCACCTCAGCCTGCTTGTCTCGAACGTCCTGCCGCTGCGCCTCGGTGGCTTCCCCTAAACCTTCCGCCTCCTCCAGATCTCGCATTGCGTCTGTATGCGCAATGCTGGCGTCTATCCACTCCACCATTTTCGCAGCCCTGTCAACCGCCCTTTTACCTGCTTCCTCATCGCTGGTCTCCGGTAGCTCCTCCCCCGTGGCGTCTCTCAACTCATCGCGATAATGGTCGACCATACTGAGGGCGCCGTCCATACTGTACTGGAATCCGCTCATGTCGTCTCGGTTTTCACCGCCGTCACGTATTCGCTCTGTCAGTGCCTGCACCGTCATCAATGCGTTGTCAAAATCATCTTTAATATCTTCGGCGGTCCGAGGCATATTGGCGGGTGGGTGCGCGGAAGAGGTACGGTCTTGGGTATTCGGAAACCCGAAGATTTTAACGGATGTCTCTGCTCTGTAGGATCAATTTCAGGTCGAAATGTCAGAAGACTGCCAGAGCTTTGTTTCAATTCTTATTTGACTTCTGCTTGGCTTACTAAGTACGACGAGGTAGACACGACGAAGTGACGGTATTTGTATTCTTGTCGAGGAAGCACAGGGTGCAGCTGTCAACAGCTTGCAACATCTTTTGTGAATTCAGCTGGTAAGTCATCGTTCGATCAGCCATACGTGTTGAATGGATCGAGGCATGTCTTTGCTTCCCGTCTGAGATCATCTCACAATGACTTCGGCTTATGTATGACTCAGCGCAAGGCCTTCGGAAAGATAAAGGGACGAGCTCGGTGGAAACTGAGCAGTGTCAACTGACGCACGGAGCGCTGTATGCTGTACTATTTTCCGCGGATGAACAGCATTGCAAACATGCGGGGCCAGGTTGGCTTTGTTGCAGGCCAAATTGTCCAACTATTGGCCCACTAAAGATCGATCCGTCCAAATATCGAAGAACAGGTTACTGAAATGACCAGCGCCGAACTTGTACTACGAGGGGCGGTAGCGGACGGTCGCTGTTATAGCTTTATACAGTGTAGTTGGTAAGACGGCATAGAAGTGGACAGGGACCATGCGCTTGCTGATACTCCGTCCCCTCTAACGGGAACTCGATTCGTGAATTGGCCCCATGTGCGGCTACTTAGTCATCAACTCTCCGTTGGCGATCCTGGGAAACGAGTAGCGCCACTCCGTATAGCTTTGAACGCTGCCCAAACACTCTCAACACACGCTCTCGTTCGAACCCTCACCACTGTACGTCCCAGCCTTAGAGCTGACTGACAAACAGACTACAGTGGTGTTGCATCGTCTCCAAAGCAATGGACCTCCACTGGAATCGGGCTGGCCGGGATCATTTGAGGCCAGAATAAGGAAGTTCGGTTCAGCCCTGCTTGCTCGACGGTTCAGGTTGTGTCTCGGCCCCAGTCCTTCAAACCTACTGAGCACGGTACGGAGCACGGAGTACCGATGTTTCACACCCAATCTAAGCCGCCAATGCCTGCGTTATACAAAAATCTGCCAATTGTAACGCAATAGACCAGACGCGGTGTCTGTACGATCGTGTGCCGGTCATTACCACTGGCTTACACTGCTCCTTTGGGATTCCACTGACTCTTGTCTGCCTTGTCTGAGAGACCTGCAAACAGAACATCATCGTACCAAGGCTTGTAGCCATACAGATGTCCACACGTAGAGTTTGGGGAATGATGATTACCGCAGGGTCTTGCCGTACACCTACCTCACAACCTCTAACCGAATGCAAAGGCTGGTGCAGATAACTCCGTCGGACTCTGCTGACAGTGTTTCGGTTACTGCTTCGTGGCTTGAAGAAAGGCTTGCATACGACCATCAGATGACGATGATGTAGGCGCAGCCTCGAGGCTCCGCTATTGCGTCCAAATACGACACGTGGCTTGACTATGTAATGAAGCTGATGTTTCTGATCCCTCACTGCAATCTGGCGATGTCTCTTTCCGAAGAGGTGTACAAATATCAGTCGTCAGCACCTCAAATGGTAGTTCTATTCTCAACACCAACAGATTACAGTCCGAGGCGTATCACCTGCCCTAAAGAGCCCCTTCGTTCTTGCTTTCATCTTTTCTTGTGCTCCTAGCAGACACCTGAATCCCGCATACCAATATGGCGCCCAACACCCGAGCACCAAAGGTCTCTAAAGCTCTTCCCAGCGCTTCCCTACACAAGAAAAGCCGCCGCGCATCAAAGAAGCACAGCCACTTCAACATAATCGGAAAGCACCACCTCCATCACAAGACTCGCAAGCCCGTCAAAGCCGACGAGCTGGTGAACGCTGGGAAATTAAAGGATGGAATCCAATGTCAGATGACACGCGGCGACTTGAACCAAGAGTATGGAGGCAAACACTTAAAAGCGCTGAACCACAAGGGGCGCGTCGATGCCATGAGAGAAGCGCTCGAGAAGTACGTGCAGGAGAATAACGGCGACAAGCCTAAGACTGTTATTACAAGGTTCGTCAAGCCATCTCCACTCATCTATCGGACCCTCTTACCGCCTTTGCTTACTTCACTTCTACCAGGAACCCAACGGCCAGTGGGTTTTCACTAGAGATCCACAGCAGCCATGGCAAAGTCGAGAAGCGCATCCTCAACAGGAAGGGTGGCTCCGGCTCGATACTCGGCAAGTTGACGCCTCACTTTGGCATGCCCCATCTGCCAAGCACTAAGCGAGCTTCTGCCTCGGCCAATGGCTCAGCTCTGGGGAAGACGAAGCCAGGAGCTAAGGTAGATGCAGCAGCGTGAAACCCTGCTCCCTGAAGGTCGTACTATACAGTGTACTTAGCTACCATCGACGCATCAACCAATTCCGTACCGACATCATTGATTTCACTTTCATCCAGAGCTCTGATCAAGTCAAATCGATCAAATCCTCGCCCTGCCTTGATCAATCTCAAACTCTGCAAACCCTGCCTTGACTAGATTTGCCTTACCAATTTATTAGGAAAATGCGAGTCAAATCGCCAAGCATCGACTCAAAGGCTTCAAATAAAGGCCGCTGTGAGGGACGATCTAATCGACTTGGTCTGGTCCTTGATCTGGAGTGATTTGATCAGCCTTGAGGTTCTTGAATATTGCCTTCAGCCTGTGCAAAGTGTCGTCTTGAGCAGGAGTCCTGTATCTTTCTCCTGAAGTCATGACCTTTGATCGCAACGATACAACGAAGAAGGCTCAATTATCACTCGAGCAAGGACCTACCAAGTAACAAACCGCTCAAAACCCTCGCAGCGAGACTTCCGACCATCAGTAGCTATTTTCTCAGTCCAGTATCGACACTGTGCAGTCGCAAGAGAACGAACAATATTTGCCAACCATCGGAAACGGAAGGAAAGATCGAGCAAAGAGACGTTCTCAGCAAACATGAGACTTCCAAGTCAGCAGAAGAGGCGCTTTGTCTTACGTAGGAGAATACTGTAAAGGGCATCTAGAGTGTACTGGCTTATATCAGTATCGTAGCAGTCACTGAGGCTGCTACGCTGCTGCTCTCGTAGACAGACCTATTCTAATAGGCGAAAATGGTGCTTACTAGTTTTTGTAGCTACAGGCGATTTCACGAAACGAGAGTTCTGAAGAAGGTATAGTATTGAAGTTTCTCTTAGGGTAGTTTGAACCCTCAATTTGTCCTCTCACTGGTTTGCCTTCTACTTACCACGTTTAATACTTAAGGAACAATAAAGAGTACGAGGCACGTACTTCGATCCAGCTAGGGTTGCCCATTTCCCAAACTGTACAATATTGAAAGCTCAGCACTCACTCCTCAAACGTCACTCAAAATATCCTCAGCGATCTTCTCCGCCAGCGCATAAATCGTACTCTGCGGATGGCCCGGCGGCAACAGCGGGAACGAACTCGCGTCCACCACCCTCAGCCTCTCCGTTCCAATCACTCGCGCTTTCGAGTCCAGCACCGCGTTCGGGTCGTCCACCTGGCCCATGGCCTGCGTATCGTCAGCTTGTCTTTCACGGGAGCGTCGTATCCTGACAACATCTCCACATTCGGTCGCGTATCCGCTGGGGACGGCAGAGAACTTACACACGACCCCGCCACATGAAACACCGAATTGAAATCCCTCCTCACGAACTCCAAAATCTCCTCGTCGCTCTCCACCGCCTTACCTGGAAACACCTCGCCCCCGACACTCACATCGCTCAGACTCTTCGTCGCCCACACCTGCCTGCCCCGCTTGAACGCCGCGACAGCCACGGCGACATCAGTAGGGTGCGTGAGCCAGTTCGGATCGATGAGCGGCGCATCCGCCGTGTCCGGCGATGCGATACTGACCTTCCCGCGCGACAGTGGCGACACCAGCGCGACGTACAGGCTGGCGTAATTGTAGCCAGGTACAGGGTCAGCGCGCGTGGCGTTGCGGCGGTAGAAGGCGAAGGCAGGGGAGGGGAGGAATTCGAGGTTCGGCCAGTCGGGGGGAAAGGTGGAGAGGTCGGTGCGGGTTTGATTGGTGAGAGTAGCGGAGAGGTCGGTGGGGAGTTTTTCGAAGGCTGTGTGGGGCGTTGGTATTGTTTTGGTAAGTGGGAGGAGGACTGAGGGGGCTTACCCATGAACTCGCCGCCGGGTGCCGAGAGCATGCCGCTGCCGTTTGTGTTGAACGCGGCGACGGCTTGGTCGCGGTAGGTAGGGTCGTATGTCAGCGCGGAGGTGGTGAGGACGTTGACGCGGTGCGTGATTGAGAAGAGGATGTGATCCTGGGGGTGTCAGCGCGGATAGACGTTGCAGTGATGGAGGAGACTGTAGCTCACCCATAGGTTCTGGCCTACGCCGGGCCGATCGGCAACAATGGGGATATCATGCTCTTGCAGCGTAGCAGACGGACCGACACCGGATACCATGAGCAACTGTGGTGACTGGAAAGCTCCTGCGGATATGATTACTTCTCTGGATGCACTTAACGTGAACAGACCAGATGCGTCTTCAACAAGAACACCGGTCGCTGTCGTCTCATCGAAGAGGATTTTCTTTGCTAAAGTGTTGTTGTATATCTGAAGATTCGGACGGCTCATGGCTGGTTGCAAGAAGCCCGTTTCCGACGACTCACGCAAGCCATTGGTGTGGTTGAGCGTCGAGGCGCACCACGAGCTGCCCATGATGTTGCCACTGGTCAAGCCCTGGATGGGAGAAAGACCTGCTTCCGCAAAGCCTTTCGCAGCCCATGTGGAGAAGGCGTGGCCGTACTTTGCGTAGCTCACATCAAGGGGACCTGAGCCGTCGCCTAATGTTGTGAGATCATACGATGGAGTGGCGTTGACTCCTCGGCTTGCGATGTCAGGCGGCGTGAAATCCAGGCTGTGCTCGAAGTACGGCAAAAGATTTTCGAATGTGTACGATTGATCATCGACGGCATCGGCCCACGCCTGGTAAGAGCCGGCGTTGCCGCGTTGGTACAACATGTAATGACGGGCGCTGGAGCCGCCAAGGCACTTTCCACGAGCATAGTGGTTTACGCTGTCAAGAGCGCCCTAAGAATTTGAGTATCGGCCAAAGACTAGAGGTTTGCAACATACCGCCTGTGGGGTGGTGTTGAAGTTCCAGTCGATGAGAGAGTTGTAGTAGGCAGGTATTGTGTCGGTCTGCTGTGTATCGTATCCTGGGACTTGGCTAATGTTGCCAGCAGCTTCATAAAATCCTCCGGCCTCGACTACGGCAACTAAAAGTGCACGATTGGCAGAGAGTCTAGCCATAGTGAGTATAACGAGAACACAAGTGAGGGCATTCACCTCTGGCCATCAGCTTGATTTCGAGATTGAACGGCCACTCTTGAGGCATGCAAAAGCCTGGCTTACCGGTTGGCTATTGCCAGTCCTGCAGTGCCGCCTCCAACAACGACATAGTCGAAGGTCTTGCCTAGTCAAAAATTGTGCTATACAGAGGACTATTTTTGTCACGAGATCTTACATGAGCAGCTGTGGGCAGCCCGCACACTCCCCGAACAATACCCAGACCAGCAATGAGGTGCTTACCATGATACATCATCATCCACAAATAAATAGTCAGCACGATTACGGCCTACTAAGCAGTTAAGGGCAGAACTACAAAGGCCTCCTTGCGACAATAGGCGTGCCCTCCTTGTTGCGCGAAGAGAAGCTTTTGAGTGCTTACTAGTCAGCAAGGTGAATAGCCCGGTAGACTCTAGCCGACCAGTCTGCGCCACATTGACCGTACTGAAGGATTCGTGAAGGTAACCGATTGCGGTCTGGCCTTCAGACGCATGCCTGGTCTTTGCCCCACATCGAAGTGCCAGCGAGTCAGCCTCGCCATAGACAATGCACCCAGCTTCCACAAGCGTATAGGTGGCTGTAGGGGATCCGAAACCCTCTGGTAGTTGTCATGCATTAGTCAGGCAGAATGCTGCGTGATTGACCGCTGCTCGAAGTTCAGAGGAAGATGTGGCTCGTCTTTCCCGATGGATGTACAGCGTTTCCACATTTCGACTCTGCAGGCAATCATTTGCGGCAGTATTCAGACATTAAAAATATACAACAGAGCTGTTTAACACTTACCGGACGTCCACTGTACAATGGCGTTTAAACCCCTCCGCCGTCGCTATCGTCAGACGAACAATATGCATTAGCCATGTAGAATCCAAGGATATCATGGTGGCGACAAAGAAGCGCTGTTGCTCAATCTTCTTCCATATCTTCTTCCTCTTTGTAAGTCTTCGTTGTCTTCGATCCTCGACCGCTCTTCCGCCTCTTACTCCCGTTTCCGACAGGCAGAGTTGCTTCCTCCTCTTCCATCGCCTCTTCAGCGCTATCCGGCGTCGTTTCTTTCTTCTGCTTCGCCTTACTTTTTGACGCCTTTGCAGGCGGCGTCTTCGTCTTCGTCTTCTTACCATCACCATTAGCCTCCTCGTTCATACTCGCCGCGGCTTTCGCCAGTGCCTGCGGTTTCTCCTGAACCGCTGTCTCGCCCTTGATGACATCAGCGGGTACTTGATTTTTTTTCGCAGCGAGCTCTTGAGCAAGCTCAGCCTTCGCTTGCGCAATGACGATCTTGCGCTGTGCGGCGTTCAGCTTAGTAGCCGGCCCGTCACCATCCTTCTTCTTGACGACGCGCTTGACAGGCCGAAGCCACTCTTCCATGCCGACTGGCCAGTAGACCCGGCCGAGAGGGCCGCCCATGTTGAGCTCGTCCTCCGGTATCACCTGTGGAGGCTCAGGATCTGGAGCGGTTTCCGCTATGCTCGCAGCATCATCCGCATCTTCTTCCTCAGTCTTGCGCTTCTTCTTGGGTGTCGCCTTCTTCTTTGGTGGAGGCTTGACGGGTTTGTTTTCGTCTTCCCGAACGTGTGGAATGAGCTCGCTGAAGCGATCGTACCCTGGAAGCTTGAAAGTCCGCATCAGCTCAAAGACGGCTTGCTCTTTGTCTTTGGCCTCAATCATGAGATCCATGTCTGGTGGACAGGGCGGTAGCGTGGCAGGGCGTGGGTTGTGTTTGCGCCGCTGCGTAGCAGTGATTGCGGGTGGTGTCTGCTCTGAGTAGTGCATCTTCGGTGTAATGCCCTTTCTGCGCCATGTCTCGAGGATGCGGGGGTACAAGTCCATGATGTCTTTCGTCCCTTCCCGGATGTTGTCCGAATCAAATAAAATATTATGGTGGTGGAAGTCCAATACCATTGGAATGTTCAGCACCTCGCAAATGGGCAACAAGTCGTGGACGGTGTATGAAACATCATCATTCTCGAGCACGAGCCGCTTCTTGATCGGCTCACTGAGCTTGCTGTAGTTCTCGCGGAAGCGATCCAGCGTCGCAGGTTTGTCTCCAAACACCCCGCCCATGTGCAATATCATCACAGCGTCACGATCCTGCTGTTCGGGTAGCTTGAGTAATGACAGCATCTCTTCATGGTACTCAAGATCGCGAAAAGCGTTCTCAATGACACTTTCCCTTGGGCTACCAAGCTGTGTGAACTGCCCCGGATGCGTTGTAAGTCGATGGCCTAGCTCGCCAGCAACCTTGCCGACTTTTGCCAGCTCCTCAGCTGCGAAGGGTGCAAGCTTGTATCCAAACTCGGGATGAGATGCAAACGGAAAAGCCTCGCTGGACAGCCGAAGGAACTTGATATTGAACTTGTCATTCCAGCGTATCAGCTTGGCCATGTCACGTACATTCTGCAAGCACAAATTCTCGACGAATTTCTGACCGCGTGCGACGTCCGCGGGCTTGTCTTTGTCTGGACGATTTTTCGTTGGGTGCTCGGGTTGGGATGGGTCGGCGAGCGGATGGCGATGTTCGAGAATCGAGGCGATGCGAGTCGTTCGTGAGCAGAACACTGGTGGACTCGAGAAACGGAGATATGTACACAGACATGCATAACCTAACCGTCCCTTCCATGGTAGTGGAAGATAGTCGCTATTGACTGGCGGTGGCCGCCGCGAGGCCTCTTTGATCTCTTGCTCGTCTGCTTCCTCCTCAACAGCCTCGGCTTCTGGATCGCCGGCGATCTCATCGCCTCCAGCTGCAGCTTTTTTGTCCGGCTTGCTGATTGTGTCGCCATCTGTTATTGCGCCAACGGCCTTGCCTTTCTTGGCTGACTGCGACTTCTTCGGTGGCTGCGGCTTCTCCGCAGGCACGTCAGAAAGAGGCGAGTCAGAGTCTTCCTCAGTCTTGACGTTGCCAGGTGTAATCTTTTCGTCCACGTCGCTGTCGGGAGACGCTCTGAGCGCGTCCGGCCCATCGAACACATCTCCATTGGTTGTGGGTTGTACGTTCGTTGCGGATGACTTGCAGGATGAGGAATGACGAGACAATCCGCTAGGTACGGGTGGAGGAGGCATCGAAGCATTTGCAGCTTCCGCGGGAGCCGGCGCGTTCGATCTCTTCCTCTTGCCCATTGCAGTGAATGTTGCGTGGAAAGGTGCACGATTGAGAGCAGTCGGGTGACGGGTGGCGGCAAGACCACGATACAATGAAGCTGGACGACACGGTTTGAACATGCACCTACAGCGATGGGTGGACAGATGAAACAACCATAGTCCGCAGTCGACAAGGGACGCGTCTGGCGCGTGGGAACTCGAATCAAGCCGCGTCCATGACATCAGCGCCACTTAGAGAGCT
Organism: Arthonia radiata; assembly: GCA_002989075.1. NCBI lineage: Eukaryota > Fungi > Ascomycota > Arthoniomycetes > Arthoniales > Arthoniaceae > Arthonia > Arthonia radiata. The sequence continues at coordinate 1,095,736 of PSQN01000007.1, forward strand.
GTCACGTGTCCGTCTCCTCCCACGGGCACGAAAACCTCAGCGTACCCTCAGCATGGCTTAGCATCCTCTTCATCGAATTCACGCCCGTCCGTCAGTCGTACGCGCGTTGGACAAGGACGCCAACGTTCTAACGCGCGACCCGCTTGCCGCTTCCATCCTTCACGGTTCTCTCCAATCCCTGACGGACAGCAAACGTGGGAATTCTACACGTGGAATTTTCGACGCCGTCACCTCTTCTTGTACAAATTCATATACGTACGTGCGCCACAACATGGTCTGTCATTATCAAAGCAGATCGAGCTGATGGTGAGCGGGACCCACCCAAGGAAGTCATTATCGTTCTTAGTATTCGAGATCCTACGAACAGCTGTGCTCTCCTCTGACCTGAAGACATCCATGTCTTCGCGGTCAGCATGGCCAATTCCCCAAACAACTCAACCCGACGCTAGACCCACCGTAAGCAGGCGTGGGCCATCAGCTTTACTCTTGCTGGCGTGTTTCCGCAAAGGGTGTTGCGACTGCAGGCTGTCCGACCCATACCTGAGGCCTCGCGCCGACCCGTCTTGCGTGGCCACGTGTTTCGAGCTTTGGACTGCTCTTGTTCTTGCCTAGTGCTGCAGTCAGCCCTTTGACCAAAAGAGCATATGCATGGGGCGATGGGGGCGATAGGGCCGGTGGGGTCCAAGAACCAGCAAAGGATCGTTCAGACACGGCGCGTTTCCACCTCCATCTGTGAAGCGCCTGACATCCGGCATGCCGGCGTCACGACGATTCCCTCTCCTCCAACTATGAGCCAATATGGAAACCGATCCGGTCGTCCACTGCAAGGATCTGCTGACGTGCAAAAGCTGTTTGCAGTGGATTACACGTACACTAAATGGCTATCCCGCGAGTCAACTTCGATCCCATCCAGCAGCAGAAGATGACATTCGCACAAGCCCCCCGAGCTGGTATGGGTGTTTCGCGGAGCGGCGCAGCCGAGAGGCACTCGACTGTTGCCCGAACACTTGCGTAACGCTTCTAAAATTAGCATAGCGTACGCTACACCACAAGACGGTGCTAAGCGTATAGTCGCAGCGTGGCAGCAGCACTTTGGTCCTTGTGCAGGCTCCTGAAACGAGCAACGTTCAAGGTACATGGGCTGTCTGCCCCAAGATCTTTGACACTGTTGTACAGCTAGAGGTAAGCGACTGCCGCAGGTCTGAGTCCGCACGCCTGCATGCGATACTACGCGGGAGAAGCATCTTAGTCAGAGACAGCCGCTGACTCTCGCACCGTCCCTCCCCATATGATGATAGGGTCGAGTGGCCTCTCTTCCGAAGACGTTTCGATATCCAGCGACGCTTTCGGAACTTGTGTCGCCCGCGGTCGGACTTACAGCATCCCGTTAAGGTAAGTGCTGTGCAGCGCTGAAAGCCTAATTACTGTATAACGGTGGAAGGGGCGTAGATGTCCTTGACAGCTACCTCACTAGCGTTTGCACTGTCCTTCGCGGTAAGATCAGGTGGTCCGTCCTCGGAACATGTCTCTCCATCGAATGAGTTGGCCGGAATTCATGTCCAAACGTCGGGCTCGCAGCATACGGTTAAGGTAAGCTTTCTTACAGCCTGCAGCCCAGATTCCCGCGTAGCGGTATGAATGAAATACATCTCCTTGAGCGACAGTCTACCAGCTCTTGCAGGTTATCAGAGTGAGACTAGGTAGTCACTCTTTCAGACGTGTCCCCTTGACCAGCGACGAGTTTGGCGCATGCATTACCGGCTATGATCCTCGGCGTAAAGTATGCGACCAGAGGCTTGCGACCCATCTTATCCGAGGCCCCTGTCGCCGCATAACAAATGTTGGGCATACATGTTCTTACCAGACCTCCTCCTAGACTTTGCGCGGTCCGTTGCCGTGAGATCAAACGGCCTTTCTTCGAGACATGCTTCTCAGCTGACCAACGGCGCTGCCAGTACACGTGTCGCCCAACCCAAGATCTGGCTTGCGCTACACGTTTTCAATAACCGACGCATACATGCCGAGGTTCGTGTCCTCGCATGGCATACGCGAGAGTTGTGTTGTTGCGAGACACCGTCCCCTGGCTTTCCGCTCGGTCGACTGGCGTGCGCCCAACTGGCCTCTCTTCTGACAAACGTCTTACATGGAAGAGCCTCCTTGCGAATCCCACTCGTTGGATTTACGCCCGCGCCATGCCAGTTAGTCAGCATCGATTCAGGGTTGACGTTTCTGGGGTTGAGCTCTGTGAAGGGCGTGTCATCCTCGTTCCCGTCCTGTTAGACGTGCCCAAGAGTAGAGGTGGCCAAGCATGGACAGCAATAAGGTTTCTGAGACTCGCAGTCAACGTGTTATGATGGAACGCGCTTGATACTTAATATCAAGCAAATATTGCATTCGCATTGCTGTATCACATTCGCCCATTACAACTATCTCGCATTTTAATTGCAAGAGTGCACTTGAAAGCCCTTAGCATCTCACGAGATTTTGAAAGCAGTCACGCAGAGTAAGTTTGCATCCACCACCCTCTGGCATGCTTCCCTGGATGCCTGTGCTATCATGAACAGAGCCGTGTTCAAGCATCAATCAGCGGACCTTGATGCTTCAAGCGATGCATGACATTACACTAACGCTCCGCGACCTGTAGCCAGAAACACTAAAGATGGCCCCGCTACCCAAGGATGAGATTGTCAAGGAGGTGGAGAAGGTTGTCAGAGACACCATCAAATCAGTCTTCGCCGAGGAATACAACAAGTACAAAGAACAGATGAAGCAGGATATCAAGGTCATTATTTCGGACGCGCAGGCAGAGGCCATGCAGAGTACGTGCTGTCTCCCCGAACGTCGACGCTTTGACCTAACCCACCACAGAGTCGCAGGCGCTGCAGAGAGCTGAAGAAATTATGACCTGGTCGCAAACGATGTACAACATCACTGCGACGGTCTGCACAGCCATAGGGGTCGCCCTCGCCTCGATCATCACACTGGTTGCATACAGACATTTCATGACAGCGAGCAAGGACAATCCAGCCAAACTTTCTGAGTCCGCGCGCAAAAAAGAGATCGCCAGCCTGGAGCCCGCGCTCAAAGGGAAGGCAGCAGTGGTACCGGATATTGAGACGGCAATCCAAAAAAGATTAGGCCACAAAGAACGCGCAGAGAACATGGAGGAGCTCAAATACGAATACCAGCATGGCTCACCCTCGAGCTCGGCCAAGGCGAGAGCAAAGAGCAGCTCTCCGGAAGCCGAGGCGTCAGGAGCGGCAACTTCCTCTGGCTTTCATCCGGTTGAGAAATTCGAGCAAGCAGTGGGACTGAAGAAGAGGCAAGGCACCTCGTCAGAGTCCTCTGATGAAAGCAATACCAGTGCTGGTATAGTTGGGAGCGTCGAGGGTGTAATCCCAGGCACAAAGGCGCACAAGGCGAAGAAGGAGAAGTCCAAGGGGCAGAGCGAGCCCTCGGATTAAATGTGGAGGTAGGTGTGATACACATCGTGAGTATCCTACTTGTAGCACCCACGACGACACCTGTAGGTGCGGACGATGTTTGAATAGACTAGTGAAAGCAATTCGCAAACGAAGACGACTTGTGCAAAACTGGGGCCTCTCTCCTCTTCACTCTTTTCTCTATCAATAGCGGTAACACCTCACAGTTTTCCCCCCTATTGTTTAACGACCCGTAACTGCTATGTATGCAGGCATGGATCATGCGCGCCTGTGCCGGCCATGCATGTCGGAACGGGCCATACGCGGCGGCCAAACAGCCATAGCACAGCCCAGAACCCAACCAAATGAAGCCCACATCACTACCAGCCTCAAGCTACAGCACTATCAACTTCAAGCTTCCCCAACAATCCACCTTCGCCAGGAAGCCTATGGACACAGACCCCGCACATGCAAATGCTCGCCCTCTCCATACGTAATTCCACCATGCGCAACACATCGTGCCCTTCATACTCACAGTCAGCATATCCCTGTTCCACAAATACGTCCAAACCTCAGCTTCAGACCCCAGCATATCACTGACACCAAGGATCGACTAGTCAGTTCAACACACAACCGATTGGTCACTCTTCCACGGCTGTTCGCTCCTCATAGCCTGAACCCGGCTCAGTCCTGAGTCGTACACGCTCCATGTCCACCAGTTACCGCAATGCTAAGCACGCCGTTGCGGCACACTACTTCTGCGCAGCCACACGCCCAGCGCTCGTGTCTCACGCGCCGCCCCCTCGCCGTCCCATCCAAAGCAAACTCACCCACAACCTAACGGCACCGGGCCCATCCTCGTACACCCATTTACCATTCAGTACTACTCGCCTTGCCCCTCTTGAACACCATAATACATGAACAAGAGTAAACGGCCCGCACCAAGTCCAAGGCGCTGGAGAAAGATCGGTCTGCATCACCGATGTGCACGAGATGTAGACACGCATGCAGAACACGGCGGCTGCCGGCTACCGCAATTCGCTTAATGCTTATGGTGGGCTTGGCTATCAGTCAAGGCCTCTGAATCTCCTGTGGAAGCATGATCACCTCGGCACGCCTGAGTGGTAATGTTTCAGACCTCCAACGCAGCGGACACTTCAGTATACGGCCGTGCGTAGAGTTGAAGCAAGGTTTCGCTTCGTCCCGCGCGCTCGACTTCAGTTCTTGTTTGCCCACTGACCTTGTGGCTCATCATCTACTACCACTTACGATCTCACAGAAGGATACCTCACCCACGCAAAAGCTCAGTTTTCGCACCAGATGGACACCACATCTTGGTGCTGGATCTGTCAAAAGCTTCGTGAGCTCGTTCATGTATCGACTCGCCAACCAAGGCACCTGGTCTCGTTCGCGACGCTCGCTAGGTCGCGTAATAGTATCAAAATATGGACAAGAAGCGAACACCACTGCTTCTCCCACCCTCCCTCTCCTCACCATACATCACGTCCACAGCCGTTCTACCACCGCACCGCCCATCACCGCCCACCAACCACCGCCACACCTCTCCCCTTCTAGCCCCTCCCACACAACCCTAAGCAAACATAACAACAGCCATCCCCACCCACTCAACATCAACACTCCAACTCACCAACAGCCTCTTCCCAGATTTATCCCAATCCGGATAAGCATGCCCCGCATACATCATCCCCCCCGTGCCTCCAGCCACCCCCGTCATCTGCCCCTCCATACTCGCCGTATACAACCCCACCGGCTGACTCCACGGCCCCGTCACACTGTCGCTCGTACTAATATTAAACTGCCCATAACTCGCCGTGACGTGCACGTAACTGCTGAAATGCGACGACCAGAAGATCTCGCCTGTGTCCATGAATCCGTTGCTACTCACGATCTCGGCTTTCTTATCATCCACACTCGGCTGTTGTTTCACCCAGCTAACGCCATCCCAGTACTCAAAGTCACGTTTTAACCAATCACCCACGCTTCCTTGCGGGACCCTCGCAACTTTAATCCCACTCGGTCCCAGACCCTTCCCACTGCTATCACTTCTGGCAAAGAGGTAGAGGTAAGCGTCGTCCTTCCCAGGCATGAGGCAGTACGTGCCGTACAGGTTCTCGTTTCCCTGGAAGAGCTGCGGGACGAGGCGTGTGGCGGGGATGTTGGCGCCAGAGGGGACGTCGTCGGTGACGGTGATGACGGCGAGGGTGTTGTAGAGGGTTGTACCGGTGGCGGTGGTGGCGCGGAGGGCGTTGAAGACGCCGACGAGTTGGTTGGGGGCGATGGAGGGGGAGGCGGGGAGGGGGACGAGGTTGCCTGTGGGTGTTAGTAGGGTGTGTTGGCGTGTGAAAGGTGTGTTGGGGGGTGAAGGGTGTGTTTGGGAGTCGATGGTCATGTCTGCGAGTGTGCGGCGAAGGCAAGCCAGCATGTTGGTCATGGTGAACGAGACTGTGGGAAGGGCAGCGGGACGTACTATTCGGCCAAATCGCAAAATCGCCATAGCCCGCTTCCGTCGCGTCCACAGGCCCAAGGGCGCCTGGACTCAGCACCTGGCCGTTCACGCCGTCGTGTTTGCCGAAGTCGTAGAGCGCGGTCGGGGGATGGGGGTTATCGTTTCTCTGCACATCCAGTCAGCCCATTATCCCGTCCATGGATCTCAACATCATCCTCTTCATTAACCCTCCCCTCAACATCATCCTCTTCATAACCCTCACCACCACCACCACCAGCCCCCACCCCATCCCCCATCGATCGGAAAAAACACTCACATCAGCACTATCAAACGTAGCAAACGTATTATGCGCAAACGAGTTAAACCCCAACGGGTTATTCGCCACAGCTTTACAGTGCGCGGACAGCGCCACACCGCCGCTCGTCTGGAAATCGCCGTTGCAGATGGTGGTGTCGGAGAATCCGATCACGCACAAGCCGTTGACGCAGCCGCCGCCGCCGCCGTCGCGGTAGATGCCCGGGTTGAGGTTCGTGGAGGTGGCGTAGCCCTCGGAGACGCGGGTGGCGATGTTGATGTCGATTGCGGGGGCTACCCGAGGATGGATGCGGTGGTGGGTGTGGTGGGGCGCTGCTGAGGTGTGGGGAATGCTGAGGAGGGTGGTTGCTGTCGTGAGAAGTATGTGGAGGTGCATGATGCAGTATGCTTAGATGTAAAAGTTACGCCGAAAGAACGTATGCGCTGGTCGCCCGCTGGTTGCAAATGCCAAAAAGAACGTCTCGGATACTGCTTCTTGAAATGAATGGACGAGCCTGCACAGCAGTCTCGGATGCTCCAGCCCAAGTGAGTGAGCGAAAGGAAGGACAGTCAAGTGGCCGGCTGGGGCATCACCAGATGGAAGGAAAGACAAGGGAGCGAAGATAAACTCCAAAGGACGAACGGGTGATCACAGCGTGTACCAGACGGCAGGGAGCGACGAACGAAAGAAGAAAGAGAAAGGTAAAAGAGGTGGAGCTACATCGAGGTGGTGGTCAACGTCGCTCCAGTGTTGCACCCATCTGATTGCAGATCACCGGGGCCAACGTGCGCGTTACGCCAATGCCGAAGGGCACCGGAGGCAACAGACACGTACTGTGATCTCGAGCGACTGATTCGACACAACCTCAGCGGCCATCAGCATCTCAAACATAGCGTCCGAGGTAGGAAAAGCGGTGCTCGTGGCCTCATTCGTTCCAGCACTCAGGGGGCGCTTACCCATCTTGACCGGGGTTGTCACCACCCACCGTTACAGCGTGTGATCTCCCCTCGCTCGCACGCGTCCATATCGCGCGCACAAAGGCATTGTCTTGCACAAAGACAGCTCGTCTTCATCACGTTAGAGCAAGCGCCTGCTGTCACACACCTTCGAGAACAAACCCGGATCGTGAGACGGGAATAACCCCCCAACAACGTGACAAAGCCCGCCTCACACCTCACCCCCTCAACACCTCACCAAGTCAACAACAAGCAGTAAGCAATAGGCAATAAGCACACCCCAAACCGCCTCATTCACCGCAAAAGTGAAGAGGTGAAGTCGCGCTGTGCCGTGCGTGTGCATCACTGCATCTACCTTGTGCCGCGTGCCGCTGATATCGTGGAAACTCGTTTCATCGGCGGGAAACGGCCCCCAAACCTGTCCGAGGCACGTTCCTGATCTGCGTTGATGCGGCGGTACTTGTAGGGCGAGCTTACGCCTCTTGCCGTTTTCGACACGCATCGGTGAAGACACTGCGAGGCACGCTGATGTGATCCCTGAATGTAACAACATGTCTGCCGTGCCAGCGAGACAAGTTGGCCCTCATATTTGCAGTGTCCCGAGGGTCATCTTCGTTTTGGTGACGCACGGATGACGGCAGGATCCATTCCCCAAGGTCTATCAGGGCATCCATTCCTCAACTGCACCAATTCGTCAAGGTCTTCTTTGCCAATTGCAAACATAGGATCAAAGGTCGAGTCCAGTATCAATCGCAGGAAAAGCAGCAGAAAGATAATTAGACGAGGGGTATCAACCGTTTCCATTCTCTCGTGAAGACCATTATTACAATTGATCACTCGCGCTCTGGGTATCGTTGTGCGCTCGAAATGCATTCAAAACCGACATAGTCTCTCCTCCACTCATCTACACACCTCCTTGCTCCCGTATGTTCACGCATCCTCTTCAATCCGTCGATAGGGAACTGCGAGGGCGTTGTCGCCTCGGATGATCATGTCGGAAGCCGGTATGACTTCCACTTCTAGACGAAGAGAAGAGCCATAGCAGCAGCACCCAGGATGGGAGCAGGAGTGATGAAAGCGGGGGCACCTGCAGTAAAAGGTTTCGTTAGCGTTATTGTACTCGTGATTTCCATAGACGGCGAAGCAGGCATAGTTCCACGCGATGACTCAGTACTGGTGTTTCCAATCGGCGCACTGGCTGGTGGCATTCCGGTAATGGTGACAGTGACGGTTGATGACGGCTGAGCTGCTGAGCTCCGCGTGACTGTGACTGTAGAGCTCGGCACCACGGCTTGGTGTCTGGCAAGCGATTGTACAAATCGCTTCTCTGGACCCTCAGGTGCATCTGGAGCATCTGGCGCGTCAGGAGCGTCGGGCGCGTCGGGAGCGTCGGGAGCGTCGGGAGCGTCGGGAGCATCAGGAGAATCAGGCGTGTCGGGAGCTTCGGGAGTCTCTGGAGCCTCAGGGGCCTCTGGTGCTTCTGGTTCAGGTGCGTCCGGAACTTCTGGGGCGTCGGGAGTCTCTGGGGAACCTGGCGACTCCGGTTCAGGAGAGTCCGGACCTTCAGGAGCATCCGGGTTTTCAGGCTCAGGAGCTTCTGGCACACCTGGTGGGGGGACATCCGGAGTGTCAGGTACAGAGGGCTCAGGCGTGGCGGGCACGGGAAGCTCTGGAGTTTCTGGGCTTGGTATATCTGGCACACCAGGTACGCTTGGCTGAGGGATTGCAGGGACGTTTGGCTCCAACAGGATTGACATTGATGCATCTAGCGCGGTTGTGGCCGAATCTGAGGATGCTGATGCCGCAGACACGCTTGGCACAGCAGCTTGAGTCGTTGAGGGACTGAATGCCACGGGATCAACAGATAGCGTGTTATCTGACCTGGACATGATGGTGATGGTCGACGCACTTTCCGCGGCCTCGCTCTCAGCACTTAGCGTCGGAAGCGTAAGAGTCGGTAAGGTGACCTCCACCGGTGGGCTGGAGAAGCTCAACGTGGGCAGTGTGACGGTAGGCAAGGTGAACCCTGCAGGCACCGACGGCAGACTCTCAGTAGGCAAAGATATGGTGAGAGGACCGGTCGGTGGGGATGTGAAGCTCAAGGTCGGCAAAGTCCACGTTGGCAAAGTCACGTCTCCAGCAGAGAAAGATGTAATTCCTGAGCCTGATGCTGAGCTCGACGTCGTAGGGAAGTTGAGCGTGAGCGTCGGTAAAGTCAGAACATATCCACTAGGCGAGCCTGATGATGGAGTGCTCGGCACAGAGGGTCCGGAGGAGGAATTGATCGTGAACAAGCTCTGTGTAGGAATCGGGATGAACGAAGAGAGCAATGATGTCGATGTGCTGCATGAACAGACGGTGACTGTCGTGATCGATCCTGCAGGACCTGAGGAGGGACTTTGCGAGCTGAGATAAGTCGTGGTTGTGGTAGCACTTCCTGCGGGCGAAACACTGGAGGATGAAGATGGCACATAGAGTGTCGTCGTCGTCACACCACTCATAGTCGGGCTTTCAACCAGAGTCGTCGTCGTAACGCCGCTAAGTGAAGGACTTGAAGCCAAGGTACTTGTTGTCACGCCGCTAGGTGAGGGGCTCGACGTCAAGGTAGTTGTTGTCACGCCACTACTCGCGGTGGGCACGCTCATCAGGCTCAAAGACACCGAGCTCGATGTGCACGGAACGGTCGTGGTAGACACAGGGACGGACTGAGCACTTGCTGAGGTGGGCACAATGCCTGTGACTGATGCCGCAGATTGAGGTACGATCGATTTTGACGCAGGTCCGGACGGTGAAGAGATTGTTGCCATTCCAACAGTTGTTGAGGTTGTCGCCACTCCAGGAGGGGCCAGAGTACCAGAAGTCGAAAGGAAACCACCAGTAGTCTGAGTCATGCCGATGGTCGTCGTAGAAATCACTGAAGTCAAGAACAGGGAAGAAGAGGGCATCGCAGGGGTATATAACGATGAGACAGGAGCATTGCCGGTCGGTACTGGAGTGACAACAAGACTTGTGGCAGGGGCAGGGGCAGGGGCAGGACGAGTCTCTGTTCTGAAACGCGTCGTCGTTCGGAAAGCCACCGAAGTGATTTGGCTGACCAAAGTCGACGTTGCTGCCGGTGCAGACTCGACTGTGACCAGGGTCGTGGTGACGATGGACACTGACGGCGCCACCGGTGGCATAACAGGCGGAGGACTCGATGGTGCTGGTGGTACTGGGGCAGGTGCAATTTGGGAAGAATGAACTGCGGGTGGGGGCGCCGAGGTCGACACCGAAGGTTGCGAGGCTGACGTTGCGACCGGAGCAGGCATGCTAGAGGCAAGACTGCTGACCGGTGCTGCAGTGCTCGTCGTCGTGGTCGTACAGGGCGAACTAGTGGCCACAGCCGATGTTGTCGTCGTCGAAGGTCTGACCGGAGCAGGCGGAGCAGGCGGAATCGTAGCGGATGTTGCAGGTGCACTTGTAGCAGCACTGATCATCCCTTGGGAAGCTATGCTCACTGCTGCCGGCTGACTCGACATACTGCTCTCACAGCTTGTGGTTGTTGCAGCGGACTGTCCTGGAGGAAGCGTCGCTGAACCATTTGCTGGAGGTACAGCTGGACCACTAGACGCGCTCGGTGGGGTAGTCGATGTGAACCATCGTTTTGCAAGCTCCTAGCCAGCGTAACGACCAAAGGGAAATTGAAGGGAATTGTACGTACCGGCCACAGCGGATGAAGCACCGCTGGCAGCTCCAGAGGCGCCAGAGGCACCAGCAGAACCGACGGAAGAAGCGCCTGAAACACCCTGCGAACCAACGGATGAAGCACCTGAAGCACCCGCAGTGCCAGCTGAAGAGGCACCTGAGGCACCCTCGCTGCCGACTGAAGAAGCGCCCGAAGCACCACTCTCGGCGCCAGATGAGGCACCACCGGCGGCACCGCCAAGGGCAGTAGATGCAGCGTCAGTTGCGTTCGTGGTGATTGTTGTGACTTGACCGGATTGCTCGCCCATGGCGTAGGTTGAGGTGATGGTCATGAGGCCGCCAGCACCGCTCATCATGCCGTCTGTGCCGGAAGTGGTGTAGGTGGATGTCATGCCAGACTGAGAACCGGATGTGTAGGTGGTGGTGACGGTCATGACACCGCCAACAGCGCCCGCACCGCCTCCAGTGCTGGAAGACATGTTGGAGCCGCCGGAGCTGGTGACAGTGGCGGTGGTCGTGGCCATGCCGCTAGATCCAGACATAGAGCCAGATCCAGACATCGAGCCACCGCTGGCCGTGGCGAGAGCGGCTGCGTGAAGAAGTCAGCTGACTCGCTCGAGTAATGCAGGGAGCTTGATACGTTATTGACAAGCTGACTCACCAGAGCAGGAAGACGCAGCAAACGAAATGATACTCTGGGCGTTCGCGGGACCACCGCAGAGCTCTGTAGCTTCATTGGCACAGTCGTTGATACCCTTACCGAAGTCAGGCATGCGGCAGAAGCAGTCCCAGCCTTGACCCTGGCACATGAGGTCGTTCATGGCGTTGGTCTCCATCTGAGAGATGCAGGAGCTCTGAAAACGGTGATGTCAGTCAACATTGAAACGGCGAGATAGTTGGCGTCATCAAAGTCGTCAACTTACGTAGCAGGGGATCTGCTGGACTTGAGCGACAGCAACGGCTGCGCCGAGCATGCTGAGAGCGAATGCGGTCTTCATTTTGATGGATAGACGCCGGTAGTGATAGCGACAGTAGAGACTTGACGGCTGAAGGGTTGAGTAGGAGGTAGACGTTGAAGATGCAGACGCAGGTTCAGAGGGGTGACGAATAGGATGAGCTCGGCGTGAGGAGCAGAAGGAAGAGGAAGAAAGGGGTGTGATGAAGTTTGGGAAGAGGAAGATATTTTGAGGCAGCAGCTGCAGGGCGGATTGCGACGATCTTGGAAGGTGGGCAGGTGTGACCGCGGCCTAGGCCAACAAGAGCAAACACGCTTAATCCGCACGATGCAAAGGCAAGCGCGTCTTGTTTGCGCAAGTGAACTGATCCATGATAGCAACCCGTTGTTCCGTGCGTGTTGCTATGGCAGGCGGCTCTCTCGAAGCGGACAAGCTCGCCCGCTAACCCCCGCTGTCATTTTAAAATCTGTAAAGCCTGGGCCAGCCAGGTACAAGCTCTCGTCCGATCAATGCTCGAAAGGAGAGACGACGTCGCCCTTTCGATCGCATCTGCAGGCCGCATCTGCAAGTACGTACTCGACCCGGTTCATGCTCTTATTGCAAATCAAAGATGTCAGACCGAGTCGCGACGAGATCGGCCCTTCTGCACTCCTTCATTGTCTGAGCCATCCCAGCATCCTCCTTCACCGTTTGATCACAGCCATGATTTGCAGAGGCGCCGGCGCGTCGCCGATGAAACAACACAGCCAGCCAAGCACAATCTTGCAGAACCTCTTCAAGGGTGCCAAGTTCTGGCCAGGTACGGCGACGCGATCATTGGACCAGCATCCTCTAACGTCATTGCCCCATGCCCCGCTTGTTAATATCTAGCTTAGGGCCGCAAGAGCACCCGTGCTAGCCGTGGTCCAGGCACACGGCGCTCCACCACCACAACGCGCCTTTTCAGGGAGCTTACGTGCACCGCCACTGCTGTGGCGTCTGGATCGTATGGACGGGAACAAAGCAGCTGAAATTGATGCATGATCCTTGTTCTTAAAATCTGCATAGATCTATATGCTTTTAGGCTCCAGCTAGTACGATTGACAGCGTCGTAACCGGTATTTGCTCCGGGCCGATATTCTCACGTAAGACGCTTAATGGTTGCTCTGCCAACGAGGCATCGATGCTGCTCCACTGGCAAGACATGCCGAGTCAAGTTTTTGACGGCTTCAGTGCTTTCAAAAGTGCAGAAGCTCACGCTCGCTTGCCAAACACCTTGTCGAAGTTGGTGAGGGTGAAGCGGTATCGCACATCGTTTTTGTAGACACGCTCGACGGCCTCTTTGCAGCCTGCCTCGCTAATCTCCAGCGGCTGCATCCAAGTCTTGAGGTTCTTCTCGGACGCCAACTTCAACATCGCCAGCATCTCCGGTCTGTTACCGATGTGGCTCGCACCGATGTAGTATCCGCCGGGCGCGAATATCTGAGCCTTCATCTGCGGGAGAGGGGCGTCCGGTAGACCGACGTTGTGGAAGCGGCCCATGACCTTCATGGTACTGAAGTACTGAGACAGATCGAACTTATCAGTCGCGTCGGCGCAGTTGAGGATGAAGTCGAATTTGAAGGCATGAGGCTTGTGCCAGTCCTTGTCCTTAGATGAGATGAACTCCTTCGCGCCCAACTTTGTGGCGTCATCTTTCTTGCTGGGAGTGTGGGAGATCACGGAGACCTCTGCGCCAAGCGCTGCTGCGAACATGACTGCAAAGTGGCCGAGCCCACCGATACCCACAATGGCGACATGCTTGCCTGGGCCACATCCTAAGCGCACAAGCGGACTGTAGACCGTGATGCCAGCACACAGCATGGGTGCGGCGTCCTCCGTGGATATGTTCTCCGGAATCTTGAAAGTGAAGTATTCGTGGGCTCGGACATGAGAAGAGTAGCCACCTTGTGAAATTGTGCCGTCAGGGTATGGTGCCTAGTAAATGTAAGCAATCAGTAGTCGACGTACGAAAGCGCACACCGTGCTCTTATCCTAGCTTGGGGTAATGCTTACTCCATAGGTGTCAACCATGTTTGGGCAATAGTTCTCCTGATCTATTTTCTTTCATTAGCTACCTTGGTCTCATATCCCTAACTGGGGCGAGCGATGCTCACGTACCATTCTTGCAGTTGTCGCAGGTCATGTCTGCCGCGATCTGAGCGCCAACACCAACTCGGTCACCGACCTGGCAGGTCTTCACATGTTTTCCAACTTTTATCACCTTGCCAACGATCTCATGGCCAACGCAGAGGGGCAGAGGAATGTCTCCCCATCCTCCAGTGACTGTGTGGACATCGGAACCGCACACACCGCAGGCTACGATGAAAATGGATCAGGAAAGGACTCTGTACGATGTGTCGGTCTTAACGCACCATCAACAGCGATATCAACGTCGTGCTCTTCGAATGGCTTCAATTTGAGCTGAACAGAGTGTCAGATTGGTGCTGTAAAGGATGGTGGCTCGCCAATAGGCTGAACATACCTCTTGCTTCGTGAAGGTGGACCAGTTCTTGGTGTCAGTGACAGCAAAACCTAAGGTCGTCTCTGGATAAGGCATTGTGAGTGGTGGCTTGAGTGCGGGTATTGCAAGGGACGTAGGTTGTGTCAAGGATGAATATTGAATGAGTGGAGGGGAAATTGTTTGATCGAGTGAGGGGTCGGTTGGAAGTCAAGGAACAGACTGCTAAATAGAGTCTGCTTTTACCTCAGTCTCCACACAAAAGATCGTCAGATGAAAAAGGCACGTCGGCAAAGAAGAGTTGCACCAAACTTGAGCATGACGCACTGCTGTCTCTCGTGGCGGGGCACACACCGGAGCAAAGACAAGCGAGCCCGAGATCTGAGGAAAAGCCGTTGAGAGTGCACTTGGGGCCATTGAACGCAATTAAGATTTGGTCTAGAGCTTCAAGTGTCTCTTTAGTCGTCTCGTATGAGCTAAGACTGTTATACTCCAGAAAAGGACATGGACGATCCAGCAAGAGGGCCCACGCGAGTGAGCGTGGTCAAGGTAGTCTCAGTAGCCTCAGCCGCTCCGAAAAATTTAAGGGTTACTATACGTATATTAAAGCTATTTAATATAAAATACTTAGTATAACAGAACTTAGCGTTGTTCTAAAGTAATATTTACTATTACTTCTAAAAATTAAGGTAATACTATAGTAACAATAGCTCTTTACTTATATTTATACTACTAAATTGCTTTTAAATAAGAAAAAGGATCGATATTTAGAAATAAAAAAAGAAAATATAGAGAATAATCTATTCTTATTTAATTATAAGAATTTATATTATTGATTAACTCTTTCTAAGCTAAATAAAGTTACTTAATAGTAAGTTAGTTTCTATAAATAAGCTATAGTTACTTTTAAAAGACCTTAGTATTCTAAGAATCTTATAGATTTAGACTAAGCTAATTCTTATAGAATCTCTTTATTACTTTATATACTCTATTAATGTGATCTGGGTGTAGAGCAGGGAGCAGTCAGGTGGCAAAAAGGGCCTAGATAGGCCCTACTGGTGTTCAAGCTAATTATTGAGGAGACCAGAAAGGGATGCGTCCACTGGAGGGAAGATATCCTCCAAGGATCGTAGCCTTCCTAAATAGGCAACATTCCGTTCTAATTCGCTATCGAGACGTCTATACATTACAACTACCTTCCCCCTTAAGGAGGATCGCCCTCGATCCGGGTGCAATCCGCTATCTTTATCGTACCTTCTATTTATCGTCTTACGCAGGGCAATAACCTCGTTAAAAACCTGCTGGCTTATGTCTGCGTTCAGTCGGGAAAAGAGTGATGTTGCTTACTGTCATCCTGCGCGTCGTTTAGTGCTGGTTTTCTGTAGCACTGAGTTGTAGTGCTAAGCTTTACTTTTAATTTAAAGCTCCCGAGCCTGAGTTGTGAGCTCGGTGGTAAGGTTTTGTATTATTTTTACCTGATTTTGCGTTCTTTTGTATACTCTTATGTACGCTTTTGCCGATTAATTGCCCCTGTAGGTAGTAGCAACCTGCGTAAATGGGCTTCTTTGCTCCTAAATCTGTACCTGTAGGCGGAAGCTTTGTTATCGGTACCTAACGATAGGCATAAAACAAGGCTCTTACTCTTTTAAACTTTCTCTTTCTTTCTTTAACATTATTATACTCTTCTGCTTAGCCTATAAGCTTCTCTTCTCTGGTAGGCCTTCACTTCTCTTCTTGGGTAATAAGTTCGTAGCTAATCTGGTGTCAGATTACCTCTAATTCGCCTTTACAATCTCTACTATGTTGGGTTTCAACCTCGTTAACAAACCCGCTGCTGGAGCGAGCTCTCCTGAAGCGCTAACTTGCCGCTTAACTCGCGGCATTGAGGACCCTAAAGCCGCTATTGATCCTAAAGCTCTTCTTCGTAACGCCTGCAAGAAGAAAGCTCTTAAGGTTACTTTACTAATTCCTAAATTATCTGCGGCTTCTCCTGTTCTACGCTCTCCCGAACTAGATAGCGTGTCTCTAACTTTTACGACTTCTTATAAGTCTTCTATCTCTTATTGCTTTGTCTTAGTCTAACTATTAGCATTCTAGCTCGTCGAAAGCGTTACGTCCGTAAAGACGACTCTAACGATAACGAGATCGTCCGTTCTCTTTATTACCGCGGCACTGCTTATAAGCCCGAGTCGCCTACAAAGTTTCGCTGGTCTGCCTCCTCGAATCCCGCTTTTTGCGCCGTGCCTGCGTTAATTTAGCCTCAGCCAGAGGCTTACGTCCTAGTGTACTGCCGTTGCATAAAGGCCTTGTTTAGCGACATAGCTGTACGTAGTAGTCCTTCCGCGAACTCCGATTTTAAGCATTATGAGGACTAAACCTGTAAGTAGCTTAAGGGGCAGTACGCTAAGTATGCTCGCTGTGCTAGTGTTGAGAGGTTAGGAGACAAGTGTAAGATAGTAAGTCTAATACTCCCTCGTCTTAGGTACTAATTAACTATATATTGACGTATACTAGGTCCCCGCTTAGTAGAGACGTGCCTACAACCTCCTCGTACGCGTTAACTTCTTCTTAACCTCTAACGAGGACGTCTAGGATAACAAAGAGTCTTTCTGCGACGACTATTTTACTCTGCTTCGCGCCTTTTATATTTAGCTATAGGCCTGATAGCGCGGTCTAGGCACTAAGTCGGTCGAGTAGGCCGATACTAACAATTTTGAGCGCATTAAGGCGCTACGCTAGAGCTTCGATTCTGGTATAAGGTTGTACGGCCCTTAGCCGCCTACGAATAAGGCTCCTTACAAGCTAACTATAGTAGGTCTAGTTAATTAAATTTGAGACCGCGTCGACGGTAGTTGCGGCTAAGTCAAACAGTATTATACCGCCGATCCGTACTAACTTCGGTACCAGTTCGAGTAGTCTTTTTGTAGTTTTCTGCCTTTTGTTTGGCTAGGGTTTAGTCTATATAAGTAGTTTTCCTTAGCTTATCGGAATAGTTCTATATTTTCTTCCTGTACAAGTCTTATTTTAGCTTTCTTATAGCTTGAGCTTTATAATTATATACAAATAGTCTTAGAGTTTGATACTATACTAATTCTATGTTCAAAACTATACTTTAGGTAATTCGCCTTCTCTTCGGCGTTATATTGTAGGCTAATTGCGTAGGCTTGTAGCCCTTTTTTATCTACGTTGCCTAGTTTGTCTTAGACGCTTGCCTCTCGGCTCAGCGTCTTTACGCTTCTTAAATTTCTTAAGGGCGTTAGAGTCTTTAAGATGTGCCCGCAGCTCTATCGTATTATTTGCCTCTAATTATCCCTGCTACTTAGTCTAATACTGGTCTTTATTCTTAACCTTAAAGCGGATCGCCTTAACGAGCTATTCTTTACTACTATCGACTTCGACCGGACCAGGCGGTTCTGTACCGGGCCGACGGCGATATAGCTCTAGTAAGGATACGTAGAAGACAGAGTAGATGCGGTAGGAGTCTAGTAGTGCTAGCTAGTAAGCTTATTTACCTACTTTCTTAAGGATTCTAAATAGTCCTAAGCTTCGATCGTCAAGCTTCTTTATTAGTCTCTTTGTCTTAAGATTCTTTAACAACAGCAGCACTAAGTTACCTACTACATAGTATTTTAGTGTATACTTAGTATTGTATTATTCTGTCTATAGACGCTAAGCTTTCTCTAGCTGCTACTTTATTTCTTGTTAGCGGAGAAGACGTTCTTTTATATACTTAACTGCTATAGAATGTTCTAACCTAGACTACCTTCCCCCTTAACAGGAGGTGTCCTTACCGATAGGAAGGTTGTTCGGCTTAACTACGGTGCGGTGCCAATTCGGCGGCGGCGCGCCGTTTAATACGTCTGCAACGCGACCGAACGCACATTCAATCGGCAAAATTTTCGTTAATAAATAAACTTTTGAATTGTACGCAAAAGCAGCTTCTTTTAGATACTTATACTAATTATCTTAATCCTAAGAGATATAGATACGCAGGTAGTTTTTAAGCTTCTGGTTCTAGCGCTCGGTTTGACTATCAGTTTGAGAGTAAAATGCTGTACTTAACCTTCGTTTTACGGCCAAATACTGGCAGAAGGTGCTCTAATATAAGCTAGTAAATATAGATCCTCTGTTAAACAAGAGGCTCTTCGGGAATCCCAACGTTTTTGCCTAGTGTTTGTAAAGTACTTCTGCCAGCTCTATAGCATCTATAGTTTTACTGACTAAAATATAGGTTACAAACTTAGAGAAGCGGTCTACGACTACAAGAATTAAATTAACAATGTTCCTGTTCTTTAAAAGAATTATCGGTAGTTTAACAATAAAGTCTAAGGATAGGTCCTTAAAGGAGCTAATCGAGACCGGCATCGCCGCTATTTCGCTATATAGCTTATACCTCTTTACGGCTGTCTGTTAGCATATATTGTATTTAGCAATAAAGTTTTTAATATACGTTACTATCTTTTTCTACGTATATTTGCGTCTTAGAATTTTAAGGGTCTTCTCGACCTTAAAGTAGCCAGCAAGCTTATTATTATAATTTCTGCTTATAATTCTAAGCTTTAACGCAGAGCATTCTAGTATCTAAATTTTACTATCTTAGCGCAACAACCTGTAGCTGTCGACTAACTATTCTACGTGCTTTAAAGACTCGGAGTCCGAGTTGGGCCCTGTTAGGGCATCTGAGTCGATTCGACTCGCACGGCGCTTTCTTATGCCAGCTTAACGGCGATCTATTGCCGTTTTATTACTCTGCTGACCTTTAGTCCCAGCTAATAATTTTAACTCCGATACTTTCTACTTTATAAAGGCGTCTCTCTGCTAGGCTTCGAGAATTAGAGTCGCGAGACCCCGAGAAGTATTATTGTAAGCTGTTTTGAGAGCGGTAGCTGCAACTACCTCAACTCGTAATACGAGAGCTACCGAAAAAGGCTCTGCATCAGTAGAGGAAGACGGACGCGTTTCTCGCTCCTGGGCGTTCTATATAAGGTCTGTATCTAACTCCGATCTGCCTCCGATTTAGGCTACAGTCGCGTTCGGGGTTTTAGATCGGTAGCCAAACCGCTAATAGTATTCAAACTAATTTTTAAGCAATATAATTAAGGTAGTAATTATACCTTCTTCTGAGCTAGGGGGCTCTTTCCTAGTACTAGGCAAAGCAGCACCTCTCCTAAGCTTCTGCTACAAGCTCGGCAACATCTCGTTGGCGTTGTCTTCCTTTGCTCTACGCAAATTCTTATAATCTAAACGGCGCAACGGCGCGTCTGCTAGGTTCTTGCTACTTATACGGTATAGTATTTTAAAGTTAAATGCTAACAGGTCTTCTGCCCAGCGCGCCTGTTAGCAAGACAATACTTTTATTGTTATAAAATACCGCAGATTATTGTAATCTGTTACGACCTTTACTAAGTACTGTATATCAATAAGGTAATAGCGCTAGTACTTAAAGCTAGCCTATATTGCTATAAGCTCTTTATTATAGGTATTATATCTTAGCTCAGCGTCTACAAATTTCTTTAAAAAGAACGCTACTAGATGTAGGTATGTATCCGCCTTGTTATCGATACTAGTCTAGACGGTGTCCGCTATATCTAGTATAGACAAGCCTAAGTTAATGTTTAACGGCAATAGCAATCGGCTATCTTCCCTTAGCTGAAGTAAGATACCTACTATTATAAAGTCTAATGCGTTAGTTATTAAAACGATTAATAGTATCGGGTTAAAGTACGTTAGTACTAGTACATTTATAAAGGCTTGCTTTAGCGCTTTAAAAGCTTCTTATTAGGCTTTACCCTAGACAAACTTAATGTCTTTCGTTAGTACGTTTATTGGCACTACGATGCAGCTAAATCTATAGATAAATCGCCGGTAAAAGTTTGCGAATCCTAGAAAGGACAGAATCTGCTTTACGGTGGTAAATACTAGCTATTCGGCTATAGTCTGTACCCTTTTTAGGTCTATTTTGACATTATCGACTTCTACGGTAAACCCTAGAAAAGAAACCTTAGTAGTGTGAAATTAACACTTAGACAGCTTTACAAATAAACTCTATTTACAGAGCCTTCGTAGGACTTCTTTAATATAGCCTTTATAGCTTTCCTCGTTTTTAGAGAAAATTAAGATATTGTCTATATAAACGATACACACGGTATCAACAAAATTACCTATAGCTTTGTAAATATATGCCTGAAACGTAGTAGAGGCGTTTGCTAGTCTAAAAGGCATTATTAGATATTTATAGTGCCCGTATCGGATACAAAACGTTGTCTTCTACTTATCTCCTTTGCGAATACAGATACGGTAATAGGTATCGCGAAGATTAAGCTTTATAAACACCTTCGAGCCTTATAGGCGATTAAGAATCTTAGAGATTAGCGGCAATGCGTAGCGATTCTTTATAGTTACATTATTTAAACTACGGTAGTTAACATACAGTCTCAACGATCCGTCTGTCTTAGACACAAACAGAACCGAAGCACCTGCCGAACTGGTAGAGGATTGTATCTACTCTTTCTTAATTATAGTTGTTAAAAAGGGTGCAGGGAAGAAGAAGGATACTACTACAAAGAGTAGGAAGACGAGACTAGCTTGGGACTAGTGCAATACTTAGGCTTGTTACAGGTACAATACTCAGTAACAAAGAGAAGCTGTTGTTGTGTTGTCTATCTTTGTAGTAGTATCCTTCTTCTTCCCTGCACCCTTTTTAACAGGTTATGAGCCCGGGTTAGCACCAATTCCTTTCGAATTTCCTTTTTAGGAAATATTTCCTCTACGACACCTATCGGCACCTCCGAACGATCCTATCACCAATCGACTCTAAATTTTGAGCCCAATTCAACTATTAGAACAGAATTTCCTTTTTTTAGGAATCTTCGACCATACATTCGGCTATGGACTCCTCTTACAAGATTCCTAAACTTAAGGGCTTTACTAATTAGGACATTTGGTCGATTCGAATGGAGGCCCTTTTAACTGAAAAGGGCTACGGTGATGTTATGATCCCCTTTTCCGGCTATCTAGCTAAAGATATTACCGAAGCTAGCCGCCAGAAACGGTCAACAAGGGCAGCAGCCCTTATTCGACTAACTCTAGAGGACGGTCCCCTTATTCAAACAAAGGGGATTTATAACTCTCTAGAGCTTTGGGATAGCCTAAAAAGGTTATACGAATCGAAAGGTTTTAGTTCCGAGTTTCTAATTTGCAAGGAGCTCTTTAGCACTACACTTGGTAAGGTAAAAAACCTTGAGCTTTACCTTGCTAAAATTAGGCAATTAACGGACGATTTGGCAACCCGAGGACTAGCACTACCCAACAAGGTGGTAGCTGCCTACGTCCTTCACAATCTGACCCCCGAATACGAGCACACG